>JAQPPZ010003427.1:1200000-1800000 GCA_028583015.1 Wollemia nobilis
TAACTTGTAAACTAAGTTTTTTTTACCCTTTTCCATATAGTGTTCCAGCTATTTCATGTATATCTCTTCCTCCAAGTCTCCATGATAGAAAAAAAATCTATTCTCTCCACTTTGGAATATGCCTTAGCAACCAACCTTGCTTTATAATTATCTACCTTGCCCTTAGAACTAAATTTCTTCTCAAAAACCCATTTGCAACCAATAGGTTTCCTTCCCTTAGGCAACTGAACTAGGTCCCATTTGTCAGTCTTCTTTATAAATGCCATCTCCTCATCCAGGACATCTTCTAAGACTCATTGTCATTCATCTCGATTGCTTCCTTAATAGTTCTAGGCTCATCAATGATAGTAGATAAAGCAAAAATACAATTAAAACCAGGTGGCTTATACCTATTTGGTTGCTTTCTTGGTCATGTGGACCTACTAACCCAATGGGTTGAGGTTGAGATTCCTAATCCTCATCAGAATCACCTTGACTATCTGAAAGATACTCCTCATTAAGCCCATCATGAGCATCATGCTCATCATCCTCATGGACACCATCATATCCATGTGCAATTTCCTTGCTTATTTCTAG
Organism: Wollemia nobilis; assembly: GCA_028583015.1. Classification (NCBI taxonomy): domain Eukaryota; kingdom Viridiplantae; phylum Streptophyta; class Pinopsida; order Araucariales; family Araucariaceae; genus Wollemia; species Wollemia nobilis. The sequence goes on from JAQPPZ010003427.1 coordinate 1,200,577, forward strand.
TTCAAATTGCACAATTCTTTTTTATGTTTTACATTGCTGCTCCTCCTTTGAAGAATCCTTGATCTCCCTAAATATCACATCTTAGCTCCAAATAACCTTCTTTGTAGCTTGGTTATAAAGCTTGTATCCTTTTATCCCATCATCGTAGCCAATGAGGATACATTTATTTGCTTTGTAATCAAGTTTCAATCTCTTTACCTTAGGCACATGCACATATGCCTCACAACCAAACACTCTAAGGTGTATCAATGAGGGCTTTTTGCCCATCCAAACCCCTATACGGGTTTCATCAACAAGAGCTTATATATGAGACTTGTTAATCAGGTTACATGTTGTACTAACTGCTTCAACCCAAAACCATTGTTCTAGACTAGCACTGCTTAGCATACTCCTAGCCCTCTCTATCAGTGACATGTTCATATTTTTGGCAACTCCCCATTGCTAAGGTGTATAAGGATTTGTCTTAAACTGCTTAATTCCATGCTACCTGCATAAACTATCAAATTATTTGCTACAAAACTCTCCTCGATTGTTTGTTCTAGGAGACTTAATATTTCTTCCTATTTGGTTTTCAACAAGAGCTTTGAACTCTTTGAACTTAGCAAACATTTTAGATTTTCTTCTTAAAAAATAAATCCATGTAATCTGTTAATGATCATCAATTAAAGATATATAATACAATGATTTAGATAATGAAGGTACATCAATTGGACCACAAACATCACTATGGACTAAATCAAGTAAATCCATACATTTATGAGAGCTCAAGTAGAATCTAACTGATTAAAAGACAGTATTCACAAAACTCAAAATAAAAGAAAACATCATTTATCCCCTCAACGAGGTTTATCCTCACCAAGTTTTTAAGGCCTTTGTCACCAATGTGACAAAGCCTATAATGCCACAACAGTTTTATCCGCTAGTAAGCTCCTATTTGGAACTGATGTGCTTGCAAACAATTGTCTTAATATTAAGATGAAACAATGTCCAATCACCTACTTCTTTAGCAAGCACTATTTATTGGTGAACCATAGTGACTCCTTTGTTAAATATCACTTGCACACCCAAGTCATTCAGGCTACTCATAGAAATGAGATTTCGTGCCAAACCAGGAATATGCAAGACATTGGTCAAGCTCTTGGTCATGTTATTTGAGAGTTGTAAAGAAAATCTCCCTCTACTAGCAACCTTAAGGGATGATTTTCCCATAAGTACACACTCCCACTATCACCATCCAAGTACTCCATGAAGTATTATCAATGTGGAGTCATATGGTATGACGCTCTTGAACCAATCAACCAAATACCATCCCTAATATGAGTGGAAAAGGTAGCCACGAATGCATCTCCTGCATCCTCTCAAGAAGACTTAGAATCATCCAATTCTTGCTTATTCTTATGGTTCTTCTCCTTTCAATCTTTCTTCACATGCCCCTTCTTCCCACAATTCCAATATTTGGTCTTTGTTAGAGTGGGAGTCTTGGATCTTCCCTTCAACTTGGACTAATCAACTAGCATCTTCCCCTTGTTCCTTTATTTGGATCTACCATGAACAATCAACACATCCTTGACATATTTCATGGTTTTCCTCTACATATCTTCTTAAATCAAGGTAGAGACTATCTTCTTCATCTTCAACTTGGTACTAGGGGAGCTGATAGCCATTACCATGATGTCCCAATAATTGGGTAACGAACATAGTAAAGTGATACACTAGTACTTATCATCTATTTTTACTTTGACAGATCTTAGCGTGAAATGATAATGTTGAATTCATTCAAGTATCCTACTACGAAATCTCCATCCCCCATCCTTAGGGAATACAATTTCTTTCTCAAGAAAATTTTGTTTACAAGGGATTTGTCTTGGTAGATTGAAGCCAACCTATCCCACAATATTTTCATAGTAAGACATTCACTTACATTCAAGAGCACAGAGTTGACCAAGCATAACCGAACGAGGCTCCATGCCTTATGATCCATCACCATCCAATATACATCCATCATAGACACAGGTTGACTTCAAAAAATAGCCCATAGATCTCTATTTATGAGCAGATCCTCCATTTTAAGCTTTCATAGCTCAAAATTTGTACAGTTGAATATTTTTCTATATCCAACTATGATGTACTTGCCATCTTGAAATAAAATCACTTCCCATATGCACCTCTTTTTTCTCCCCTAAGGATCTCAAAATTTTGCCAAGCTCTAATACCAATTGAAAGGAAGTTAGACTAATGTGGAACAACTACCTGCTTACTCTTTAGAGGAAAGTAGTGCAAAAACAAGCCTAGACTTTTAATTCAACAAAAAAAATCACATTAAACTCTTAGAGAACTTTGAAATGAGATATTCGCAAGGTAAGAATGAATGCAACACACTCACATAAGAAGCAATATATACCCTAGGAAACCCTTTCGGGAAAAACCTAGCAATCAAGGAGCACTCAAAAATTGTATTATTCAATAATCAACAATCTGCTTTTACAATATAATTCCCACACAAGTATCCACTTCTTTAGTCCTATTTATCATTAAAGTTGTAAAAAGACCTATAATAACACAACTAGAAATAGATTTGTAGTATTGCAATTGTCTTACAGTGCACAATGTTGGAAATAGACCTATCATCCTGCAGTGCACAATGCTGGAAATATACCTATCGTCCTGCAGTGCACAATGCTGCAAATAGGCCTGTAGTATTGTAATTGTCTTGTAGTGCAGAGTTCTACAAATAGACTTACAGTACTGTAGTGTAGAGTGGTAGAAATAGACCTACAGTCATGCAATACATAGTGTTGGAAATAGACCTACAATCATGTAGTCCATAGTGCTAAAAAAAGACCTACAGTCCTACAACTATCTTGTAGTGCAGAGTGCTAGAAATGGACTTGCAGTTCTATAGTACAAAGTGTTGGAAATAGACCTGCAGTCTTGCAGTGCACAATGCTGGAAATAGACCTGTATTCCTACAGTGCACAGTGCTAGAAATAGACCTGCAATATTATAATTGTCCTGCAGTAAAACCATGGTCTCATTCACCAGTTTTTCTTTCTTATATATACTCTTAACATAAGACATGAAAGGTGCATGACACCTATTCCCACCACCCTATGTAGAACATGTTGTCCACTCAACCACGTCTTATCTCCTCAACAACTTTCTTATAGAATGGCCTGCACTTTTATCAACCTCTCATCCCTGCAAACTCCCATGTGGTCACTCTGTGACTTCCTAGTGGAGTACCCATCTGGTAACCTTGTTGGTATAGGGAAGATATCTTCTCCCTACTTGGCCTTGTCAGGAAACCCTACCATTTTGGCTCAATGGTGGGACATGCCCGCATGTCTCAAGTGAAACCAAATACCTAACAAGGAGACACTTGGCCCCAAAATGATCTCAATCCCATCCAATCCAAAGACCATTTTGCATACCACCCTCTAGAACACTTGCACTCTATGGACCATACTCAAATTACATGGTGGTGAGACCATGCCTCATTATCATGATGGATTGGCATAAGTCCATGGAGTTGTCTATTGGCCTCCATAGGCCTTCCAAACCATTAACCTGCCCCCTAGAACCTTCATGTGCATGCAATGGAACATGCCCCCATATCATGTTGGTGTAGACAACACCCTTCCTACACGAAGAAGAAACACACCCTACATGAAGTATTAGTGTCATGGAATTTAAGATGTTACAATATTTATTAAATTGGATAGTATACAAGCAACTATTTTGATATTTTTACAAGGTACATGGGATCATCCATCAAAGTACGATGTCCTATACTCCTTAACAAAATGGTGTGGCTGAAAGAAAGCGTATGGTACTTTTGCATATGACTAGGTGTATGTTCCATGTCATGAATCTTGATTTGACATTAGTGAAGAAGTAAATTTTGCATGTTATATCATTAATCATTCATAAACTAAGGAATTGAAGGACATGACTTTTAAAGATAAGTGGATTGAAGCTAATCCTAGGGTGCAACACTTGTACATGTTTGGACATAATGCTTGGGTCCATATTCCAGAGAAAAGAGGAACAAGCATGAAGCCAAAAGCAAGATATGCATCTTTATGGGGTATAGGTAATAGGCTTTTCTATCCTATTATGAAGAAGGGTGAGAAAGTGGAGATGTGATATTTGATTAGAAGACACCTAGTCTCATGGATGGTTCTTCTACCATTTTAATTTTTTTTATGAGGATAATTTTCCTTCTCCAAATTTAGAATATAAGTTTACTTTTTATTCTGAAATTGATTGTTTGGAGCATTATTGCGGGGCATTTTCTGCATATAGTGTACATGATGGAGCAGATGTTAAGGATCCTCATGATGGACACATTGATCATGTTAATATGGGAAAGTATGTACATAATCACCCTCTTGATAATATTGTAGTTTCTTTTGGTCCTTCCATGGCACATGATGTGGACTTTCGGCTCAAGTGGCAAAGAAGTTTTTTGAGGTTGTTCCTAGGGATCCTTTGGATCTTCGTGTAATATATGGAAAGACTAATGGATAAAATAACAAATTTAAAATGGACATGATGGCTAAGATTATTGGAAGAGATCATCCTTATACATATAATCAAGATGATGGAAAATCATAGTGGTTAGTTGTGATAAAATAGGAATCTCAGGCCTTGTTGATGCACAGCCTCCTAAGCCAATTGGAAAATATCATGTTGAGAACATCCTCATTATTGTCCTTTATATGGATGATTGATGAGCCTTAAAAATGCTTATTTTTTGTACTTATTTCCCTATAAAATGCATCACTTATTCTTGTAGATGTATATGTTTTATGAAAATTATATCTATCTATATATATATATATATATATATATATATATATATATATATATATATATATATATATATATATATAAGTTTATTTTACATGTTATTTAATATGTCTTTAAGTGCATTTTGTGTAGATTTCATGGAAATTGTTGCGTTTTAGCATATTTTCATCGAGGTCCCACTTGGACTTGGTACTTGCGATTTCATGAAGGAAAAACATATGCGGTACATCGATGTGAAGTATGAAGTCAAGCGCTCGACTTCCATTCGACACTTAATCGTTAGGTGCCTGCTTCTTGTTAAATGTCTGCTTCCCATTAGGCACCTAACTCCCATATTGATGTCTGCTTCTAGACTTCTATAGATAAGGTACCTGCTTCCCGACTTCTACATATGAGGTGCTTGATTTCCACTAAAGCCAAATTCCAACACGACCCTATGATCGACGAATAGAGCAAAATTTCAACAATAAGCATACAAAAAATTTAAACATTAAATTCGGATAAGGGACGACATCAAAGGTGACTAGCAATCTATTTTCCAACTGCTACGTGAAAGATTTATGTAATTCAAGAAAAGTAAATATCATATGTATTCTAAAAATATAATACGCTAAAATAGCTCACCAAGCTCGATATTTTGCTTGATTCCTTCATTCATGCAAGCAGTTGTAAAATAGAAACATAATTTCGATTTGTTTTCCAAATTATAAAGGGGTGTGGCCTCATATCTTATAAATATGCAGGCCACCCCTGAAGATGGAGATCCCGGACTTTTTCTGTAAGTTCTTTGCTGTGGTTATGAATAAAATACTTCTGAGTTATTTCCTGTTAAATCGTCTAAGCGTTCGGTGAATATTTAACATGGGTAGAACCTACTGGAAGCATGGGCCCACTCCCAACAGAGTTCGCTTAAAATTTCCCTTGTTTTTGGTTATTTATTTTATGTAGAGTAATTTATTTTTCTATTATTTTTCCTATTTTCTATAATTTCCAACAAAGTATTGTTTTAATTTTTGTATGCATTCAGTCATATTTTCATAAACATAGGATAGATTATTGGTTTGAATCAAAACCGCGATGAACATCAACACCCCCAAACCATAAATCTGAGGGACTCATCTCTGAAGAAGAAATTATAAGCATATATTGTGCACGACTACTCCCAAGTCTATGAGCTACCCCGAGTTGAAAAATTAAATGGAGGCAATAATTTGAACATATGAAATTCACTAATATTTTTTCCAACATTTTGGCACCATTACCGGGGAGTAGCCATTATAATTTCTTGTTCTGAAGGAAGCATAGTTACAGTAGTTTATACTGATTTCTCTAAAACCTTCGTCTAAAACTTTGTATGAGTCCACCTAAAAATAGAGGATCGGGTGGTCATTTTGTCAAAAAAAAAGAAGCTATTTCTCAAAACCCTTCTGCTTTAGTAGAATCTGAACCTGAGACTAAAACCTCTCCATCTCAATATCCACCTATGCATTGGTGGGAACACCCACTATTTGCACAAGATCCTTCTAAAACAATTCAACAAAATCTTAGGGTAGGATTAGAGATAAGTAGAGTTCAATCTGAGGAGGATTTATTGAATACCCAATGCTGGCAAGCAGTATTAGATGGAACAATATCAAATATTGACTTAGTCATCCTTCTAAAAGATAAAAGAAATGAACTAAAAGCATTGATAGCCACTTTAAACGCAGCCAGTATAGAAACTCCAATAGCAGACAAAATGATAAAAAATACATAGGAAGCATCCACTAGTTTTAGTTTTCCAATAGAAGAGGCAGGAGGAGATCACAAGATGAAATATATCTCTCCTGACCACCTTCAAACCTTTAAAGGACTTCCCATAGAATATCCCGATCCATTTTTGTTTAAATTTTATGTTCTATGCAAATTGGTTGATTAGACAGCTGATGCTCAAAAATTGAAATTATTTCCATCCACCCTAGATAATTTAGCTTTACGTTGGTTCATCGATCTGGAGAATAAATGGATAACTACCTAGGAGGGTATGAAAAGACTTTTTCTAGATCAGTATCTAGATATTGGGAGATCATGGGACATAAAAGAAGAAGTCCTAGACATGACACAATGAAGGGGAATATGAGGAAGAATATTGGGATAGATTTAGCTTCAATTTGCAAAGATCACCCCATTTAAAACTAGCAGATAGGTCCCTAAGAAGCATTTTTCTAAAAGGAATGACGAACTAATCCCTAGAAGCCTTAAAATGATTTCTAGGGGGATATTTACCAGCATCAAATGGAAGATATTTGACAATTGTGTGAAAAATTTTCAAGAAGAAAATGTAAGTTGACCCCTAGAAATGTTAAGTAGTAAACCACTGTCACTAAGAAATAGGTAATATGTTGGAGGATCTCAATAGTGAGATGGTATACTCTCTTGCTCTACAAATGGATACCTTCTACTTCATAAAAAGAAGCAGGAAAATGAGGCAGCATTGGCCTACTTCTGTCCCAAATGCAAATGCAAACGCCCCAAAAATGAGTGTCCGAAAAACAAAGTTCTTGTATGTGTTGTTTGTAAAAAGGATCATAATTTGTGTCTACAGTTAATGATATCTAAATAGGAACCTGAAGTAGTAGAGGCATACTTCATGGGTAATAGGAGAAACTAGCAACAGTCTCCTATGGGTAACAATATGCAATCAGGAAAGCCATCTTATGGGGGCAATAATTACCAAAACCAAGATCAAGCCTAGCCACCCAATATGGGTTGGTGAGGGCAACAACCTTGGAATCCATTTCCCCAAGGAGCAAATCCTTACAACCCTTACCCTAGGATGTAATACCAGCAACTTGGGCAACATTGGAGAAGCCCGAATATTTAGAATTAGTATCCACAACATCCAGCTCTAGCTCCACCACAACCAAGTTTGCTTACTCTTTTTGCTTCAAGGACTCCTCATTTACTAGCACAACCTACAACAAATCCAAACAACAAACAACATTCAACCTATCATATAGAAAATGATATGTACCCCATGTATAATATTAAGGTAGATTGTGATCCAATCTAGTTACGGTCAGGAAATCAAGGAGGTGTAGAAGTCACTCATCTTGTATAAAAAGAGGAACACATAGATAAACCAACTAAATCAATCAGTTTAGTAGGTTAGTTAGCTGACCTTATGTTAGGAAATACCTACAGCCATAAGTACTTAGATCCAGGAAACCTTGTGTTAACTGTAAAAGTAGAGGGTTGTGTTTTACCTGTCATCAATGTCATGCCCCAAGAAACCAAGAAAAAACTAAAATTGACTAATCTGAAGCCCACTAAAATTGTGTTGCAGTTGGCAGACAGGTCTACAGTGCTCTCTAAGGGAATGCTAGAAGATATCACTGTTATAGTGGATGCATGGGATTATCCAACAGATTTCTTAGTGCTACAATCTAAGTTTGGATTAGGTGGATACCCATTAATCTTAGGTAGACCTTGGCTGGCAATAACTAATGTTTACATAAGTTGTAGAAATGAGCAAATAGTCATTTCATATGGTCAGAATATAAATAAACTAATCATACATCCACCTACACAATTTGTATATTTGTTGAGAGAACCTGAGAATGAGAGTCAAAACATTGGTGGTCTATCTATGATCCAACTTGTCATGACACTTGATGAGTTGGAAGATGAAAGTGATGAGGATAAGTTGATATCTCATTTTTTTTAGGGAGAACCCTCCCGTCCTCCTCCAAAGTTGTCATTAGTGGGAGGAAAATACCACTATATTCAACAAATAGAAGTTGCACCTAGCAGAATGTTGAACATAGATAACAAATTGACAGCTGAACAATAAACCAAACTAAAATAAACATTGGAAAAACATCAAGTTGCCTTTTCTTGGGATAATTCTAACATGAAAGGAATAGCTCCTGATAACTATACTCATAGAATATATCTGTAAGACCAGGTTAAACCAGTAAGACAACTAGAGAGGAGAATGAACCCAACTATGAAAGAAATTATCAAAATAGAGTTACAAAAACTCCTCATAGTTGGATTCATCTACCCCATTTTATATAGTGAGTGGGTATCACCATTAGTGGTGGTGCCCAAGAAAAATGGAAAGTGGAGAATTTGTGTTGATTATAGGTTGCTCAATAAAGCAACCAAGAAAGACCACTTCCCCTTACCCTTCATAGATCAGGTCCTTGACAACTTAACAGGCAAGAAATACTTTTGTTGGCAATTTTGGGTTTGAGATCCTAGCTTCTTGTCTATGAGTTGTTATTGATGTCAAAAGGAAATGACATTAATGTTAAGAGGATGTGTTGGCTTCAAAGGTGGAAGATTCCAAGAGAATCGTTTTAAGAGAATCCGGAGAGATTCCATTGGCAAGGGTTTTTCATTAAAACCAAACCAGTTTTTATTAAAACCAAGTTGGATAGGGTTTTTATTAAAACCAAGTTAAATGGTTTTTATTAAAACCAATGGAGGTTCTCTTTATTATTTATTTAATTATTATTTAAAACCCTTCAAGGTTTTAATTAATTAATTATTTAATTAATTAAGGGAGAAATTATTAAGGGAGACTTTTGATTAATTTCGAAATGGTCTTTATTTCCACCGACGTCAAAGTGTCTTCGAAGAGACTATTTATTCTCCAACTCCTAAGGTTGGAAGGCTAATGAATTCAAAATTCCCCGAATGCAATTTGCGGTGTTTGTGCTCTGTATTCGCTGCGATCGAAGGAAGACTTAGAAGCACGTACGATTGAAAAGTCTTCGAGAGTTTCTTCGAGGGTGAAGTGGAGGGAAGTTCACTTGTGAACTTCGTAGCCCGCCTGGGCTAGTGGCAGCGAAGGCTACTGTTGGGCGTTGCATTTGCGGAGGTCGTCATTTCAATTCTCACGGGGGTGCTTTGCTAGAGTAACACACGTTTTTATTAAAACGTCTTTATGCCACGAAATTCGAAGTTTCTTGGACAGCGATTTATAAGGTGTGATTAAATTTTATGAGTTTTGGCTTTTGTGATTAGCATTGAATAAAAGCTTAGGAGAAATAAGGGCATATTTCTTTGGATGTATTTTTAAGATTAATCTTTGCTATGCTAAAATTAAAAATGGAGGTATAAGGTGTGAGTCTGTGATCGTTGATTTATTGGCATGTTATGGTGGTTGTGTTTAAAGAAGTGGAGCTAAAAGGTGTAATAAAGGAAGTTTATATTATTGCTCATTTCTTTTTGTTCTAACCCTAACTTGGTTGGAAGTTTGAGAGTTGTGTGTGGTGACAACTTGAAGGTTCAATTATCTTCTACTCCAATAAGGTATGGGCACATTCTTCTGATGAGTATGATTGGTGTATGTTTTTTGAAATAAGGTTGGAGTGAAAAGGTATTCTACTAGGTATCCCTTGGCTAGGTGTAAATCCTATTTTCTGGTTTGGTGAAGACTACTTATGCATTGTTATCCTTAAGGAGAGTTTTTGGTGAATGCATAATTTTTGGTTTGAGATAGTGGAAGCTTTGTGCACTAGGGTTTATATTTGTGAGTCTAGCTACTTGCATTGAGTTGGTAGAACCCTTGGTTGGTTGTTTTGAGTTTGATGGTTGAGTTGCTTCCATAGAGGTTGTTTGATCAAGTTATTGCTTTACTTGATTCATGATATTGGGCTTACTCCATTGAGTTGATTTGAGCAAGTTATTCTTTGCATTTGGTGATATTGTTTTGGTGGCTATTTTGTTCAAATATCTTTGGAGGGAAAAGGATTTCTACTTGTTTCCTTTTCTTGTGATGATTGGTTGAATGCTTCAAGGTTGATGTTGAGTTGAATGGTGTTGGTTGACTAAACCTTGTTTGATGAGCATTGTTGTTGAAACCCTAATTGATGGTGAAAAGAACATGAGTATCATTGTTATGTGATTCTTTGCATAGTTGGCAATTGTTAGGGTTTCATGTTCTTGAAAGAAAACATTCTATCCTATCCATTTTAGATATTGAGTTGAGTTTTCACATTTGAGATTGAGATTGAGCTGAGTTGATTTGAGTTGAGTTTTGAGATTGGGATTTGAGTATAGAACATATTGAGTCTCTAACAATTCTCTTTATGCTTCTATGAGTTTGAAAAATCACATTGGGTCTCTAACAATTCACTTTGTGATTTCTTACTAAGAAAGTTTTTCTTGGTGAGCTTGCTGAGTTTTTGGACAGGTTCCAGTGGGGACTTGTGAACAGTTTTTGGACAGGTTCCAGTGGGGACTTGTGAGAAGTTTTTAGACAAGTTCCAGTGGGGACTTGTGAGCATTTTTTGGACAGGTTTTAATGGGGACTTGTGAGCAATTTTTGGACAGGTTTCGATGGGGACTTGTGAGCAGTTTTGGACAGGTTCTGGTAGGGACTTATGAGCAATTTTGGACAGGTTCCGATGGGGACTTGTGAGCAGATTTGGACAAGTCCTAGCAGAGGACTTATGAGCTGAGTTTGATAGTTCTATCAGAGAACTTGAGGACAGAGGTGCATTGGTTCTATGAGAAGAACTTTAGGACATTTGGAAAGTCTTTGAGAAGGCTTCTATGCAAAGGATTGATTTGTTCAAGAGTTGGACAGATCTGACAGACAGAGGAAGACTTGTACTAGACCTACTGACTGTGTTTGGTATAGGTTGCTGAGCTGCTATGGACGTGATCATAGAAGGTAGAGGTCTCTTAGGTTAAGCATTGAGGATAGGAGGTCTTCGGTGGAAATGAGTTCCACGTGCTAGCAAGAGGTAAAGGCAGTTGATCTTCTGAGGGATCATTTCTAGAGTAGAGGGGAAGGTATCTCCTTTGAGCAGAGGCTCATAAATTTTGATTGGGGGAAGGTATCTCCTTTAAGGAGAGGCTCATAAATTCTGATTGGGGGAAGGTATCTCCTTTGGGCCGAGGCTCATAAACATTGTAATTGGGAAGGATTCCCAAAGAACTTTGAGATAACTTTTAGAGAAAAGTTTTGTGGATGTAGCCCACCCATTCTGGGTGAACCATGTTAAAATTGGTGTCACTTTGTGGATGATATTATGCATTGCTTTGATATTGCTTTGGGTATATTGCTTTACTATTTTGAATTATAAAGGAAAAAGTAAAAAGAGGTCTTATACTGTTCACCCCCCTCTCAGTATAAGCTTGTGTTCTTCAAATTTTCTTTCCTAGATGGGTTTAGTGGATATAATCAAATTCAGATAGGGGAAGAAGATCAAAACAAAACCACCTTCACTTGTCCGTGAAGGACATTTGCTTACCGAGTTTTACCATTTGGTCTATGCAATGCACATGCCAACTTCTAGAGGGCAGTTCTGAGCATTTTCTCTGACGTGATTGGAGAGATTATGGAGGTATACATTGATGATTTCACTGTATACGAAGAAAATTTTGAAATCACCATAAAAAATTTGGAAAAGATACTTAAACAGTGTGAGGAAACTAACATATCCCTAAGCAATGAAAAGTGTGATAAACCTCTCAGCCATGATCCGCATCTTGTAGTGCTCAAGGAGATCACCGAAGCCATCTTTGGAGATAAGGTGTGCCACTTTATTAACCAAGGCCCTACAAGACCTGAATGGAAACACGTGGCCCTTAACGGGCCCAAGCATATCACCGAGGCTCTCAAGAGGTTACAAAACTTGATGAGGACCTGCATCATCCCGAGCTCACACAAAGATGATTCCATGGTCTGGAACCTTGAAGAATCTAGAAATTTCACTATTAAATCAGCCTACTACAGTCAAGAAACTCCCATAGATGGTTGGGACTTATCAAACCAGGTCTGGGTTCCCAAGATCATTCCCAAGGTCAAATTCTTTTGCTGGTTGGCCACCCAAAATAGAATCCTCACCATTGACAACTTGATTATCAGAGGGTTACTCATTCCCAATTGGTGTATTCTATGCAAAAACGCCTGTGAGTCCACTTCACATGTTTTTTTGGAATGTCCCTTTTCCCTAGCAGTTCTCAACCAGGTCCATAACACCTTTGTCATCTCCACAGTCCTCCCACATTCCATTCCACTCCTTATTAAGCAATGGCCCCGACCTTTCAAGAGCAACCAACTAAAATTCATGTGGCAAGCTTGCCTCCACCTTTACCTGTGGCAGATTTGGATCGAGAGAAACACCAGAATTTTCAAAAATCAAGCCACTGATAAGAAGATTATCGTTGTCAAAATCATGGCCCTTGCTGCGGAGAATGCCTCTCTTGTTTCGTCTCCAAAACCCCCCCTCCTGGATTAGAATCGGATCTAACCAAATTTTTCAATTTGTCTAACACTTCTATTTTGCCCCGTATTTCTGTTGACAGGTCTGTCATCAAGTGGGTCTTACCTCCTTCTAGGTGGCACAAGCTCAATTTCGATGGTGTGGCTAAAGGAAACCTAGGAGCGGCTGGCGGAGGGAGAATTCTTAGAAACCACAGAGGAGAAATAATTTTGGCCTTTGCCCAGAACCTGGGAATTCAATCCAACAATATGGCAGAAGCACGGGCCCTGTTCCAAAGTTTGATCCTCATGGAAGGGTTGACCATCAATAAACTTATCATCGAGGGAGACTCATTGCACTGTATCAACTGGCTCAATGGTACTGCTAAGCCTCCCTGGGCCCTTGCTTTGATTTTTCAAGATTGCAAGGCCCTAATTGGCAATTACCCAGAATTAGTCATTAAGCATCAATACAGGGAAGGAAACAAAGCTACGGACTGGCTTGCTAACAAGGGAGTCGACAAATTCGACATTCAAGGGTGGAGAGACTCCTTTCCCATCGACCTAAGGAATGATCCTACAAATTTCAATGTTTGCACAATGTGAGATGGTGCCAGGGGATTGGGTTGGTATGCTGACGAGACTTGTCGCGATATCGCGACACCTTTTCCTTCTTCTCCTTCGACAACGAAAATGCAACATGTCGCGATATCGTGACACTTTTCACCTTTGGCCGCAAAAATGCAACATGTCATGATATCGCGACACTTTTTCTCTATCGGCCTTGTTGTTGCAACTTGTCGCGATATCGTGACACTTTTTCCTCCTTCGATCGTGGCAATGCAACATGTCGTGATATCACGACACTTTTCCTCTTTCGGCATCGTCGTTGCAACATGTCGCGATATCGCGACATTTTTTTCTCCTTCGGTCGCGACAAGGCAACATGTCATGATATCGCGACACTTTTTATCTTTCGGCCTCGTCGTTGCAACATGTCGCGATATCGTGACACTTTTTCCTCCTTCGGCCGCGGCAATGCAACATGTCACGATATCGCGACACTTTTTCTCTATCGGCTTCGTCTTTGCAACATGTCGCGATATCGCGACACTTTTTCTCTATCGGCTTCGTCTTTGCAACATGTCACGATATCGTGACACTTTTTCCTCCTTCGGCCGCGGCAACGCAACATGTCACGATATCACGACACTTTTTCTCTTTCGGCCTCATCGTTGCAACTTGTCACGATATCGCGACACCTTTTTCTCCTTCGACTACGACAATGCAACATGTCGTGATTTTGTGACACTTTTTCTCTTTCGGCCTCATCATTGCAACTTGTCGCGATTTCGTGACACTTTTTCCTCCTTCGGCCGTGGCAATGCAACATGTTGCGATATCATGACACTTTTTCTCTTTCGGCCTCGTTGTTGCAACTTGTCACGATATCGTGACACCTTTTTCTCCTCCGGCCGCAACATTGCAACATGTCGCGATATCGCGACACTTTTTCTCTTTCGGCCTCGTCGTTGCAACTTGTCGCGATATCACGACACCTTTTCTTCCTTCAGCCGCGACAATGCAACTTGTCATGATTTCACGACATTTTTTATCTTTCGGCTGAGACGATGCAACTTGTCATGATTTCGCTGCACTTTTTCTCCTCTGGCCACGATGCTGCAACTTGTCGCGATATCGCGACACTTTTTTTCCTATAGCAACGACGATGCAACATGTCGGGATATCGTGACACCTTTTCTCTTTGGCCACAATAATGCAACATGTTGTGATGTCGCGACCCCTTTTTCTTCTTTGGCCGCAGTAATGCAACATGTCGTGATATCGTGACATTTTTAATCTTTTTGCCGAGAAGATGCATCAACATTTTTTCTCCTTAATCCGCGATGATACAACTTGTCGCGATATTGCGACACTCTTTCTCTTCAGGCCGCGACACTGCAACATGTCGCGATATCGTGACACCTTTCCTCAATTGGCCGCAACAATACAACTTGTCGCGATATCGCGACACATTTTCTCCTGGGGTCGCGACAATGCAACATGTCGCGATATCGTGACACTTTTTCTCCTGGGGTCGCGATAGTGCAACATGTCGCGATATCGCGACATATTTTCTTCTTTGGCATCGACGATACAACTTGTCGCGATATCGCGACACTTTTCCTCACTTGGCCGCAACAATACAACATGTCACGATATCGTGACACCTTTTCTCCTAGGGTCGCGACAATGCAACATGTCGCGATATCACGACATTTTTTCTCCTGGGGTCACGACAATGCAACATGTCGTGATATCACGACATGTTTTCTTTTATGGCCACGATAACGCAACTCATCACGATATCGTGACACTTTTTCCTTTTTGACAGCAATGTTGCAACATGTTGTAATATCGTGACACTTTCTCTTCTTCGACTACGATGCTGCATTTTCTCGCAATTTCACGACATTCTTTCCACCCTTGGTCGCGACAGCGCAACATGTCGCGATATCGCGACACCTTTTCCTCCTTGCCTTTTCTCTATGTTGTGGACCGCAAAATTGCAACATGTCACGATATCGCGACACCTTTCTTCTTATGGTGTTTGGCTTTTTCTTTGATCTTTAGCTCTTGGGCCTCTTCGGTCGGTTTGGAAAACATGTAAAAAATACTTGTACAAGGTTCAGGGACCTTTCAACACCCTTTCAACCAATCAAAAAAAAAAAAAAGTGTTATATGTTAATGCAAGAGGGGATAGTTTTAGGACATCACAATTTTGCAGATGGAATCAAAGTAGACAGGAAAAACTAGAAGTCATCCAAACCCTGCCTACTCCTAAAACACAGAAAGATATTCGTAGTTTCCTAGGATTAATCAATTACTATAGGAGGTATATATCAGACTTTAGCAAAACTTCTAAACCTATTACCACAACTAAAGATACAAATTTTGTCTAGACTGAATAATGTGAATAAGCATTTAACACCTTAAAGGAAAAGCTAATTACTGATCCAGTGTTGAGAGGTCCAAATTGGACCATACCTTTTCACATATATGTTGATACATCTAACAATGTAATAGGCTCAGTACTGGGACAAAAATATGGTGATGATTTTTATGCCATCTATTATGTTAGTAAAAACCTCATAGGTGATGAACTCATTATAGAGGAGTTTCTTGCAGTGATACATGTTATTAATAAACTTTCATCATTATATAATAGGTTATCATGTTTTTGTACACACTGATCACTCAACATCAGATACTTGACAAACAAACCTGGGATTAGTGGCAAAATTATCAAATGGTTGTTGCTTTTGTAGGAATTTGATGTGACAATAGTGGACAAGCCAAGAAAGGATAATGTGGTAGCTGATTTCCTATTCATATTAACACCTCCAGACTATGCAACTACAGAGGACCAATTTTTAGATGAGTATTTGTTTGCTTTGAATGATCATATACCCTGGTACGCAGATATGACTAATTATTTAGCCACTGGTAAAGTATCCCCTGCACTTTTACCTTGTGAAAAACAAAATTTAATTGAGAAAAGTGTAGATTTCTCATGGATTAATGGGTGCCTATTTAAAACAGGGCCTGATCAGGTCATGATAAAATGTATTTCTAGGAATGAAATAACTAAAATACTAAAGGCTTGTCATGATGAACCTTGTGGTGGCCATTTTGCAGGAAAAAGGACTGCATATAAAGTGTTGCAGGCTGGTTATTACTGGCCTTCACTATTTAAAGATGCAACTAAGCATGTGAGTTAGTGTGACCAATGCCAAAGGATGGGGAGACCTACACTTAGAGATGAGATGCCACTTCAACCACATGTTCACATATGGCCATTTAATAAATGGAGAATGGATTTCATAGGACCCATTAATTCGCAGTCAAGAGGAAAGAGGTATATCCTAGTTTGTACTAACTATGTGACTAAGTGGGTTGAAGTGCAGGCTTTGTGTGATTCAAAGGATAAAACTATAGCAAATATCTTATATTCATAAATTTTTACAATATTTGGGGTTCCAAGGGAGATCACAACTGATCAATGACCTCAGTTTACTTCAAGGATGATCTAGGAACTCATGCAACAATACAAAATCAGGAATAACAAAACCACTTCCTACCATCCACATGCAAATGGTCAAGTTGAGGTAACCAACTGAGAGTTGGAAAATATCCTGAAAAACACAGTGCATCAACATAGGAAGGATTGGGCTACTATATTACGAAAAGTAGTATGGACCTACAAGACCACCTGGAAGACTACTACTGGTTTCACACCATTTTAGTTAGCCTATGGAAAGAATGTTATGATGTCTATAGATTTTGAAGTCAAAATACTTAGGACTGATGTAGAATTAAATATGAACCTAGATGATGCACAGAAAGAATGAATTCAGCAACTTAATCAGCTGGATGAATATCGCCTTAATGCTTTGCAAAAAATAGAGATCATTCAGAAACAAAGGATCAAGTGGCATGACCGCCACACCAAGCCAAAGCAGCTTAAAGTATAAGAATGGGTATTACTATATGATTCTCAGTTCTGGTAAAGGAAAGGTAAGCTCATGCAGTGTTGGATGGGGTCATATGAAGTGACTGAAGTCATCAATAATGGGGTTGTGAGGATTAGAATAATTGATAGCAACAATATTACCTTAATAGTCAATGGTCATTGCCTGCGTCCATACCATGTGTCTGAAGCATACATGATTGAGTCTAGATTAGGCATGGGGGAGACCCCAATTGATTCTAATTTTATCTTGAGTCAATAAGATGTGGACTTAGTCTACGTAGTCCCAAAGACAATTATTCTTTCAATTTTTTGTTTTTTAGTTGTATTTTTGTTTTGCATGAATGATGCCCTGAGTGCAACTATTAGATAGCCTGGGAAACTTAGGCCTAACAAACACAGGATCCATGAACCTGTGTCTTCCCAACTTTCTGGGAGAATTTCTTGCAATAGGAGTATCTTGTCCCCACTTAGAGAGAGGAATGGTATACATGAATCTACACAAGAGTGTTTAGATTGGTGTTTATAGACAATAAACCACTCAACTGCTAGTTCAGATAGCAAATGCTAAGCTTGTCCCTATTTTTCAACTAGAGCACTAAAGTTCTGATCAACCTTACAGCGCATATATGAGGAAAAGTCAACACCCGTTGAATAAAGAGAAGCATCTATTTTCTATTTTTCTTATGGGAAAGGTGCATGATTCTCGTGTTACGACAGAAGGCACCTGATTCCCATATTATGACAAAAGGTGCCTGATTAACACCCCATATATTCCATGAGATGGTAATCACGTCTCATTAGGGGCTTTGAGCCCCGCCTGCAAATTAGCAATATCATTTTATTGTTTGGTAAATATTTCAACTAACTTAGATTGTGTTCCTTTCTCTATGTTTGATCTTGCTTCCCTGGCTCTCGCTTGATAATTTGAGGGTTTTTCTCTTTTTGCCTTGTCTGTAATAGTAGGTCTTATTATTATATTCCTCAATATTATTTCACAACTTTCTTTTTTATTAGACTTATCCTCTCTTGGCTTTGATGCAAAAGCTTTTGACTTATCCTACTCATTTTCTAGTATTTCCTTATTAATGGTAGAGGTATTAACATCTAACACTACATTTTATCTACCACTTTTCTTCTCTTGAATGGTGCATGGCACTTTAAGGGGGTCTTCAAAATTTAATGAGGCATTTTCCTTAGACTCAACAAGAATGTTCATCCCTAAATCAGGATCGGACTATATAAATAGTTCCTTGTTGATATTTTGATCCTGTTGTACCGTGTCCTCTAAGATTTGAACTACTTTTTCTTCGTAGGCTAAAGCCTCAAAAGAATTGACATTTCTTCTAATACCCTTCCTTACTAGTATCTATTTTTTATTAATTTAAATTCTCATATGTCTAAACCTATTTTTTGGAAGTTAAAAACCATCCTCATCCATATCCAATTATAAGTTTCTCTTGCAGTTTTCTACATATGTTTATGTTGGAATCTTCTTAGGGCATGGAATTTTAATATACCCCACCTTATGACATCTTCTACATATACAATATATATTTTTATAATCTATGGTTTGGGTCCATAACTTACCCCCAATACTTAAGAATGATTTATTTTGGTAAAGGTTTACTTATATCAATCATGACAATTATTTAAGCATAAATAGCCAAGAATCCATCTTTTATAGTTTTTTAAGTCTCAAAGAATTATCTTAGAGTTTTTCATATTGCTTTGTAGGTGTCTATTTCTCAAAATTCAATGGATACATCCTCATCTAGACTAGTACTAGGGATTAATTTACATTTTCAGGTGCAAAGCCTTCATACCAGCAAGTAAGGAAGAGTCTTGCTCTTCCCGTAAGCCAATGATCCCTTTTAGAATTCTATCTCTTTCCTCCCTAGAACAAAAAATAACTAGGAAGAAACCTTTGGAAAGAAATAATAAACTCACTCTTGGAGACTTCCAACTCCTATCAATCCATTTTCTCAAGGTCAAAGCCCTTGGCCAAGACCCATTAAATTTATCAATAATTACCCTATCTTTGAGTAATAAGGATCACTTCTTTGTGAGGTCCTCACTAATATCTATTACTAGGGATGATTTAAAAGATTTAACTATAAACTGGTCCATAGGAAGTAAACTTTAACTCAAAATCTATTGAAATTTACCAATATATTCTATAATAATTTACATGCAAAACTTCTAAGATAATGAAGGGGAAAAGAAAATAAGTTAAAAAATTATATGCCCAAACAAAAATTCATGCCTCACCCAAGCCCTTTGTTGCTCTTCCCATCACTTGAACCCTAGTTTATAGAAATCTACAATTTTACTTTTTGTGACTTGAAAAATTATCACCGCCCTTATTTTGGATGGTTGACTTCACAAGATTGTATCTCCTCAATATTGCTCAAATTGCTTCATATGACCACCCATAAAATAATGTGGTTGTGACCAACTCTTCTATGTAACGAAGTAATAATAAAATATTTTCAATTTGTTATATATGGGGTTGAAATGGGCCCCATATCTATTACATCATCACCACATAGTGGTATTACAATAAAGTTTTGATATTATCCATGTATTTCTTGGCAATATTTGAACCTAGGTTTCCTTGTTAAATGTTTAAATGTTGAGTAATTCAACCAGTTGAGCTAATGTCACTTGATTTTTTTGATGAGTTTACGTCAGTTTTTATGAGGGGTCTTGGTCCCCTCATATTGAGTGGGGTTTGGATCTTGGACCTCTTAAAGAGAGGCCAAAGCCCTTACCACTGCAACAAGCTTGCAACTCAAGTAACTATATTAATAATAAATTAAAACAATAAAAATATAAAATAAATAAACCAAGCAAAGGATTAGGGTTTTTTTCCTGAAAAACATCTCATCTTTTAGGAGCCATATCTTCGCGAAGAGTTATCCGATTCAGTTGATTCTTGGACCAACTTGTGCAGAATTTGAATAGCTTTAAAATGAGTGGTCATATGCAAAAATCCAAGCAATATTGAGGGAGATACGACCCTATGAAGTCAACCATTCGGAACAAGGGCAGTGATGATTTTTCAAGTCGCAAAAAATAAATTTGCAAAGTGCGAAGGATTAGGGTTTTTTCCTGAAAAATATCTCATATTTTAGGAGCCATATCTTCGTGAAGAGTTATCCGATTCAGCTGATTCTTGGACCAACTTGTGCATAATTTGAATAGCTTTAAAATGAGTGGTCATATGCAAAAATCCAAGCAATATTGAGGGAGATACGACCCTGTGAAGTCAACCATTCGGAACAAGGGCAGTGACGATTTTTCAAGTCGCGAAAAATGAAATTGCAAATATTTGCCAACTAGGGTTCAAACGATGGGAAGAGCAATGAAGGGCTAGGACTTCAGCGAGGCAAGATATTCTATCTGGACAAAGAATTTTTCAGCTAAGTTCTTTTTCCCTTTCTTTATCTTAGAAATTGTGCATGAAAAATTTATAAAGTTTTTATCAAATATTATATTTGCTATAGGACTTTCAGATAAATTTCATTAGATTTTGAGTTTCCTTTCCATGGATCGATTTATAGTTAAATCCTTAGAATCATCCCTAGTGGTAGAGGTTAGTGAGCGCACCTCAGAGAGATCCTCATTGCTCCAAGATAGGGCAATTTTTGGTAAATTTAATGGGTATTGGCCAGGGGCTTCAACCTTGAGAAAATGGATTGATAGGAGTTGGAAGTCTCCAGGAGTGATTCTATCATTTCTTCCCAAAGGTTTCTTCCTAGCCATTTTTTGTTCTAGGGAAGAAAGAGAAAGAATCCTAAAAGGGGGTCCTTGGTTTATGGGAAGAGCAGGGCTCTTCCTTACCCATTGGTATGAAGGCTTTTCACCTGAAAATGTTAATCTATCCCTAGTACCAGTCTGGGTTAGGATGTTTGGGTTACCCATTGAATTTTGGGAAATAGATACCTTCAAGGCAATAGGCAACACTCTAGGAGAATTCCTTGAGATTTCAGATACAACAAAAGATGGATTTTTGGCTATTTATGCTCGAATACTGGTCATGATTGATATAAGTAAAGCTTTACCAGAATCAATCATTCTTAAGTATGGGGATAAGATGTGGACCCAAACTATAGATTATGAAAACATATCTTTTAGATGTAGAAGATGTCATAAGGTGGGGCATATTGAGAGATCATGCCCTAAGAAGAGCCCAGCATAATCATTTGTAGAAAATCGTAAGAGAAATTTACAAATGGTTATGGATAAAGATGGTTTTCAACTTCCAAAAAATAGATCTAGAAAAATAAAAGAAAATGAACAATGGAGACCAATAAGGAAGGATACTGGAAGAAATTCCAATTCTTTTGAGGCTTTAGCCGATGAAGAAAATGTAGATCAAAACTTAGAGGACACAGTACAACAATTTCAACATATTAGCAAGGAATCATCTATTCAGTATGATCCTAATTTAAGGAAGAACATTCTCGATGAATCTAAGGAATGTGTCTCATCATATTTTGAAGACTCTCTTGAAGTACCATGCACCATTCAGGAGAAAATAATTGGTAAAGAAAATGCAGTTTTAGAAGTTAATACCTCTGCCATTAATAAGGAAATACCAGAAAATGAGCAGGACAAGTCAAAAGCTTCTATAATAGAGCCAGGAGAGGATAAATATGTTGAAAAACAAAATTGTGAAAGAATATTGAGGAATAGAATAATAAGACCTACTCTTGATATAGGCAAGGCAAAAAGAGGAAAACCCTCAAATTATCAAGCAAGATCCAGGGAAGCAAGAGCTAACATAGAGAAAGGAACACAAACTAAGTTGGTTGAACTTCTCTTTACCAAACAACAAAATGATATTGGTAATACGCAAGAGGGGCCAAAAGCCCCTAATGAGACATGATTATCATCTCATGGAATATAAGGGGTGCTAATGCCCCTCAAAGCATAGGTGTATTAGGGACCTATGTTTAAGTAATAAACCTCGATATTCTTTGTATCCAAGAAACTAAAATGAAACTAAAATGACAAAAGAAGAAGTTTCAAAAACTATGAAAGCAGTTTGGGCAAGATGTGAATGGGATGCTATGGATTCTGAAGGAGCAGTAGGGGGAATTCTAACTTGTTGGAATCCTTCTAGAACCTCTTGTGTAACCATTCATAAAACTAGGCATTGGATAGCCTCTTTAGTCACTTGCTACTTTGCAGATATTCGCTTCATCCTTATCAATGTCTATGGACCTACAACTCAGTCAGGTAGATTAGAAGTTTGGAGTGGGATTGAAGCCTTTATGAGAAGTAAAGACCAAGTAACCCGATTCATGATCATTGGAGATTTTAATGCCATAACCAAGCTGAACGAAAAATTTGGGGGAATTAGGAAATTGACCCAAAGTATGAAAGATTTCTCAACTTTTATTCAAAACAACAATCTATGGGAAGTTGAGTTTGAAGAAGACAACTATACTTGGACCAACAATAGGAGAGGCCAAAACCTAATAGCAAAAAAATTAGATAGATGCATTCTCTCAGATCATTGGCTTGATGAAGGAACTTGTGCTAAAATTAATACCTTAACAAGGATTGGTTCAGATCATTGGCCAATAAGAGTTAAAATGGTGGTAAGTGAATTCAAAAAATATCATATTTTAAATATGAGCAAGATGTGGGAAGACCATCCTCAATTTGTTGATATGATAGCTCAAACATGGAATTCTTTAGGTAATGGTGGGTTGTATGCTCTTCCAAACCAAATTAAAGCTATGACATCTAGATTAAAAGAATGGAACAAGAACACCTTTGGAAATATTTTTGAGAAGAAAGAAGAACTAAAAGATAAACTTTCAAAATTCCAAAAAGGTGATGAAAATAATACAAGCTCGGAGGAAAGGGAGTTGCTTAGTGAATATCATAATATTTTGAGTAAGGAAGAGAAATTCTGGAGATTAAAATCAAGACAGACTTGGTTAAAAGAAGGAGATAAGAATACAAAGTTTTTTCATAGGATGGCTATAGTACAAAGATCATCTTCTAGAATTAATAGAATTAAATCAATAGAAGGGGTTTGGATTGAAGATCAGAGTGAAATTAGAAAAGAGGCAAAGTCATTTTATCAAAATATTCTAGGTTCAGAGGAGACCGAAGTTCTTAATGATAAACTTCTTCAAGATGTTCCTTCAATTATAACAAATGAAGACAATAGGAAACTGATGGAGCCTATTACTCTAGAAGAAGTTCATTTAGCTCTTTTCTCTTTTAATAAGGATAAATCCCCAGGTCCAGATGGGCTCTCTGCAACTTTTTACCAACATAATTGGGATATAGTGAAGGATTCTTTATTGGTGGTTGTGGAACAGTCTAGGGTAAAACAATACATTCCTTATAAAATAAATGCAACTTATCTTACCCTAATTCCAAAAAAGAAGGATGCTGAATTGTTTGATTCTTTTAGACCCATAAGCCTATGTAATATGGCATATAAGATTATTTCCAAAGTGATGGCGAATAGATTAAGGCCATTGTTAGACAAAATCATTTCAGAAGAGCAAGGAGGATTTGTGAAAGGGAGACAAATTCTAGATGGGATCATAGTAGCTCATGAAGTTATACATTCAACAACTTCAAGAAAAGAGAAAGCTATGATCTTAAAACTTGATATGAGTAAAGCCTATGATAGGGTTAAATGGGATTTTCTTTTTGCAGTTTTAGATAAGTTTGGTTTTGGGAAGAAATGGGTTAGATGGATTAAAGCTTGTGTCTCTACAGTTTCTTATTCAAGTGTTGGTCAATGGGTTAGTGATAGAATATTTTAAAGCCAAGAGAGGCCTTAGACAAGGAGATCCTCTATCTCCTTATTTGTTCATTATTATGGCAGAAGTTTTGAGTAGGAACTTAAAGAAGGCTTACAAAGATGGGTTTATTAATGGACTTAAGGTTAGTAATAACATCGATAACATCACCCATCAACAGTTTGTAGATGATACAACCCTTTTTGGAAGGGCAAGGATAAATGAGGCCAGAGCTTTGAATAACTTTTTAAAAGAGTACGAAAGAGCTTCAGGGCAAAAAATTAATAGGACTAAATCCAAAATTTACTTCCTTAACACTCCTAATATCAAAGCAAGAATTTGTAGGTTGCTTCAAATGGAGGAGGTAAATTTACCAACAACTTATCTAGGGATGCCTTTATTTGAGGGGAGAATGAGGATAGATTTATGGAATCCAATTATTAGTAAAGTTCAAAATAAACTTCCAACTTGGAAAGGTAGATGGTTATCGTTAGCAGGAAGAGTGCAGTTAATTAAGTCAGTCTTACAAGCCATTCCAACATATTATATGTCATTGTTTTCTATGCCAAAATCAGTTGAAAAAAGTTTAATCTTTATTATGCGATCCTTTTTATGGTCAGGTTTACATGATAAAAGGAAATTTCCTTTGGTGAAATGGAGCAAGTTGTGTGATGACAAAACTAGGGGAGGTCTTGGTTTAAGAGCTCTTACAGATGCAAACTTAGCTCTTAGGGGAAAATTTATCTGGAGATTGTACAAAGAGAGTCAAAGACAATGGGCAAGAATTCTTCTAAGTAAGTATGTTGATCCCAATGACCCAAGTTTAATATTTACTGCATTCTCTCTCCCAAATGGTTCTGCTCTTTGGAATGGTTTAAAAAAATCTATTGATCTTATGATTAAAGGTTTAAGATGGGTGGTGGGAACTGGAGAAAAAATTCTATTTGGATGGATACTTGGTGTGATAAAAAACCACTCAATTTAGATCCAGTTTTGAAACCTTGGATGAGATTGCTTCAAGACAAATACGGTGATAGGGTTTCAAACATTTTGTACAAGGATCGAGAAGGAAGATACAAATGGAAAGAAGATTTTTTTATAAGTATACAAGACATTGATGCTAGGAGGCAATTGAGTAGAAAGATAACAACTGTGATTATTCCGAGGGGTGCCAAGGATAAATTGATTTGGGAGTTGAATAGCTCAGGAGAATACACAACAAGAAGTGGATATAATGTTCAACACCAACATAATAATAATGTCACTAGAATATGGAGAGATATTTGGGATAGCCCAAGCATTCCTAAAGTCAAAATGTTTGTTTGGCTAGTAGGTCATAGAAGAATTTTATCCTGGGATAACCTTATGAAAAGGGGTTTTCATGGCCCCTCTCAATGTGTTTTCTGTAATAAGGAGGAGGAGAGTATTGACCATCTCTTGGGACATTGCTCAATAGTTTGGAATCTATGGCAATGGATTCTTAATATGTTTGGTAAATGCATGGTGATGAATAGCAGAATTGAAGATTGGTTAAAGCAATGGTAGAGCACTTATAAAAGTGAGGCTTTACAGACAATATGGGATATATCAAAAGATACAATACTTTGGACTATATGGCTAGAAAGGAATAGAAGAATATTTAAAGGAAAGGAAAGCAATTTAGAGGTAATGAAAAAGAAGATATGTTTAGCCATAGAGGAGTCTAAACCAACTCTATCAACTTACCCAATTCCTAATTTGGAAGCAAAGAGTCTTGATAGATGGAGTCAAGTCATTAAATGGAATTATGATGTTGGGTACAAGAGAAGCAAAAATAAGGTAAAGAATATAAAGTGGAAACCACTAGATATGGAGTGGGTTAAATTGAATTTTGATGGAGCATCTAAAGGAAATCCAGGACCAACAGGAGGAGGAGGAATAATTAGAAATAATAGAGGAGAGATTTTGTCTCATTATGCTTTCAATAGTGGATTTAAGACAAATAATGAAGTTGAAGCTTGGGCATCTTTAGAAGGGTTAAAAATATGTAAACAAATGAAATGGAATAGAGTATGGATGGAAGGCGATTCTCTCATAGTAATAAATGCAATTTTGAGGAAAGCAAAGGCTCCATGGAACATACTGTTAGGATTGAAACTGATGGGGGTTAATTTTATTGATACAAATGGTTACAATATATAGGCATAAGCCTATATTCAACACATGACACTTGTCTAGAGAAACTGACAAGTGTCAAGGTGAAGGCATAGTGCACTTTAACTCTAACATTCCCCCTTAAAGTGCACTATCCTAACTAAAGAAGAAACAAAACAAGTCAACATTAGGTAACATTCCCCCTTAATGTTGACTTCTCTAAAACAACCTATCATCCTCTCTTATTGTTGATTTGGTCTAGGCTCATGCTCTTTGTGCTTGGCTCTCCAACTATGAATAATGCTAGATTCACTGTGTATACATTTCGGTCTATTGCCTTAGGGTCAACCACTTCCATGGGTCTGTTGCCACTGGGTCAGCCGTCTAAGTGCCTCAGGGTCATCATGGGTGCCTCAGGGTCAGCCACTTCTGGGTCTGTTGCCTCTGCAGGTCATCCTTAGAGGATGTTGCCTCTCATAGGTCACTGACTAGTCCCACCATAAATATCAAATCCTTCCTTATGGTGAACTCAATCTAGAAGGTGTCGGTCTCAGCCAAAAATGCACCTTAATACAAATGAAAAACGAGCCATATAAGAGTGTCGGTCTTTGTCAAAAATGCACTCAATACAATAAAATGAGCCATAGATCAAAATAGGAGGAGAGAAGAAGAAAAGAAGAGAATCTTCTGAAGTGTCTTCGTCTGTAGTCTTCAGAAGTAGATCCGAAAAAGGCTTCGGATAGAATCTAGGGTGTCTTTGTCTGTAGTCCCTAGTATAAGTGTCCTTATGGTGACCATGTCATCCCACCGAAATGTATGGGTAACCAGCTGCTGCATTCGTCGAGTGTATAGAAAAGATCACTAGGTACAAGGATCACATATGAAATTACCTTGGGAGTGTCGGGTACAACCGAAAGTGCACTCCAAGGTAGAAAAAACTTTTGAGGCTAAAAAACTCATTTGAAACAGCCTCAAAATTAGAATATGACACCACCATTGTGTCCGTCACGGAAAAACGTTTCCAACGACTATAAATACCCCTATATTCCACCATCAAAGGGGCCTTCATCATGTGGAAAAATCATCATGCCTATCTAAGGTAGCAAAATAAACCTCAGGAATATCATATTCCTGGCATCGCACTGTGGCGAAAAAAAAAAAAAAAAAAAAACAGACTATAATTTTCAATTTTCCCATCATGGGTAAATAGGTCCAATATCCCTCTTTTTGGCATTAGGGAAAACAACATGTAATAATGCATTAAGTGGGCAATCTAGCATGTGCTTTAGAAGACAAAACACATCAAATAACTATGATTCTGAACATGCCTCGCGTGTTCCACACATTATCACCATCAATTTTCAGTCCAGCATGTCTGCTCTACCTATTGGGTTGACGACAAACAAATATTACCTTTCTCTTTTAGCGAGAGGTCCCGAGTTTGATTGTCAGAATGCCCTCCTTCTAGCGCTGCCTCCAGATTTCGATTAATATGAAATATCCACAGATGGAGTGGATTCACAAGTAGGCGCAAATAACTATGATTCTGAACAGCCTCTGCAAGGGTGGTGATTTGGCCGCTGTCACGAAGCTCGTCGTGTGGCTCCGCAGGCACACCATATGTCAATGCACAAAAACTTTTGTACGTTGCCCCCATGTGATTATGGGCACGCTGAGGCTCACGCTCTCCAGCATAGAATTCCAGTCGCAATGGCTCAGAAATGCCCCCATCGAAGGATGCGATAGGATAAGGAGCTGAGGTGCCCACCCCCATATGACCAGTCCCCTGTCCCTGGTCCGCTCCTCGAACCCCTTGGGCAGACCTGTGGCATCGGATTCAGAGCTTTGGATTCGTCTGTTTGCAAACACGAATGCCTACCCATTGCGCTCCAGCTCGCCTGCCAAATGCATTTTGGACACAGAAATATGGCTGGAGAGAGCGAGTTTCGACGACGTCAGGTTCAGGCCAGTGCCGAAGAAGTGGAATCGGTACCTAAGAAAATCATCATTAACACAAAATATGGCAGATAAAAAAATACACTGTTGTCTCCATTCGACTGTTCATGGGATTGTTTTGTTGTCGGTGTTGCTGGTGATTGGAGACGATCACATCTTTCTACAGATTCTTTACCGTAGCGAAATACATGGCGGTCCTGAGAGCCCCATATTTGTCATTTCCCCAATACCATTATTTGTCGACATAGGTCCGCTGTGACCTTGAAGAATTAAAAATAAATAAATAAATAACCCACGCAGATCCGGTAAATCACTTTCCTGTGTGCAAACTGACAAACAACACAGCGAGGCCACTGCCCAACGCTATCACCAACTTAGTTTCACCGTCGATCTGTGATGTCCTCGACCAATATCGAAGGTGTCCTCCATTGTCTGTGTAGCTTTAAAAATCAAAGCAGACAATAGATAAACCATCTTCTCAGCTCCACTCTACCTAGCCCATGCACGAAGACACAAATTTAGAAAACTCTCAATGTCGCCATGAAATTCAATCACCGCTCAGATTCACGCCCTTCTTGCACAGATTATGGGCCTCCGAAAAATCTTATTGATTAGAAAATCTTTTTGCACTTTTTTCTTGTACTTGGTTTCTATCACGAGCTTGCAACCAAACAGATGCTCCTCCTCCAAATAGATGAAACAGGCGCTTCGATCAAATCATCTCCTACGGACACCCGACTGCACTCTTTATTGCAAAAAACTTATTACCTTACAACTATTGTGTTTCGTCAATTCTTCAAACTTCAGCGTGGCCTCCCGAGCATCATATCCTTCCTCTGAGAAGCAAGATCGCAATGTTGGAATCAACGATCAACAACAAGTATACGTGACATTTACTTTCGGTTGTTAGGCTTGCAGCCATATTGCGATTGCCTCCCAACCACAAATCAAGGCTCTCCAAGATTCTGGATTCTATCAACAGAGAGTTTTCTCCAGATCGAAACTAAAAAAAAAAACATGCAGTCTTCAATATTTAGCGCATTCGAAATAGGACCTCCATGATACTTCGACAAGTGCTTCGATTGAGAGTACGACATTTTACAGGTTAAATTTAGAGGCGGCATTGAATTCCATAGGTATTTCAGCATTGGCGGTCAATTTTAACTCAACAAAACTACAATCTTTCCTCTTGATTGTTCTCGCCTATCAATCATGCCAAAAATCATCGTTGCTCATTGCTTTTCCGCCATGGGTGCGCGACGACACCCGTCCACCTCAGTCAGCACCGCTGGGCCCACCATCACACGTGCACTTCACCATTCACCATATCGTGGGGCCCACCATCGATGCATCCTCTACAGTCCATACTCTCCAAACGGATACAATATCTTCAGCTTTGCTCCATTCAATTTAGACGTATTTCAGCATGGCAGAAACACACCACTCTCCAGAATGTGCGTGCCAAAGTGACGCATACATTATTTTGCATTCTAAAAAAAAAGCTATGTGTTCTCTCAACATCTTCTCACTTCGAGCGATTGTCGCTTCTGCTCAACTCCATCACCTCAGCATCAAAGGAGCATCACCAACACTACTATTAGACGGATCAACCCCGGTGCAGGGCATTATCAACTAATGCAGGTTCCTTCAATACAACAAAGTGGCATTTCAGACACCACAGCCTCCATTCAAACACCATATTTATGAGGCATTCACTGCTTCACCATATCAACGAAAAATAATGCATGACTGTTGCCACAACGATATCCATTATCATTGGCTGCTTTATCTCACCACCACGGTATCTCCAGCTAAACAAAGGCAATAGAAGTGCAGGGGCCATAAAAAAATAGTCATTTTTAATATTGGAAACACAGCTCAACCCAGCTCAGATCTCCATCTAGATGAGCTGCAAAGCATTGGGCCCGAACAGAGAACCAGCAAATCTGTAACTAGAACCCTAAAAAACTAAACTTTAATTTTCTACCATCTGGTTTCTGATCCATCAAATGATGGAGAGCATACTCCCTCGGTAAAAAATTAAAAAAAATAGGAAAAAGAAAAAAAAATCGGGGGGAGGGAGGATTTCCATGAGGGAAATCCCCCCTCAAGGATTTCACAGGGCAGAGAAAGCCTGCTATGATACCAAATGTTAGGACTGAAACTGATGGGGGTTAATTTTATTGATACAAATGGTTACAATATATAGGCATAAGCCTATATTCAACACATGACACTTGTTAAGAGAAACTGACAAGTGTCAAGGTGAAGGCATAGTGCACTTTAACTCTAACACATACAAGAGATAATTGTGGAAATTCAAGATCTTGCTAAAGAGGTTGAAGAAATCAGGTTTACACATATATTAAGGGAAGGAAACAAATGTGCAAATAAACTAGCCAATAGAGGGGTTTTGATTGAGGATCGTGAAGTTAAATTCTCCTTTCCATGTTTAGAGGAAGTAGAAAGTTTAGTTGAAGCTGACAAAAAATGTTGATTACCTAAATCAAATAATGATTAAGTTTTACTTTAATGTTTTCCATTGGTAATATATGTTTTATTTTGTAATAATAATGTGTTTTCATTTAGACTATTTATTATAATTTTTGTGGTTGCACTTGTGTTTTAGAAAGGAAACTAGCAATCCATATTTGGTAAAGCGGACTATGATAGTGCGATGTTTTGGAAATATTACTCTACTAAGATGCAAGGCATAGATAGTGGAGGTGAAGTTTTGGTATTGTGAAGGTTGCTATAGGAAAATATCAAGAAATATGCTAAATTATGGAGTAATTGTATTCAAACAAAGATTTGAAAATATCTAAAAAATGAAAATAAAAAATTCAGGTATTTTATGTAAAATGATGTAGGTTTCTAGCTATAGCATCTCAATTGAGATGAGAAGTGTAACTATTTGTAAACTCTCAAACTCTAAATAAGAGAGATGTAATTTGTCAAGGATGGGGACGCGAGTACAATCCCTTATTATCAAACAATAAAATAAAATAAATAAACCATGCATTATCCTTATAAAAATTATCAGCAAGGACGACACTTGCATTAACGGTGATGTGACCCGGGTTCAATCCCCATGGTGGATGTGTATAAGAAGTATTTACTCAATAAAGAAATTAAGGAGATCAAAATTTCTTCTTAAAAGAAAGTTGTGCCATTTGAAATAATAAGAGATTATATAATACAGTCCCATCCCAGGTGGGAGAGCACAACAATTTAAGCTTTGGTTCTTCTTTGAGAGGCCCAAGGTTCGAACCGTGATGTGTGTGGTTGTATGTTAAATTTCTTATTGATAAGCTCAACTCTCCCCCTTATGAGAGGTTTTGGTGGGATGGAGATACCCAACCTTGAGCATCGGTGGTAGGGGTTTCTCACACTAACCAAATCTAAAAAAAAGATTCTTTAATATCTAAAAATATCTTCATGGTGTTATAAAGTCACGATGAAGTGTTAAATTAATATATTTTTTTTAAATTAAAAAATTTAGGAAAAGAATTGTAAGCTTACTGCAGTGGTAAGGGCTTTGGCTTCTCTTTGAGAGGTCCAAGGTTCAAACCCCACTCGGTATGAAGAGATCGAGATCCATGTGTAAACTCATTGAAAAATTTAGAAAAAAATTAAATTATTGTGAGAAAAGTCTCCTCCCAACCATGACCCCTCGTAAAGCCGAGAGCTATACTTATCAATAGAGATTTTAACACAAAGCCACCACACACCCACCCCCTCACACGCTTGCCCATGCCGCGGTTTGATTAGAAAAAAATTAAATTAATAATTACCCTATAAATAAATTAATAATTATAAGTATAATAATTATTATATCAATTAAATGGAATGAACTCAATTGATTAAATTTATTGATTTTTTTTGAAGAAGAGCTCGAGGTTTGATTTTTACCAAACATACATACATAAATGTTAAGTTGTTGCAATACCATTGTATGATTGTGATATAACAAGAGTAGGGGTGACCCAGGTGTTGTAGGTGAGTTGGAGAGGAGAGCGTAATCCTCCAAGGGAGGTCCCAGGTTCAAATCTCCACTCTACCAAAAAGTTGAATTGGGTATCCAAAATCCAATTGATAATGTTGGTGCGGGCAGGGTCGGGTGCAACTTCCGAGTGACGTTGACGGTGTAGAACCTCCTGTTCATGGTCTCTCAGACCAAGGCGGCCCCACAAGGAGTTTTTCGCTTAAAAAAAAAACAAGAGTGCGGGTAGTTTCAATCCCATATAATTAATTAAAAAAATGTTTTTTTTTTTGGACTTGGCTAGTGTGAGAAACCCCTACGATTGAACGGTCTTCTCTAGAAAGTCCAAAGTTCAAACTACGATGTGCGTGTTAAATTCCCTAGTGATAAGTTTAGATATCCCCTATGATATTTACATAAAAATAATAGTTTAATTTGAAATTAATGTTTAAAAAAAAAGTGTGTTTATTTTTTTGTAGTTTCTTGCTATGGATAGTGGAAAAGAAAAGACCAATAGAAATAATTACCTAGAGAAAAATGAGAAAATAGAATATGTAACTAATGCATTTAAACAAAAATCAAAAGAGAGAATTGAGAGAATAAAATAAAAGGTTTTTAAGGTTCATTAGGCCAAAGACACCCTATATGACAACAATTTAAAAAAAATTACTCTTGCCAACCCTAAAATCTAATCCAATTATTATTTTTTATATAATGTTATTTTTTTTTTTACTAATTTACAACAAACTTTCTTCCTTTTTCTTCTTCAAACAATTTTTACGATAATTCTTTTGTTAAAGTATTACTATAATTAGCTCAAATATTATCATATGTCTCATATTCCAAAATAAAATATTTCTTTGTATCAACTATCCTTGATGTACATAAGGCACATATACTCTCCTTTTATTTCTCATTTTGTTTTCTTTTGTCTATCTCTGTTGTGAGTTGTTCCTGAGTTAGGCCATGATATTTGCTCTCCAATTGATGTTTGTCTTTCTATAGGAATTTGGGCTATGAACATCTTTACGCTCCAATTGATGTTTGTCCCTACATAGGCCTTTTTAGTGGTGATCATATGTAGGGTTAAATAAAATAAAATAACATTATTTCTTTGCTTGTAACTTCTTGTCACACAATTGCTTTGAATTTTTCCTTAGCAAATATTTTTATGGATGTTATTATTTAGGCATTCATTCATGTTGAAATTTTATTTGTTGATCCATTTGTTGTTTTAGTTCATCATCCACAATTTTTTTGTTCGACTCTTCTTCAATTATAATTATTTTTTCTTTTTAAAACAAAGTTTTATATCTTTAGATCATTTGTTAGATTTTTCTAGATATCTTAGGAAACAAATCTTGAATTTTTCCTTAGCAAATATTTTTATGGATGTTATTATTTAGGCATTCATCCATGTTGAAATTTTATTTGTTGATCCATTTGTTGTTTTAGTTCATCATCCACAATTTTTTTGTTTGACTCTTCTTTAATTATAATTATTTTTTCTTTTTAAAACAAAGTTTTATATCTTTAGATCATTTGTTAGATTTTTCTAGATATCTTAGGAAACAGATCGTAGTAGTTGGTAAAGGTATTTATTTCTACTATAAGAATCTCATATGGAACTTTTGTTTTTATTGAAGACAAATCATATCAATTGTCTCTATAGGAAAGGTACTTATTTCTACTAGAAGAATTTCATGTGGATTTGTTGCTTTCATTTTAAATTTGTTTGTAATCAAATGTTTCTAAATCCTCTTTATTTGCCTCCATTTAAGTCTCATGTATTGCTAACCCACAATTTATACCCATATAACATCATTGGAATCACTTGTAACCCAAACAAAACCTCCATTTCATAAGTCAATCTCTTGCTTCTTTTTTGTGATTCAAAAAGTGTTTTTCATCCTTTTCAATGCTCTTTTCACTCTACATGTTCACAACTAAAATTATTATTGAAGTCCGCCTTATTATATCTATTATTGAAGTCCACCTTAATATATCTACAATTTGAGACGTTTTTTTTAGAAGACCTCCATTAAAAATAAAAAAAATAACTATTTATATATATTTTTATATAGAAAAAATTATGATCGCAGTTTCATTGGTATTTAGTTGCATACATACCCTCTTACAAAAAGGTTTAAGAAGCCTTACCACATATATGTATCTAATGTCCTTAAGGGTAGTAGAAATAAAGAAACAATTAAATTTAAATAAAGTGCATGCCATACTCCTTCGAGTTTTTTTTTTATTTGGTTAGTGTGAGAAACCCCTATGACCAATGCACAGGGCCAAGTAGTCTCCTCCCAATCATGACCCCTCGTAAAGTCGAGAGCTATGCGTATCAATAAGGAATTTAACACACAACTATCACACACTCACCTCCTCACACACTTGTCCACGCCGCGGTTTGAACTTTGGACCTATCGAAGAAGAGCCAAAGCCCAAACCGTTGTGCTATCCTCTTGGAACAAAAAACTTTATGTTAAGGAAACTGTTCTCTATATCCCCTGAGACCAAGGCTTTCCGTTCCACGGGGCCTATCCCATCCAAGTATACCTCTCAAGCCGATTTTTTTGTATCCTACATTAAAGTTGAACCTTAATTTTCTTATTTATAGTCTCCAAGGCTTTATCATTACACTCATTCAAATTATTTTCTCTTTGTTATAAGTTTTTTTCTTCAAAATAAATTAAAAAAACTTTTTTAAAAATTTAAAAAACAAAAAAATCTTGTTTATACATAGAAGAACAAATTTAAAAACACCTCTATAGTTTTAAATGTGACGTTATCTATACATAATAACAAAGGGACATTTTTGAGTGTTGAAAAGACCCCAACCTTTGACCAACTCACCATTCCATTTCACAAGACCTTGCTATTGAGTCTTAAAAAGACTCAAATATTTGACCAACTCACCATTCCACCGAGACCTCGTTATTGGGTCTTAAAAAGACCCAGACCTTTAAACAACTTACCATTCCACCAAGACCTTCTTATTAACTGTTAAGAAGAATCAAACCTTGGACCAACTCACCATTCCACATAGACCACCAAGACCTTGTTATTAAGTGTTAAGAAGAATCAAACCTTTGACCAACTCACCATTCCAGAGACCTTGTTATTGGGTGTTAAGAAGACCCAAACCTTTAATCAACTTACCATTCCACCAAGATCTCGTTATTGGGTGTTAAGAAGACCCAAACCTTTAATCAACTCACCACTCCATCAAGACCTTGTGGTCTTTATAGTCTTTATACATCTTTTACGAGAAACAACCTTTGATCAACTCACCACTTCATCAAAACCTTATGATATTTATTTTATTTTATTTTTCGAGTTGGGGGTTCAAAATTATATATATATATATATATATATATATATATATATATATATATTAGTATATAAAGAAATAAAATAAAATAACACTATTGGTGCTGCTACTATAAACCTTAACTAGTTGAATTAAGCAAAGTCAACGGAACCTTAACCCTCTAAAACATCGAACCAAAGCAGCCAACAAAATCAATGGAACTCCAACCCACCAAAATATCGAGCCAGAGCAAACACTCAGCCATTACCATCCATCTTATCCCCTTCTAAATATACCAAAATTTAAACTAGAAATCTCTCCAAATAAAAACCAAAACCCCAACTCTCCTTAAAAAAGTCAAAACCCTAATTTATATACTATCCTTGTCAAAGATCTTTATACCCTTTATATAAAACAAAAAAAAAACGCAAAGCACCAAGGTACACTAGGGCCAAAACCAAAACTTTGATGATGCCAACCAAGCTGGCCGGCATTAAACATCTTAATTCATAAAATAGTATTGGTCGCCTTAAAACCAAGCAAATAAAGCGATAGATCAGATAAACCGATTCATAGAATAAAATTATGCTTGGTGGCCTTAAAACCACGCAAACAAAGGGACAAATCAGAGAAGCCAAAGGGTTATGTCAGCGCCAAAGATCGTGGAAATATTTGGACCCACAGCCGAGGTCTTTTTAAAGACACAATT
This sequence comes from Wollemia nobilis, assembly GCA_028583015.1. Lineage (NCBI taxonomy): Eukaryota > Viridiplantae > Streptophyta > Pinopsida > Araucariales > Araucariaceae > Wollemia > Wollemia nobilis. Next base: position 1,237,001 of record JAQPPZ010003427.1, read on the forward strand.
CACATTTAAACTTTAAATCTTACAAAATAGTTAAAGCCCTCAAGCTCTCTAATAACTGGGCCCACAGGAACAACCTTCTCCACTTTGACTTAACACCGCCAGTTGAAATCAAAATTTCTAGTTCCATTCGATGGCCAAGTCAGTTCACCGCGATAACAGAAAAGTGGTTTAAAAAAAAATCTCTTTAAAGAAAAGAGACGGAGACTGGGAAGGGAAAAAAATCATCAATAAACAAACAAACGTAAACGCGATATATTTCTCTTCTCTGCTGTGACATCTCACGCAGCAGGGCTGAGGTTTGGGCTGGAAATATAATCTGAGCGGGTAGTTGAGATAAGAGTTTGAGCTAGGGTTTGTGGTGATTTTGGCTAGGATTTGAAGTATGCTGGGCTCTGAAATGGAGAATGGCAGTGGCCTGCAATGGCCGGCCAACAGAGTTCGGGAGGAGTTTATCAGCTTTTTCGAGTCGAAAGATCACACGTTTTGGAAATCCAGCCCCGTCGTTCCTCATGACGATCCCACTCTGCTCTTCGCCAATGCAGGTGAGAATAACAAACATACGTTTCTATTTATAAAAAAATTTCCCATGGATTTATTTCTAGGATTCTCAAAATTTAGTTGGCCAAATCTTAGGGTATATCTATATATGGATATATATGGATGTCATATAATGTATATCAGTTAGTTTCCGTTTTATTTATGGAATTCTTATGAATATCATATGAAATTTACAATTATGTCAAGGATTACCTGGGCCCGTTTATTCTCTATTTTGAATGCGAAGATTTGGCCTCGTATTTTTGAGGTTTCTGTCTCAAGCTCGATGCTTTTCTATTTTTTGTTGCGTTGAACTGAAATAAATCCTCTTTTTTTTTTCTTTTTCTTTCTGTTCAGGGCTGTTGAATATGCCGGATTGCCTTTACCGTTCTTGTACTATGACGTATATTAGTTAGTTTCTATTTTATTTATGGAAGTCTTATCAATATTATACGAAATATTCAGCGATTCTATGGCTAGCTTGGTTCAGTTTATTCTCTGTTTCAAATATGGTGTATGTCTATCAATCGATATATGTATGTACGTACATCAGTTGTTTCTGTTTAATTATATATTTCAATTGTTATACAAACGGTTCACCGAATTACTTCATCACCACATAACATAGCTATATTAAAATATACCTTAGATAGTATATTCTCCATGTATTGCTTGGCAAAATTTGAACTTTTATCTCCTCCTTGAATCTTAAGGAATCTAGTTGAGTTAATTCTTTTGATTTAATTTATGAAATATGATGACATATGAAATATGCAATTATTCTAGTACTTAGTTCAGTTTATAACTTTATTCTATGTGCGAGTATTTGCCAAAGTATTTTTGAGGTTTCTGACCCAAGCGAATTCTATGTGAGTATTTGCCAAAGTATTTTTGAGGTTTCTGACCCAAGCGAGATGCTTTTTCATGTTTTTGTTGCTTTGAATTAAAATAAATCCCTCTTTCCTATGCCGGATTGCCTTTAGTGTTGTTGCAATGGATTGATTGAGTTTAAGGTAACCCCTGGTACGGAAGCTGAGTTGCTTGGTTAAATGAGAGTAAATAGAAATATTTGACAACTAATGGAAGGCGTGGTAGTTAGGGGAAATCAAGGACGAAGAGCTCAAAGAAGTAGCCAGTTTTCATGCGAAATTAATGTGCTTAGAGAAACTGAGGCAAATATTCATTTTTGTTTGGATTTTTGGAAAAACAAAAATAGCAAGTTGACAAATATCGAATGTTAGAGTTTTTCCTATTGAAACACCGAAAAAAGGAATTGAAATTGCCTGGTGTGGAAAGCCCAAGTATTTGTGAGCAATTTAATTCAAACACATCTTAACAGAGTTGCTGGAAGGAATCTGATTTAGAGCAAGAGAAGAAAGCATAGATTCTTTATTTATTTTTTCATTTTTTAATTGGTTATAAGGGATTAAAGCAGGCCCCACTTGAATTACATCATGATCACGTAACCGCTGTATTACAACATTTTGGCAATTATGCATATAATGCTTGGGAAAGTTGAACCCTGGTCGCCACCTTGAAAATTGATGTATTTAACCACTGTCTTTTGGTCTTCAGGTTTTTCTGAACTTACAGGATTAATATTTAGAAGAACATTCTTTCTTTAATAAACAACCATATACTATCATTCTGAGAAAAACATAGCTATAGGGTACACAACAGTATTTGACTGAAATTGAAGAAGAATAATATAACATAGTGAACAAAATCAAGGTTTGTGGTTAGGATGTTAATTGGCCACATGTGACCGAAGGTGAAAGAGGAGATGTTGCCTCCAAAACCTCCAACCTAAAAGGAAAAGTAGAATCCTAAAGTGGTGATCTTGCAAGAGCAAGGTTGACATGTAGTTGGTACCGGCAGTCAAAGACATATTAATGAGAACTGTGGGAAGTTGGCTATGTCCTTATTCTCTAGTTTTCTATGTTTTTTGGCCTCTTTCCTTCCCTTATTGTGCGATGTAGTAGCAGCAAGCTTTAGAATGTTTCTGCTCAAATTAGGCTCTTTTACCGTTTTATTTGGTTTCAAAGGATGTAAAGAAAGTTTATCACCCTTTTTAGGAAGGAACATAAGTTATCATGTTGCACTTTGATATTTTCTAATGCCTTTCAAACTGTAAACAATATGCTAGTGGTGATGGAAAACTTACTCAGATGGCAGGATTAATTCCTTATCAAATATGATACATGTAGTTAATGACATTGCAAGCATTCTCGTTGAAGAGAAAGTCACTAATTATGGGTGTTGAAGAAGCATCATTGGTAATGGGAATTCAAAATTCCAGATTATATGTTGAGGATTTTCTTTTGGGCATTAGTTTCTCAAATTAACATTAGAATCTGCGATGATCCTTGAACCGATGAATAAATGAGAATATTATTTTAATTTATGGAGAGTAGTTGGAGATAGTAGTGAGCAGACAAGGCAACACATGGTGAAAATAATGTTTCCATTTGCTTTTTTAACTGTATTTATGGGATTGAATCAGGCCCCACTTGTATTACATCCTGATCACGTTACCACGGTTTTCCAACCAACCACAGTGGTATTACAAATGGCAACTATGCATATTTTGCTTGGCAGTGTATGCAATAATTTTGTATCATGTATAATTCAGAAATGTGCCTTTTTTCTTTATACTTGCGAATTTGTAAATTTCAAAGAAAGCATATGGTTCTTGCTGGAAATTTTGGATTAAATGCAAGAAGGGAAGTTTGAACTAATATGGGGATTCCAAAGTTGTGTGAAATAATATGCACATCTGGATATAACATCTTGGGTATTTGAAGTAGGAAATTAGGCGCGTCTATAAGTTGAAATTAATTATTATTGTAGATAGATGGGTGGCTCTAAGAATCTGGAATGTATTTGTTCTATTGGCAATAGTAGGAATTGTTTCATTTTCAAATTGTTATCTTAGAATTTGTAAATGTTTGACATATGTAGGAAAGCAAGAACAAGAAAATATTGGACAAAAGCAATAAGAGAGAATTGAGAAATTATCGAATTTTATTCAAATGATCAAGGAAACCAATTCAGGAAGCAGCTTAGAGATAACACTAATTGCTCGAATGTAGTCCATAATGGTATTGATCTCTGTATGGAAAGAATAAATATTATAGACTAGGGAAAAGTAGAATAAAATGGTGTTAGTTCAGAGGAATCTATGGATTTATGGATAAGAAGTATGGTATATATTCATGGTATTGCTTCTATAGCCCTGGATTAATTATTTGATTAGTTGAAAGGAGCCCTTTACGGTGCCTAAGTTGAAGGGAATCTTTTGCAGGGCATATTTGCTCTATATAACAGAAATGACTTCATTTTTATGGAAAACCTGGTGCATCTGATTATGAGTGTCATAGAAGCAACCAAACTAAAATAGAGTCTGTTCTCATTCTTTTTAAAAGGGATTTGTGGGTGGTATGACAGAATTTCTTTTATTATATAAAATTGTGTAAGTTTGAATTTGCTTTTCCCTAGTGCTAGGATATGCAGGCTAGGAAGTGTCTGAAATATGTGGTTCATAGTATGGCACATGGACATTGGAGTTCTTCATGGAAATGCTATGTATGTGTTGGGGTGTGTCTTATAGCCTGTCACACATGATATGGTAGAAGATTGGGTAGGGTCCGATTTAGGCCAGGTGTGAACACTCCAATAACACTGTATGTATATTGGAGGAAAGATCAATCATCATTTTGGACAAAAATGTTTCTGATTTATTTTTGATTTGTTCCTAGTTGCTACACAGGATTTTAGTTAATGCATTTCTTACATGCTTGGATTTTGATATTTATGCAATAATTTTGATAAGGACAATGCTAGGTTGCAAATCGGGTGGGTTCTATTCTTCCAACATTATTGGCAATCAAGAACAGACAAACATTTTGTATTAGTTTTTTGAGCTCTCACATGTTAGACAGTTTTTTCCCTGCCGTGTTCACAACATGGACAAAGATTTCTTGAGGTTTATTGACTGCATATGTGATGACAGTAATCCTGAAAACAAATGAAACCAAAAATTGTTATTTGTCCACCATTACTGTGATGGCAATGCAAAGTGTTTTAGTTTGTGTTGGATACATCAAATGTCTAGAGTCAATCTCATTAAAAATCTAGAATTGATTTCTTTTCTTCGTTGGTTATTTTACGTTTTTAACTCTCAATATAGCCCTGGTTATGATTTATTTGAAAGTTAAACTATTTTTCATTTCTTAGCAATTTTACATTTTTGAAAATGAAAGAAATTTAATATTATCAGGAAAATAAATTCATGGGTAAATTCTCTGCCTTCTTTCCCACCCTCCTGTTTTTCCATTTCTTTTGGATCTGCCCTTCTTTCTTCAAAGAAAGCCACTATGCTTCTAATGACTTTTATCTTCTATAACGTTGAGGAGGTCAAGTACTAAAAACTTTGATTCATGTATATTGTATGCATTATCCTTTTATGTAGAGTGGGTCAAGTACCAATCTGTTGATTTTGGGGGAGCTCATGCACCAAAAAAGAATTGGCATGCGTGTTTGGAAGTGATAGGAATAGCATGGATAATATTGTGAAACAAAATATGTTGTAAAAATTGACAAATTAGACTTTTGAGTTGTCTTTTCCCATCTTTGTATGTCTCTCTTTTTATGTTGGGGAGGTCAAGCACCAAATATTTTATGTCTCTTGGGGAGGTCAAGCACCAAATATTTTATGTCTGTTGGGAAGGTCCAGCACCTAAAGGAATTGGAAAGTATGCTTAAAGAGTGGCAGGAATAGGTTGGAGGGCATCCTAAAACAATAATGGGTGCATATGCTATAAAAACTGACAAATTAGACCAATGACTTGTTTTTTGCTCACCAGAACTTTGAAAAAATTATTCATTGAAGCTTTAGATCATATCTGGTGATTGATTATGGAAGTTTTGCTGACTCGCATGTTGTTTTTTGTTTGCAGTTTTCTTTCTTCTAAGTTTGATTCATATTTTTGATTATTATGTTCAGTCAATTAAAACTTTGTTTCTCATGTGGCAGGCATGAACCAATATAAGCCTATTTTCCTGGGAACTGTACATCCAAATACTCCACTTGGGAAACTCAAGCGTGCTTGCAATACACAGAAGTGTATACGTGCAGGAGGCAAACATAATGATCTTGATGATGTAGGGAAGGACACATATCATCACACATTCTTTGAGATGCTTGGCAATTGGTCGTTTGGTGATTATTTTAAACGTGAAGCCATTGGGTGGGCCTGGGAATTGTTGACAGAGGCATGTACTATGATCCATCCTACTTTTGTGAATTTGGCAGTTGTTTAAATTTGATGTTAGTGACCACCCAAAATCATAAATTCCTGTGGATTAAATTTTTTAAAACTCTTTGTTTATTCTGGTTCCCATGTTGATTCCAATTTCCATGTTCTGTTTGGTATCAGAATTAATGCCAAAAGGAACCTGGTTTTAATTAAATTAATCAGCTTCTATAAGCAATTGTTAAATAAATACTTAGGATGAAGAACATTTTCCTTCTTGGTTCCTTTTTTAGGCTTATGGTACAAAAGATCCTTTATTAGAATGATAGGTGCCAAAAAAAAAGCTAGAGACTCACAAATGTGTTTATCACCATCCACCATTAATGAGGGCAAATTCCTACCATTCTATCACACTACAAAAACCAGCATGAAGATCTGGGAAGAGTATTTGACCTATGTGCGTAAGAATCCATGAAGACACAAATACACTAAGATACCTGCAACTCTGATCATAAAAACTTTAAACTAAGTCAAAGACTTGGGCATCCCCAGTATCATGTGCAGCAAATCAGTCATTGCCCTGGTGTTGGAGCAAGCTGTTGACCTTGTTGTGTAGAAGTGTAATGTTTCTATGGATGGTGTGCAGGTGTTCCTTATTGTCTTCCTTTCCATTGATGAGTTGGTTAACCTTGTTCTTCAGCCCATTAGAGACATCTATCATCCTCATGAGCTGAATCATATGAGCAGGTCCTGGAGCCCTGAAACTCCATCGGTGTGGGCGTTTAATCACTGTTCCAGTTCTATGAGAATTTGATGAATCTCATCAACAACTGACAAATTTTCTTCACTCAAAGACATCCTCATTAATTGTACCATTTCAACCATAGTTACAATTTTTGCCTGAACCTCATCAAGGTTTGATTCAGGCCTAACTTTTCAGCTAGGCAGAATCAGTGCAGTTTGGTCTGGACCTAATTTCAGGGAAAAATTACAATTATAAATTTTTAAACCTATTTTTTAATGTTCAATCTGTTTTATCAATATGCTGGGTGTTTCTTTCTTTTGTGTATTGTATCTCTGACATATTGAGTTGCTGATGATACATACCCTGCAAATGGCATGAGAAACAAAATCCCTGTTTAGATCTTTGATTAAGTCAAAGATTTCATTCTCTTCATTCTACATTTCTCTTAATTGTTATGCCTTAATATGTCTTCTCTGCTTCACATAGATAACTTTTTCTTTATCTTCTTTGATTATCAAGATCAGCATCCTTGGTCAATACGAAGGGGCTGCCTTCCAGCTACTGAGAGTGGTTCTTTATAGTTTTTAAAATATTAGGCCACTTGGGTCACTCCATCTCAGCCTCTTAGTTCTAAGTTGGCCTTCTACACTACACATTTTATAAGAATTGAGATGACATTATTATATTCAGCAACGTTTGACATATAGCCACATATTCCTTTTGGTTAACTCATACTTTGCTTACATTCGTTGTGAGTGGAGACATATTCCTTGAGAGAAATGGGTATGACATCTTTGCTCTCTTTGGGAGGTTGAGATTGAAGGACATTTCATTTTCGGGTGTCCTGTTTATTACGAGATTTGGAGAAGATACCATTGCTTTTATAGAGACTTGAGTAGATCACTTGCCACTGTATTCTTCTATCCTAACTAGAGATGTCTGGCTGTGTATCTTGAGGAAGCAACTACTCTTTGGTGTCAGGTATTATAGGGGAGATCGACTACCATTTGACCAATAAGCTACAAGTGTTCATTTTAAGCTACAATTTTCTATCATAGATCTGTGCTTCAGTGGCCCTGTTTCTGAAATTAAGTGTTAATGTTGGTACTGAATGGAAGTTGGAGAATGCTGTTGGTGCTAGTACTACATGGAGCTTTTGTGCTTGTGCAAAATCTGTCTTTGATGTTTATTATTATGGAAGAGCTTGGTGGTCAGGGCACTACTTTGCCACCGTGCAAAGGTGCTACCCTTCAACTTCTCATGGTAATGAGGAAAATAAAGAGAGATTTTCCTGAAGTATGCACCTGTTGTTGGACATCTGCATGAATCGTCATACATATAGTTCTACTGCAAATTATTTGTTCTCCCTATTACTGACAGTAATGTGATCATCCAAGGGCTCATAAGCGATACCAGTTCCACAGATTTGCCATTGTCCTACTTTGGAAAGTTGGGTTTTTCTTAGATGTTGCACTTTGTTTCCACTTTCCTTTTACATAAATATAAGCGAATCAACCTTCTGTGGTTTTATCTGATAAAAATTTGGTTACCATCATATTTTAAGAAATCAATTCATCTGAGGTTGTGTTCTTGGACTTTGGGGGTGGTCCCAGCACCCCAAAAACACGTCTTGCTTTCCTAGAAACACATACTGCTGTCCTCTGTCGTTTCTGTTCTGGAAACTTCGTGGAACATAAATCTGAGGGTTCTATAAACAGAAAGAAAACACCTAGAATGTATTTCCCAATTTTGAAGATATGCACAAATCTTTTTAAAGGTCAGCAAGAGTGACTTTATAACTACAATATTTTTCACATTTTTGCTATTTTTATAGCAGAGTCGGATAAAGATATTTTCTAGTAACCAATGCAGAGTCTTTCTCATCATATATTGTGCCTAAGCATTTATTGTAGTTTTATTAAGCTTTGTTATTGGATTTGCCATTTTCAGAAGCATTCTGCACTCTTCTTGTACTATTATTAAAATCTATATGGAATGTCAGGTATACAAGTTGCCCACAGATCGCCTGTATGTAACTTATTTTGGAGGTGATGAAAAATTGGGACTTCCTGCTGATAGTGAGGCCAGAGATATTTGGCTCACTTATCTGCCACCTGGGCATGTGTTAGCATTTGGTTGCAAGGTAACAAACACTTCATTCCTATTCAGGCTACATATGTCTTTCTCTGGAATACATCCCATTTAAAGTGCAGAATTGTTACATAAATGCTTGATTTGGTTCCTCTACCCACTGTATAATCTTTATTCAATTTCTTCTGGTAATTAGATATTTTTATGTATAATGGTTCATGCGTCATTCTCCTTTTTGTTTAATTTTGTTTTTTAAAATTTTGTACTTGAGTCCATATGTATTTTGAGTTCTTTTCATTCAGGATAACTTTTGGGAAATGGGTGATACTGGACCATGTGGGCCATGTTCCGAAATCCACTTTGATAGAGTAGGAAACCGCAATGCAGCTCCTTTAGTTAATTACGATGATCCTACATGCATTGAAATCTGGAACATTGTATTTATTCAGGTATGTGTCTCAGCTTTGTGTTTTTTGAGTGAATTTAGGGTTGACTTTTCATCTTGAAATGTTGATATATCCAATCTTAGAAGTCAATTATCATTATTATTTTTAAGTGGGCAAGATGAAATAGGAAGCAAATGGTTGTTGCTGTTCTTTGTGCCAAACTTAATGCTTTAATATTTGCAGTTCAACAGGGAAAGCGACGGCTCTCTGAAGCCTTTACCAGCAAAACATGTTGATACAGGAATGGGATTTGAACGCCTGACTTCAATTCTGCAAAATAAGATGAGCAACTATGACACTGATATTTTCTTGCCTATATTTGATGCAGTGCAGCAGGCAAGTGCAGCGAAGAGTCTGGTTTTTTCTGGTTCCTTTTGGTTGTGGCTCTTGGATGATATTTGTGTTCTTAAATTTCTGAATTTATTGCTACTCATAACCGTTTATTGTTGTTTTTCTTACTGATTTAGTGTTGCTTTACCTGTGTTTAAACAGGCAACTGGAGCCCGACCTTACTCAGGCAAAGTAGGGGCAGATGATGCAGATAAAGTTGATATGGCTTACAGGGTAGTGGCAGACCATATAAGAACATTGTCATTTGCTATTGCAGATGGTTCTTGCCCAGGTGAAGCCATCTATTAAAATGAAGGATTTTCTTAATGTTTTTTACTTTTATTTGAATTTCTCCTCGCAGTCCTTGGCAAAAGGTCTACTCATGCGCTTGCATGACCATCTGCCACACAAGCTAGTTATGGTCTGCACTCTTTGTTAAATTTAATGTTAACAGATCTTCTTTATTTTCATTAGTGAACATTATATTGGCAGTGGCTACTTGGTAAAGTTTCAGAGGGAGTCAATGTTGCACATAATTGCATTAGTTTGAGCATGTCAAGTATAGAGCTACTCTGGATATCTGCCTTTGAAAGCTGTCCCAACTGAGTTCAAGTTTATTTGGATATATATATATATAATAAGCTATGTGTGGCTTCTATTGGGGTCACTGCCATTACAAAAACAAAACATTACATTGCTCTCATTACATTTCTAACAGGTTAATTAAAGCATATCCAACTTTGCCTTTCTATTAGAGATATTCTTCATTTGCCTTTCCAACAAAGATATTCTCCATCCTCCTCAAACTGCTAAGTTTCCACAATCAAATTTTTTTTTTTCAATTGGTTATATGGGATTGAAACAGGCCCCACCTGTATTATATCATCACCACATAGTGGTATTACAACAAAGCTTGGATATTATCCATGTATCGCTTGGCAAGATTTGGACCTGGTTCTCCTCCTTGATTGTTGAGGAATCTAACCAGTTGAGCTAATAATGCCATTTGATACAATCAACTCCTTTTATATTAGATTTCTTCCGAAATTTAAATTCTGTCAAGATAAACTTCAACACCACAAATAGCTGAAATATTTTCTGCCCAGCTTCTATATCAATAAATATCTTGTCTATAACAACCTCACAACAGGTAATACCTTTTCTTAGGATTCTTATTCATTCCCCTAATATTTCAAGATATTATTTTCATTGTTATTTTTTGTTTTTATTTGTGGGTTTAGCCCCACTTTTTGTTAGCACTTGTGATATTTACTTTTGTTTTCCCATATCAATATTCCTCTGGGTTTAATTTTCTCTTTCTTTTTGCTTCTTGGATCTTCCTCTCTTTTTTCATTCCCAACAATACTTTCATCTTCATCATTTCTTCAATCTTCTCACACTGCTCATAGTAAGACTTATCATCTTTAGGTTTGCCTTGTTTTGAAGGATTTGAAGTGCAAGGAATAACCTCAAAAGCACAATCTTCTTTATGTTGCCCTGAAACCCTAAAGTGCAAGGATGCTCTTCTATAACAATTACCTTCTTGTTCTGCCCTAAATTCTTATGGGTTACCTCCATTCTCATTTCTTTATTATGCTGTTCTTGAAAGCTTAAAGTGCAAGGGTAACATCTTCACTACTTTCACTTTTATTACCTGGAGAGAATTCTATTCTACTTGAGGAAAATGAAGATTTGGACCTCTTTTGCTGTCTTTGTTTTAGGATTTCTCTCCACATCTTCTTTTGCACCTTTAATTCCTTCCGAACTTTCTATTGCTGTATTATTTCCTTGCTTCGTCTTGAAGTTTATCTCATGGCTAGAATTTTTTGTCTCTTTCTTCATAGTTTTCACTTTGCAAACTCTTGCCATATGTCCAATCTCATAATAATTATGGCAACAAAATGTGATATTTTCATAATCTACTTGTTGCTCCCATTCTCTTGTTTCAGATTTAAACTCAATGGATTGTGACAAAGCTTTTAAAATATCCATAGCAACACATATTCAAGTATATATAGCTTGCTTTCGCTCCTTAGTAGTTAGTCCTTCCTTGATGAATTCCCCTAGGGTATTTCCAATATTCTTCAAAACATCCTTATTTATAAGCTGATATTGAAGTCCAAAAAGCCTAACCCACACTAGAAGCTTTTTAATAGTTTCTGTCTTAATAGAAAAATTTTCATTTCATGGTCTCAAATAAAGTTCATCTCTTGCTCTAAACCATGGGCCACCAACCATTATTATATCCCTAATTTCTGAACTGGAAAAGATGATGAGGAAAAAACCTTTAGGAAGAAAAGTCACAGAGTAATTTGAATTCAACTTCCACATCCACTTGATTCAATTTTGAATCTCCAAAAACCTTGTCTGTATTCTATGGAACTTACATATTAATTCTCTACTTTTAAGAACCATTATATCATGCTCAATCATCTCATCCTTGATACTTACTTCTGGTGTAACATCTGCTACCTGGATCAAACTTGCCATGTATTCGCTCTTCTACTTATCTCCAACTTAGGCCTCCATACTTCCAACTAGGGCATCCTGATTTCTAGCTAGGGTATCTTGACTTCCCAGGGGTTTTCAAATATGACTTTCCTTCCATAATAGCTAATGGGGCTCACTCTTGGTTTGCACTCCCTCTCGGCTCGTGCTCCCTCCTAGCTCGCACTCTCTCTTGCCTAGCACTCACTCCCAGTTTGCACTTCCTCTTGGCTCGCAATTTCCCCTGTCGATTCTTTTTCCCGGCGTTCCTTCACTTAAGCAATATTATGGAAAGAATGTTTCACACATTTGTGGTAAGGATTTGAAGCATTGATGCACTCCGGATGAACTCGCCGCTCTTTCGCCATGATTGAATCCAGGCTTGCACCGGCTCGCACTCCCTCTTGGCTCACACTTTCTCCGTTGGACTTATATAATATTGTATTAGCATGTTTTTTTTTTACTTTTTAACAAATGCTTATTCTTTTAAAATATCTATCTTTAAACGGGTGCTGTTTCCCTCTCTCTGAAAACGTTGGTAGTCGATTTATGATCTTGTACTTGTTTCTTCATTTCAGGTGACAGCCTTTTAGACACCACTATTTGCTAAACATTTTATAGCCTACTAGACTTGGCATTTTATTTTCAAGCTATTGATTGTTTTTTTAAAGAAGTTTAGTCATGTTACCTAACGGAATTTTTCTTGCTGTGCATTTGACAAGCTTGTTTAATTTGATTTTTGTATTTTTTGAATTGAATATTCGGCACTGGATAGTATTGTTATCTTTTGCATTGCTATTTTCTCTTTTTTATATGGCATATGTGTTTATAATTCATAATTATGTTATGGTTTCAAACTTGAATACTTGCCAAGCTGTTTGATGATTTGAGTTCTACAAGTGATGTAGTTGTGTTTTTGGGTCTCAAAATTTGCATGCTTCTTGCAGGTAATGAGGGGCGTGAATATGTTCTTAGACGAATTCTTCGACGAGCAGTTCGATATGGACAGGAAGTTTTAAAAGCTCAAGAAGGTTTTTTCAATGGGTATGCAACTGCGTGAACTTCTCTTGGATAAATGATTTACTAGTTGAGCAAAGTGCTCTTTAGATTGTTGTATGTTTGGACTGTGCATCATGTGTTTTCTGGTGCAATATTCTTGTTGTCTTCTAGTTTATTAAGTTATTTCTTTGTGAGTTTATGGTTCAAATTTAGTAGGTTAGGCTTGAAGTATAAGATGGACGTAATAACGTATACTGTCAAATCAATCTATCAGAAAATGCAACTTTTGTTTTTGACTAATGAGATAATTGGTCTGTCCAGGCTGGTAACCACTGTTGTTAAAGTCATGGGTAATACTTTTCCAGAACTGAAGCAACATGAAAAGAAGATTAAGGAAATAATAGCAGAAGAGGAACATAGCTTTGGCAGAACTTTGACAAAGGTGATTTAGAGGTTCTTTTGTTTCCTTATGCTTGCTTTTATGCATATTTGATTATGGTTCTATTTCGTTCTCTATATTTTTCCAAGGAGAAAGCTTGCCAGCCTTTAGTCCAAAAGGGTCTCTGCAGGTTTGATATGCTAAAAGAATCACAAAATCTTTTCTTTCACACAAATTATTACACAGCAGTTTTTGTGTTTCTAGTTGGGTTTCAATCACAGGTTTAGATTTATAAAATCCTTGGTTGGCTGATCTAATTGTTTTGATGTTTAATGCGTCAGTTTAGAGAAACAGGAATAAGACTCTAAACAGGAATAAGATTCTGAAAACAAAATTGAAATTGATTTTCAATGGTCTGAAGTTTGGCTGTAGGCCCAACATGTCTCTTCAGGGCTTGAAATTTTGAGCAGTATTGTACTTTTGTAGATTATGCATTTGGGCTTTTGGGGAATTCTAAGGCTTGATCATTAATTCTCCACATTGTTTTGATCCCAAACTTGATTCCCTTTCTAGTTAAGGAACCTTCGAAGGGTCTGACAATCCTTTTACTACAGCAAATAAAAATACTCATTTTGACACTTCTCATCTTCAAACAATTGCCTTCTTTGATATGGTTAAAAATTAAAATTCAATAAATTTGTTGTCATTGGTATTTGATAGTGCAATTCTTGATGGTTCTAAACACTAAATCACCTGCTTTCTCTTTTATTGCAGGGCATTGAGAAATTCAAGAAGGCTGCTGAAGAGGTTAAAGACACGACGCTAAGTGGGCAGGTGTGGCATATTTGAGTAACTGAGCCTAGTTAACATACTTTGTATATTTGTAAAGTTTTAATCTTTTGAAATTGCAAAGAATGCATACATACACGTTAAATATGATAGACATTTTCACATCGATGGGACCATGAAAACAGTAACTGATGGATGTGGCTTATTAGGCATGACATGCTACTTCTGTACTGCTGTCGTTGCTTTCTTTCTTGTTTCATGCTGCTCCAAATAATAATAATAAGCTTGTTTGAGATTTCTTAGGGTTTGATCTTTTAAATATGTGGGAGGCACCATGTAGCCTGCCAGAGGTCATTAGAACCTAAGGAAAATTATGTACCCTTTTACGGTTTTTTTTTTTTTTTAAATATTGAGGTGCGATTACTGGGAGTTGTTGAGGGTGATGTCTAAAAGTTCCCTCTTTTGAGGGCTATGCTGCAGGCTGTCCTCCATGTTTTGGAGATGGGTAGGATATCCCTTGGGTGTTACAACCCCAACCTCTGGAGGCACATCCCTGAAAACCATTGTGTGAAATCTTGCCAGTGCCTGTGAAGAACCATCTCCTGAACACATGCTTAGAGCTTTTCTTTCAGGTCATGTTCCTTTAGTATATGCTGATTATTGTGAAATATTTAGATGGGGTCTAAGTGAGCTGCAACAAAATGTTTCATTCAGTAAAGAATGGTAGACCACCACTCTTAAACGAGATCCTAAAATAGGCAGAGTTAGACTTGTGATTGGATGGTCACATCCACTCTTAAACAAGATCTTAAAACAGGCATAGTTAGACTTGTGATGAGACGGTCACTTGGTCACATTGGCTATGGTATATTCTTTTGTATATCTTTTGTCATGTAAATCCTCTGGAAGCTACTATATCATCCTTCTTCAAAATTTTTGTTTATTTCGCAGCTTTGTTGTGTATCTTTCATACTCTCTCTGTATATGCATGATGTGTAAGACAGGTAGAATCACAACAATCTATTGTGTGTTTCATTGTTGTATTTTTGCTCATATGTTAGGAATCTTCTAATTAAAATAAGCACATCCACATAAATATTGCAATGAAAGCAGTAATTCATGAAAGCACAGAATATTGCAATATGAAATTTAAGAAATATATATTAATCTCACAAATCACAATATAGAATCGCTGGCCTCTTTGAGGGGGAAACCTCTTTCAATATTTTGATTCAATTGCAAAAGATACATTTGTTTATTCTCCCTTGTCTTTTAAAGATACATTTCATGCAACCCTAACCTAATGCTCAAGGGTTGGCTTACATGCAATGTCCCACCTGAGCTAGAATCTTCTACTGACAAACAATTACATTCTTTATAACGGTGATATGAAATGGCCCCACTCGTCTAGGTGCCTCAAGTGCCACTTACCATTACAAAATATCATTAGAATGGGGTCCCCACATTGGAAAGGGTTCATTACATAATAATGTTAGGATGGGGTCCTGACACATCCTTCCTCTTCAAAAAACTTTGTCCTCAAAGTTGGAGATGAGGAATTCTGCTGCTATAGCTATTGGAGAGACTCCCATGTGGCATCTTATGGTTGTAGTTCTCGCCATTGAACAAGAACCTCAGTGATGACACAGTTGCGAAGGATGCACAATCTCAAGTCCAAAATTGCAATTACCTTGAGAATTTCCTAAGTGCTCACCCAAAATGAATCATTAAACACTTGCCTCCATATTTGCGGCCTCTCCGAATGAAATGGTGAGGCGTACCATTCCTTGCTCACAAACATTCGCTTCAAAGTGTGAGTTGTTGTTAGAAGGCTTTGCAAGGCGATGATATCAGAGGCAAATCGAGTGATCCTTGGGCGAAGAATGCCCCTCCCGTCATTGTGCTCTGTCATCAAGCTGAGCACCCATGCGTGGTTATAGATAAATTGTGTAATGTTTTTCACCTCTTCTACCGCGGTCTTCACCCATGATATTTTGCCAATGTCATCAAGTATGACTTCAATGCAATTGGCAGCACATGGGCTCTAGAAAATAGAGGGGTACTTCTCGAGAAGTCTACCCACAGATACATATGCTGCCACATTGTTCGTCACTACTTGGACAACATTTTCCACTCCTATTTCTAACACGACCTCCTCCAACAAATTGAATAACACTTGTGCATTCTTTACCTCTTGTGAGGCATTGACCGACTTTAGGAAGACCATGGATCCATCCAAAGCCACCATGAACTTTAGGAGCGTATGGTTTCTTGCATCCGTCCATCCATAAGAAAGAATGCTGCAGCCCTTTGTCCTCCATTTATTCCTTAAGAAAGAATGCTGCAGCCCTTTGTCCTCCATGTATTCCTTAAGAAAGAATGCTGCAGCCCTTTGTCCTCCATGTATTCCTTTGCTCTTCTACAAGAGCACATGTTTTTATGACACACTCCAACAATGGTCCACTTAAATCTTATGACAAAGGTGTCTTAACTCCTTTGCTAGACTCACTCAATGCCCTCACTAGGGCATCCCAATAGGGACTGTTTACACAATTGAAGGGAATGTTGTAGTAATACCAAAAATTGGCTATAGCTGCCCTTAACATCCCCTCCCCCAGGCAGTATTATGAATTGTGGTTTGTCATGTGCTGGAGCCTCGTCTTGCACTTCTCCCACTCCCAGTAGCACTACCTCGCCAAATGCGAGGGCTAAGAACAGATTCTTCAGCTGCAGCATCAACATCCTCTAGTTTGGCCTCATCCCCATAAAAAGAGCCCCAAGGCCCCACTCCATGTCCCACTGCAACTCTTGTCCTTTTGTGCTTGATTTTTTTGGCCTCTTTGGTGCACAACCAAGCCTTCACCTCATTTCTAATCATATTATCTGCTCTAGGGCAGGGGTCCACATCATGCCCTGGTTGCCCAAGCAGATAAAATTTGAGGCAATGGATGCCTCGCATGTCTATGCTGCAATGTTTACAAAACACTTGATTCAACAAGTTTCTCTTAACCCCATGCTTCCACATTGGGTCTCTTCTTGGGCTTGGACTTGTGGCTGCAGATGGAGTTGGTTGGGTTCCACTTGAAGGAGGATCATTGCTGCCCAAGGCGGTTCCAGGGACCTCACATGAAGAATCCATCTATATTTCCTAATAAGAGGGAAAAATAAAAAATAAATAATTAATCAGATGCCCTAGCCTACGTGCTTGAAAAAAACAAACAAAAAAAAAGTAGTGCCTAGCCTACATGTTTGAAAAGAACCTCCCCAAAGAAAGACCTAACAAAACTTTTTTTTTTTTTTTTGGGGGTGGGTGGAGGGAACAAACAAAAAAAAACTAGGGCCTGGCTTACATGCTTGAAAAGAACCCAAAAAAAAACTGAAAAAAAACCCTAGTTTTTTTTGTGGGGGAGAAAAACTCAGAAAAATCTGTAGAAACAGTCTCAAATCTCCTTGAACCAGTGGCCAATCTTTGATGCGATCCTGAAAATTGGATTAAGATTATTGTTTTCACCACTTAGAACAATTTCCACATTGCTGGAGAGAAGATAGAATGAGCAAATGAGAAGAAATGGGTTTCTAAAACAAATTTCTGCGTTTCTCCTTTGTTTTTGCATGCCTGCGGCTGTTTTTCTCATGAGAAATCGATGAATTTTTGACAGAAATCTCGTCGTGAGTTAGCAAGTTTCTTGGCGTCGAGAAATTAAAAAAAAATTGTGGGCCATGATTTCTCACTAGTTTTGCGACAAATTGTGGGTTCCCAGTGATTTTTCTAATTATGGACTGCAGTATTACAACAAACCATATTATCATGGGCAGCCTTATCAAGGGATTGTCCATCACAATGCAATGATTTGAACTTGGGTCATACGATTGCATCCTATTTACCATTGCTTCATAATGCCTTGGGCTTTTAATTGATTATATGGGGTTGAAACAGGCCCCATCAGTATTACATAAATTTCAGTGAACCACAATTTCATGGAATTAAAACAAATCATATTATCATGGGAAGGTTAATATTTTTCATTTCTTCATGTGTATATGTATGTTCGTGAGGTTTGTTAGGGATGGGGAAACGACTAACAAAGTCTGTGGTTGAATCTTAAGGGAAGAAATATTAGCTTGATTATAACCATGATCCTCAAAAACCTGTTTTGCCCGCATGAATATTTGATTGGGCTTTTAAAATATTTAAGTAGTTTCCATTTTACGTTTTTTTTATTAAATGGATTTACTGTAGAAAAAATTTGAATTTCTTTTTTCCTTAAATTTGTTTCGAACATAGAAACAAAATCTTGTCGGATCTGGACAAAATCTTAATCAAACCAGATCTTATCGACTGTCCGGATTGGCCTGATTAGATCTAAACATTTTTTAAGGAAAGGAAATTCTTAGCTGTAGATGAACCATATGAACCACTCGAGCTCAGGTTGACATACATATTGATGTCTTGACATTAAGTATAATATATATGTTATTAATTTTCAAATCCGCACTTGGACTTTTCAGATTTCTTTCGAATTCCGCATTTTCAGATATTTTTTTTTGGCTTTCCATACTTATTTGGATATTGGAACCTTGTACCTATGATTTAAAATAAACACAGAATACCTGAACTTCACATTTCCTCGTGTCTTTGAGCTATTTATTTGTAGTAAAAAGAGATGTCTAGTAGGCATCTTAGCACTGTGTCTGGGGCGGTCCAAATTGGGAATGACAAATTCTATGCTTTGGTTCAAGTACTCAAGCAATGAAGATAATTCAAGCTCTTTTAATTGATTATATAGGGTTGAAATGTTTGTTATCTGTATTGCATCATGACCACATTATTATGGTATTCCAACCAACCACATTACTATGATATTAGAACAAATTGTATTATCAATGTCACATTATTGTAAAAGTGTCCATCACAATGCAAGGATGTGAACTCGGGTCATATGTTGTGTTATTGCAAAATTGTCTAATGTGAGGATTTGATCTCGTGTTGTGTTTATACGATTGCTTCCCATATATCTTTGCTCCATAATGCTTTGGATGGAGACGCTACATTCTTGGTAAGGAAACGGTCTTTCATATGGTCATCATAGTTACTAGGTTTGGAAAGTTTGGTTGAATTTAAGGGGTTAAAATGTTCAAAGGTTTTTTAAATAAAAAAATAGAAAAAGGGCTACACATTCTCAGATCTTTGTCTCGATGGATTTAGATTGATTATAATGGAATGGTTAAATAAAACGATTTCTTCAATTTAAATTTAAAAAAAATTATTAAACATATAAAAATATCCAAATCAATGTAAAATGTTTAGATTCACTTGTAAAGTTCAGTTTGGATCGAACTTGGGCCTAGTTCAACTAAAATTGGTAACTATGCAAGTCATTAACCCTATTTGTTTTGTATTTGCAGTTCAAGAACAATGACACTTTAAATGTGTCCTTCTATTCAGCAATATCACCTTTATATATTGTGTAGATCTCTTACCGATGTTTGGCACATTCCTAATACTAGATTTGCTTTATACGATGAGTGGAAGTCACTTTATTCTTCAAATTATTCTTTGAGCTCATTTTCACTTCTGTATGATAACTTATTGTGGTAAATCAAACACATTTAATTAATTACACACTAAGAGGTGGTCTGCTGTACAAATATGATTTCGTGTTTGAATTGATTCATATCACTTCACACTCATTAGAGATGCACACTTTGTATCATGTGGTCGTTATTCTAGCACATTGAAATCATTGTGACATTTATAGGTATAGTTTATTGTCCTTATATTGTGAAGCATTTTCTTTTTAATTGGTTATATGGGATTGAAACAGGCTTCACCCTTATTACATCATGACTATGTTACTATAATATCGTGTCATAAGATTTGCACCAAGGTTTCCGCCTTGAAAGTCCATGATTTTTAAACACTTGAGCTGATGTCTGATTTTTTAATTTTATTTATAAAGATTTTTTTTATGCAGTCAATACAAATCTTCTAATAGAATGCTTGGTTTGCACCATCCTCTTCTAGTTCCCTCCATGCCTTGGGAATCCATGATTGGCAACAATTCTATCTTTGTTGTTTTATGGCAAATTTTTAGAATGAGTATAATTATTCTATGCATCAAAACTATAGATGCTTGCAACATTTGGTAATCCTTTTCACTTCTTTCATTATTTCTTTCTAATTCGTTATATGGGATTGAAATGGGTCCCACCTGTATTACATTGTGATCACATAGTGGTTTTAAAACAGCTTGACAATTATGCATATATCGTGTGGTAAGATTCTAACCTTGGTTCCACCTTCAAATTCAAAGTATCTAACTAGTTGATCTCATGCCATTTGATTAAAATGTTAAGGTTCACCCAAGGGAATGAAATCTTGATCTATCATATGATTTTTTTCCTCACCGTTTATCCCAAATCTCTTGGGCACTTACCTCTCTTTTTTGTTTATAATAGAACTCAGATTTCTTACCCATTTCTGGAAAACCTTGTGGAGGCTTTTTGGCTGTTAGTCATGGATCTCTTCATCCTCTTGACTACAAAATCATTGTCAAATAGACAAAGCTAACAACTTCTTCCTTGTCATTTTTGGGGTCCGTTACAATTAAATTAAGATAGCGAATCTAGATTTCTTAGTTGTTCTTGTAAAACCTTGTAGAATATTTTAGGCTGTTGTAATTCCCTACATCGTTTCGCCTACAATTTGCTGGTCAAATTGAAGTCTTAAACCACTCCTTTATGCTGTCAACATCTATTGCGATCAAATTAAGTATTGGAGCATTGTTGTCACGTATTGCAATATAGTTAACATAGAGTTATCCGTGTCTCTAAAGGATATTCTACATAGACACTTGCCATGGGTATCATCCTTTACTCCTTATGAGATAGTTCTTCCAACAGCTTCATTTCATCTCACAATGTTTTCAACTCAGTAACGAAAGAAGCAAGACCAGACTTTTCTTTTGTTCAACACTTTGCTAAAGTTTGTGCATTAGGCTCATTATACATCATGTAACATTCAAGCCAAATCCAATGATACACAAAGTTTGGATGTTCCAATCACCATTTGAGCAAAACTTCCACATTAAAGTAGAAACTGGGTCATAATTGCATCTATTAGGGAGGAACTGATGACAGTCACATGGTCTATTTTATTTATTTGACTATCCCTTGCACATCATTTACTATTCTTGATAATTCTTCTCTCAGAAGCCTTCTTTTTTCCATGTGCATCTTATGTAGGGTACAGAGTACTTTGTCCATACCCCCAAAGCTAGGGTATGTGAATTTGAAGGTGCAGGGTGCATAGTAATGAAATTGTTTAAGGATTTTTTTTTTTTTCAAAATTTCTTTTTTGTAATTAAATTAAATGTTCTTTTGTTCAATTGGTAAATTTCCCCTTTGGTCTCTCTTTGAGAGGTCCAAGGTTCAAATCCCACTCAGTAAAAGTTGGCCTCTCTTTGGAAAAAGTAATGTTTTTGACTATTATGCATGTATTGCCTGGCAAGATTTGAATCTGGGTGTCTGCATTGGGAACCCACGTTTTTAACTACTTGAACCCATGACAGTGATGAAATTGTAAAGTTGAAACATGAACTTGGGTAAAACTTGAGCACAAAACATAGAAAATAGAATTCTCAATTAAAATACAAGAGTCATAGAGGCCTTGTTAGCAGAAGATGGAGCAGAGCTTTTCAGCAGATGGGGGAGGAGTGAATGGTTTTTCCTTTTTCCTCCTGTTCTTTTTGGTTTTCAATTTGAAGGTTTGACAGAGGTGTTTGCCTAAGGACGGTCAATATGCTTGATGTGGCACACTTGTGCCACCTGCCATTCACGTGTTTTGAATCCTGGAAGGGTTGCATTTAGCACCTGTACCTGAGTACCTGGTATGGGTGCGTCTCTGTGCAAGACAAAAATGCCTGGTTATATGCATCAAAATGACATACGTATATACACATAATACAAATGAGTATGCGGCAGGTACCATTGTGGCGATCTCTTCTATAGTTTTCATCATTCAATTTGTGCTCATTTCAACTGGTGCATTCTCAATTGTAATTTTTGTAGTTCTATATTTCAATTGAAATTAATATCACATTCCTAAGAGGATATGGGGGCACCAGTGGATGGTCGGATTAGTATATAGTTTTTGTCAACCGTTTTTCATCTGAATGTCTTGGGTGTGCATTTGTTTCATCATCTAACAGACAGCAATCAGTTGATTAATTTAATTATGTTAACAAGTTGCTGTGCATGCTGACAAATTAATTGTTTGTTCTGTGAATTGGTTTTGGAAACATATTTAATGTATACCATAAGTGAAGCAAGGAAGCAGAGTGTGTTAGAGCATTTATGTCGTCTATTCGATTTGCCAGTCTAGTTATTTTTTTTGTTAAGTGGGCAGGCCATGAGATGGTTTTGGCAAAAAATTTAATGCATCGTGTCAGTGAAGCAGGAAGCAAAGTGTATTAGAGCATTTATGTAATCTGTTGTATTGGCGAGTCTAGTTATTTTACTTGTTAAGTGGGCAGACTATGAGATGGTACTTAGACTGTGAACTTCTTCTTTGCTGCATTTTGTTTGAATCTAAGTTGTCGTTACACTGCATCTATCTATCTGTCTATCTATCTTTCTATATAGAAAGCAATTAAGTTGTTGGGAATTATTTTTCTATTTTGAAGCCAGTTCAAATGTTGTGGTGATGAACACCTGATTAGACTTCATTATCTACATATCTTCCATTGCTTTCAATGGGAAGAACCATTGACATTCTGAAAGTTTTTGCAATATAGGATGCCTTCATCTTGTGGGACACATATGGGTTTCCAATGGATCTGACACAGGTGATTCTTATATTTATCCCTCATTTCATATTTTAATGACCTGGTGTTATCCATAATGGCAACTAGACTAATGTTATCTTTTCTCTGATATAGAAATAATCATGTGTTGAATTTTGTTATCAGATTATGGCAGAAGAAAGGGGCCTGAAGGTAGATGTAGATGGCTTCAATCTTGCCATGGAAGAAGCTAGGCAAAAAGCAAGGAGTGCACGAGGAAGGGTAAGTTTGTTTCCTGTATTGCTTTTAGTGTTGGTGACTCTTGTCAAGAGCAAAACATTTTTCTTTGAAGATAAGGTATAAAGAAGAAAAATTATTTAGTAAATAGAGAAAATGGAGATGCAAGTGCATTGTTTAATTTCCTCAAACTAATGAAGTGGACAGAGGATTTGCAGTACGCCAATATAAAGTACTGTAGAGACATCAGCTGCCATAGTATTGTGAAATTTATGAATTGGTATGGGGATGCTAATTGACTAAAATACAAAGCACTTTATATAGCATAAGCTGCCTTAATATTGTGAAATTTATGAAATTAAGACAGCATCAACTTTATGAATATCTGGATAATCGGCATTTCTGTCTTGTGTGTCTTGATGTCGCGAACAAATTGGTTTCCATGTGATCAAATATTTTTCCCCCCTTCGGCTATATAGCTCTTGTTCAAACCATTTTATCAATTAGGTTAGCCTTACTTCAGAAGGAAGTGTTACGGAAATTTAGGGGAGTATACCTTGCAATCAGCTTTATGCACAATCCCATGTTGACTAGATGCTTGTAGTATCTTTATTAAGTAATGTTTATTTCAGAAAAAAGGCTCTTATTGAGACATATAGTAGCAAAACTGATAATCTATTTTATGCCTATTAGCATAGTGAACCATGTGTCACATTGATCTAGTCTGGGAGATGTATAAAACTTATCAGATTCTGAAGACTCTAAGCCTTGAGGGCATGCTCATAACCAAGTGTTCTTTCTGCAAGGCAAGCTGAGTTCAAGAGTCAGAATGTTATGAAAGTGCAGGCAGAGAAACCTCTGATATCCACGATCATTTTGTGTTTTTGGCTCAAGTCACCAAAGAAACAGACATGCAATAGAGCAGGCTGTCACATTTGCTGTTTTGCAATAAGCATTTTGGAATGTAGTTTAACACTTTGCTTTCATCAATTTCAGTCAGGTGGAGAAACTCTTGTGATGGAGGCTGAAGCAACAGCTGAATTGTTGAAAAGGGGTGTGGCACCAACTGATGACAGAAGCAAGTATGTCTGGAATCAGGTCAGTACAAAATTGTTTTGTAACTAATTGAAAATTTTAGTATCTAATGGGTTAAGATTTTGCTTGAATGAAATGAGATATTTACAGTAAATTGTGGGTTTTCTAGCCCATTGAGAAAAATGGGCGTCTTTCTATATTTCATTCCTATGATTTGAAGGGAAGTTTCTATGTTTCCCTTGTGTTTTCGTTTTAATTTTTTTTTTTTTTGTCACTTTCTTTTTAAAATTGTTTAGAGGATACTGTAGTAAATTGCCAAATAGTTTATATACACAGCAATTGTGCTGGTGGACATTGATGAAGCACCTTCTTGGCATTCATATTAATCTGTTATACCATTCTGTGAAGCATTTTCTATTTCAATATTTTTTGGGCCCTCTGTCATGTTAGGAGGTGAAGTCAATATCCAAATCTCCGATGTTCTTCAGCTGAGTGGTGCTTGGTGGAGCTTTAAAAATGCTTTTGCTTTAAAGCTGTTTTTTGCTTTTAAAGCTGCTTTTGTTTTTAAAGCTGTTTTTTGCTTTAGAAAGCAGTTGATAAAAGCAGTTTTTTTAATAAAGCGCTTTTATCTGGAATGTGCCACAACTTTTTTGGAATCTTCCTTTGTATTTCTATAAAAGGGGAATGCCCCTTGTATTATGACAGAGTGCTCATATATTAAATCAGCTGAGTATAATAAAAGAAGAAAAGTTGCCATTGCCCCGTGGTTTTACCTGCACACTACAGGGTTTCCACGTAAAATCTCGTGTACTGTTTATTGTTGTTTATGCTTGCTTGTTTTTTAATTTTCTAACATTTGGTATCAGAGCGAGGTTCTTTGAAAACTCGTTGGCCAGGGTTTTTGTGCAAGTGGGAGCTACAACAATGACAGGAGGTGTAACCAAGTTCGAGATTGAGAAGTTTGATGGCAAGAACTTCACCCTATTGAAGATGAAGGTGGAGGATTTGTTGGTTCAGAACGACCAAGCCCTAGCCTTGGAAGGGCTTGCGGGTAAACCTGACAGCATGACAGATGCGGAGTCGAGAAAGCTAGACAGGAAGGCGATGTCTACAATTCATCTCTGCCTAGCAGACTCTGTCTTGTTCAATGTTGCTGATCAAACAACCGCGGGAGCCCTTTGGGAAAAGCTTGAGAAGTTGTATGAGACTAAATCAGCAACAAATAAGGTCTTCTTGAAAAAACAACTTTATAGTCTGAGGATGAAGGAGGGTTCATCTGTGGTAGATCATCTAAATGAGTTTAATACTCTAATCAGTAAGTTGGTCTTTGTTGATGTGAAGATGGAGGATGAAGATAAAGCAATCACCCTACTTTGTTCTCTCCTTGACACCTGGGATCATTTGGTGATGACCATTAGCAATGCATCATCTGGAGCTCTAAGCGTTGATGATGTTGTAGCCGCTTTGTTGGCAGAAGAGTTGAGGTGAAAATCATTTCTAGAAACCTCAACCAATGAAGCCCTAGTTGTGAGAGGTCGATCTAACGAAAGGAGTCAACAAGGTAGATCACAGTCTAGGTCTAAGTCAAAAGGACGCAAGCTGAAAGGAAGGTGCTTGCATTGTGGGAAGCCAGGGCACTCGAAGAAGGACTGTTGGCATCTAAAAAAGGAGAAGAATAGTGAAAAGCAAAATCAACCATTAGCCGAGGCCAATACTGGAGATGCAATAGAGATGGTAGCATGTGAAGCCTTTTGTACCAGTAGCAGCAGATCTATTTTATATACTTGGGTTTTGGACTCAGGTGCATCTTTCCACATGTCTCCTCATAGAGACTGGTTTGTCAAATATCAAACCTATAATGGAGGGATGGTCTATTTGGGTGATGATCATCCTTTAGAAATTGTGGGAAGAGGGGATATAAGGATCAAGCTGGATGAAGGTAGAGAAAGGATGTCATGTGATGTACGACATGTGCCTGCTTTGCGAAAGAATTTGCTTTCAATCAAGATGATGGACAAACTTGGGTATTGTACTACTTTTGGTAACAATTATTGCAAAATTACCAGAGGATCTCTAGTAGTAGCAAAAGGAGAACCTGATGGGACCCTATATCGTTTGTGTGGTAATACGATGACCATGCAGCATCAACAACTTTAGGCATTGCTTAGGATGGAATAATGTTATGGCATCAACGCCTAGGGCATATGAGTGAAAAAGGATTGAAAATTCTGCATGACCGAGGTATGTTGTCTGGGATTAAGTCTTGCAATTTAGACTTTTGTGAGCACTGTATTTTTGGCAAACAAAAGAGGGTTCGATTTACTGCAAGTCCTGGTAAGAGTTTTGATCTTTTGCAGCGTATACATTTTGATATATTTGGACCAGTCCCCACTCAGTCCTTAAAAGCTACTAGATATTTCTTGACATTTATAGATGATTATTCTAGAAGAGTGTGGGTTTATTTTCTAACAAAGAAGTCAGAAGCCTTGGAAAAATTCAAAGAGTTCAAGGCAAGAGTAGAGAAAAGTTTGGGCAAGCCTATTTTATGCCTCAGGTTAGATAATGGGGGAGAATATTGCTCCAAGGAGTTTGATCATTTTTGTACGCAGGAAGGGATTAAGCACCAGAAGACTGTGCCATATACTCCACAACAAAATGGTGTGGCTGAGTGGATGAATCGCACAATCATGGAACGTGCAAGAAGCATGCTCAGCACATTTGGGTTGGAGAAATTTTTTTGGGTAGAGGTTGTTAATACAGTTGCTTACCTTATTAACAGGTCACCTACAACTGCGTTGGATGGACAAATTCCAGAGGAGGTTTGGTGTGGTAAACCTGTTAATTACTCTCATTTGCGTACCTTTGGTTTTGATGCTTTTGCCCATGTGCCAAAAGAATACAGGTCCAAACTTGACCCAAAGTCAAGGAAATGTGTTTTTCTCGGCTATGGAGATACAATGAAGGGGTATAGATTGTGGGATCCTACTACCCACAAAGTAATAATTAGCCGAAATGTTATTTTTAATGAAAAATCCATACAAAGGAAGGAGGTACAACAAACACCTGAAGTTGTACCTTTTGAAGTAGATATGAACAAAGCTGAAAATGAAGATAAGGTTGTTGAAGTTTTTGATCAGCATGTAGATCAACCAGTTCAGCAGCTTGAGCAGAGCACAAGACCAAGAGCCACAACCAACAAAACATTGGGTTAGAACTACACGTTCACAAAAATGTCCGGATAGGTATTCTCCTGATTTTCAGTCCTCTTTTGCTTTGTTAAGTGATGATGGTGAGCCTAGCTCGTTTCGGGAAGTCGGAGAATCCGAGAATGCAGATAAATGGAGGAAAGCCATGGATGAGGAGATGGAATCACTATGGAAAAATGAAACGTGGGAACTTGTGGATCTTCCACCTGGAAGAAAAGTTGTTGGTAACAAGTGGGTGTACAAAGTAAAGAAGAACAATGATGGGCTTTTGGAACGATATAAAGCTCGTTTGGTGGCAAAAAGTTATGTGCAAAAGTCAGGTATAGACTTCAATGAAATCTTTTCGCCAGTTGTGAAGCTGACTACTGTTAGAGTTTTACTTGCACTTGTGGCAACACAAGATTTAGAGTTGTGGCAGCACAGGATTTAGAGCTGGAGCAACTTGATGTAAAAACTGCTTTCTTGCATGGTGATCTCGAGGAGAGATTTAAATGGATTAGCCTGAGGGCTATGAAGAAAGAGGCAAAGAGCATTTGGCTTGCAGACTTAAGAAATCTCTGTATGGATTGAAACAGGCGCCAAGGATGTGGTACAGAAAATTTGACACCTTCATGAAGAGCCAAGGTTTCAACAAGAGTGAAGCAGACCATTGTGCATACTATAAGAGGTTTAATGATGGCAGTTTTATTATCTCGTTGTTGTATGTTGATGATATGCTAGTTGCAAGCCCTAGCATGAAGAAAATAAGAGATCTTAAGGCTTAGATGTCTAGGACGTTTGATATGAAATATTTAGGAGCAGCAAACCAAATTTTAGGGATGAAAATACACAGGGACAGAACAGGAAGGAAGATCTGGTTATGTCAAAAGACATATATAGAAAAGATTTTGCAAGTCTTCAATATGCAGAATGCAAAACCAGTCAGTACCCCATTTCCTCCACACTTCAAATTGTCTTCCAAACAGTGTCGTAGAACAAAAATAGAGAAGACAAGCATGTCTCATGTACCGTATTCATTAGCAGTAGGAAGCCTCATGTATGCCTTGGTGAGCACCAGACCGGATATTGCCCAAGCAGTGGGAGTAGTCAACCGGTACATGGCAAATCCTGGTAAGGAGCATTGGAATGCGATGAAGTGGATATTTAGATATTTAAGAGGCACTTCGGATGTTGCCATTTAATTTGGATTGGAAGATTTGCAAGTTAAAGGTTTTGTGGATTCTGATTATGGTGGAGATAGAGATGGGCGAAAGTCCACTACGGGATATGCTTTCACTCTTGCTGGTGGAGTTGTGAGTTGGACTTCTAAGTTGTAATCTGTGGTGGCTTTGTCAACCACTGAAGCAGAATATGTTGCAGCAACTGAAGCCAACAAAGAGGCAATTTGGCTAGAGCTACTATTGGGTGACTTCAAGATAATGCAAGGAAAGATTACGTTGCATTGCGATAGTCAAAGTGCTATTCAATTAGTGAAGAACCCAAGATTCCGTGATCACACGAAACACATCGATGTTAAGTACCATTTTATAAGAAATGTGGTGGAAGAAGGTAGGATCTTGTTGGAGAAGATTGATACTGAAGTGAATCCTGCAAATGTGCTTACAAAGCCGGTCAAGAGAGAGAATTTTGAGTGGTGCAAAACTTCTTTGGGCTTGCTGAAAACGTGATAAGGGCAGCATTGGGCAATTGGCACTTGAATGGAAAACAAAGGCAAAGAATTCTTGTAGATCGACTTCAAGTGGGAGAATGTTAGGAGGTGAAGTCAATATCCAGATCTCCGATGTTCTTCAGCTGAGTGGTGCTTGGTGGAGCTTTAAAAATGCTTTTGCTTTAAAGCTGTTTTTTGCTTTAAAGCTGTTTTTTGCTTTTAAAGCTGCTTTTGTTTTTAAAGCTGTTTTTTGCTTTAGAAAGCAGTTGATAAAAGCAGTTTTTTTAATAAAGTGCTTTTATCTGGAATGTGCCACAACTTTTTTGGAATCTTCCTTTGTATTTCTATAAAAAGGGGAATGCCCCTTGCATTATGACAGAGTGTGAATGTATGAAATCAGCTGAGTATAATAAAAGAAGAAAAGTTGCCATTGCCCCGTGGTTTTACCTGCACATTGTAGGGTTTCCACGTAAAATCTCGTGTACTGTTTATTGTTGTTTATGGTTGCTTGTTGCTTTTAATTTTCGAACATGTCAAATATTCTTTGGGATAAATTCTTTTTTATGCTTGGAGGAGGGAACTGTTGGGTTATAGAAGGAGATAAATCTAGTTTTGTCGAGGAATATGATGATGGTGATGTAGTTGTTATAATTACATACAAAAAGAGATTGTATTCTCCATTTAAGTGTTTTGGCTAATCAAATCATTGTTTTGTGGGTGCAATTATGGTATTAAATGATAAAAAAATTAAGTGATTTCACAAACACCTCTTTTTTTTTCCAGCAGTTTAATTTAAAATTTGGCTATATGGGATTGAAATGGGGCGTACCTGTATTAAATCAGGACTGCATTACCACAGTATTTCAGCAAACCCGGCTAATGTGGTACTACAACATATTATATTATCATGACATCTATGAGAATTGAACTCTGGTGGGCTCTTTGTGAGCCAAACATTTTCACCATGCCATGGGCAGCTGTCTTCATATCCTAATATGCCTGTATTAGATTGATTTTAAAAGAGTCAATAATATTTTCATCCTTTTATTGATGGCAATTTTGATCCCTATAAGAAGTGTTCTAGCCTTTAAATGGTTGCTAGTTGAAGATCCATAAGATTCTGAGTAAGTGAGGAGAACATTGCCTTCATTTAATCTTAACACAACACCCTCCACCAGCTTTTCCCAGATTTCCTTTAGCAACACCATCAAAATTAAAAACCTGACTTCTGGACATTTCCATTATACCATAGAATGAGGCAGATCCTTTGCATTGACTCCGTTGTCACAGATGACCTTTCCATGTATATTCAAATCCTGTAACCAAGAGACTAGCAGATCTTATTATCACTTGAGACTTCCCATGATGAGCACAATCCCTATAAACATCTGCAAGAGAGGTATTAATAGAGTTCCAAACTTGGATATGATTCTAAGATTTATGTTTAAAAATTCTTTTATTCCTATCAAGCTAATAGATTGCAACAAAAAATGGTAGGACAAATCCTCCATGGAATGCATAATGCTTTAGCTTTGAAATAATTAATCTAATATTTTATCAACTCTTTCAATGTTGATGGAGCTACCCAATACCATATTTTTGAAAAAGCGGCCCCAAATGGTGTATGCAAAGGGACAATGAAGAAGTGAATGATCTGATGTTTCTAGATCCCTCTTAAACAAGGCAAACTTGAAACATCCATGATATCCACTTCTTTGCAGACTCACCTTTAAGAATCTTTCTTTGGACTGCTAACCAAAGGAATGTTGAGGCTAGGGAGGGCCTCGAGTGACCAAATATTCTTCCAGGGGAAAATCTTTGGAAGTAGAAAATTCTGATTGCTCAAAAGCCTTATATCTCAACTTGACCGTGATAGCATCTTTTGATAGATTCCAAACAAACTCATCCTTCCATTCAAAAATTGGCAAATAGAACTCTTGAAGCCATCCTTTGAACCACATAGTCATATTATATTGCCTGGCAAGATTTAAACCTAGGTCACCCAATTCTGAGCCCACATTTTTAACCACTTGAGCTAATGTCATTTGATCAAAGGGACTATTTGTTGCAACCTGATTACTTTTTATTTTTCCTTCCATTTTTGCCTTTGAGAAACCTTTACCTAGTGGCTCAGCAAGAATAACAAAGAGGTAAGGAGATAGTATGTTAGCTTGGCGAAGTCTACTTGATAGTTCAAAGTATCCAGCAAGGGATTCATTGATCAAAATGGAATATTTTGGTGTGCTATAACAACATCTACTCCATTCACACAATCCTTGATCAAAATGAAATTTTCTGAAAATACCATTTAGACAATACTAGAAAACCCCATCATATGCTTTGTTAATGTCTAATTTTCCTCGTGTGATGATTATACCATCAAGGATTTGTTTACCACGAATAAAACCAGCTTGTTACTCCGAGATAACACAATCTAGAATGCTCTTTGATCTATTTGCCATAATTTTTGATATTATCTTATAAATCATATTACGAAGGGTTATTGGACAAAAATTATCAAAATATTTTGTCTAGCCTTTCTTGGGAAACAATGTAATAAAAGGTTACATTGATATCACTTAGTGTAGACTTCTTTTTACTAGCCCCTTCAACTACAGCCAACATATCGCTTTTCAACAAATCTCAGAATTTTTGATAGAAAAATGTGGGAAATCCAATGGGGCTAGGTGCCTTATTAGGGTGAAAAGATAAACAGACTCCTGTAGCTCTTTCTCATCAAGCTTTCATTTTTTATTTGTATGATAAATGATGAGATATTTTGCAATCTTGAGCCTCCTTATCTTGCCCAGTTTCTGATAAAATATCTTTTAAATATCCTGGTATATACAATATGCTTTCACTCTTTTGTAGTTGGTCACTCTTGGATGAATTCCCCTAGAGTTTTACTAATATTCTTCAGAACCACTTTATTGATAAGTTGACATGAAGCTCAAAAAGCATAACCCATATTAGAAGCCTTCAAATAATTTTGTTTTCCATAGAAAAAGTTTCACTTCATGGTCTTAAATATAGGCCATCTGTCCCCATAAAGCATGGGCTGCTGCCTATTTCTTTTATCCCTGATTTCCAAACTGGAGAAGATGATGAGGAAAAGTCTTTTTGGAAGGAAAAACATGGACTAATTTGAATTCAATTGCCACTTCCATTTAATCTACTTTTGAATCTCCAAAAAATTCGGCTAGTATTTGTAGAACTTACGCATTAACCTTTTACTTTTAAGAACCATTATATCATTGCTCGATCGTCTCATCCTTGATAATTACTTCTGGTGTAACATGTACTGCTTGTATATAGACATTGCCAAGATTTGCTCTTCCTCTTGTCTCCAACTAGGGCATCCATACTTTCAAATACAACATACTTACTTCTAGTTAGGGATTCCATAAATGACTTTCCTTCCATGGTGCATAGCTTTTCCTCGTGAGAATCTCCACTTTTTGAATTTCTCCGAAGATTTGGAGTAAGAAAAGACGAGGCTTTCTTCTTGCTGGCATTTGCTTCATGCATGCGCTCTTACTCGTTTTATGGGTTTGAATCAGTTCCCATCCATATTATATCGGGACCATAGTATTACAACAACATTTTGGCAATTATGTATATATTGGTGGGCAAGATTCGAACCTTGGTCTTCTACTTGAAACTTGTGGTATTTCATTGATTAAGGACACACCATTTGATTGACTCTTGTCTTTATCACTACTATTGTTGATTATATTTTTTTGAGTCCAGTTGATTTACTTTGGTTATTTATAGACACTTGCAATTTATTTTCTTCTTTCTTTTCCATGTAACGAAGTATTGCTCCTTTTTCACGAGTCTTAAGTTGTTTAGAGGAGGTTTTCCTTGCTCTCCTATTTATTTACTTTTAATGTTATAGCCATCTTTAAATGTTTTTGATTTTTCATATCTTAAATTCCGTAAGTAATAATGCAAATGCAACACAAAGAATTTGGTTTTAAAGATTTATAGATGAGGTTTTTATCGGCAGAACATTATACTTTGGGTAAGGATATACAAAGACAAAGTGCTTCAGGAAAAATACCACTAAGAAATTTATGTGTTGGATAAGGATATGCAAATACACAAGTGCTTTAGGAAAAATACCACTAAAAAGAGAGAGTTTACTTTATACATTCCCTAGATATTGGAGGCGTTGTTGCATATGGTATCATTTGATTTATTTTGTGTAGACTTAATGCATTGTCTTTGTTCCATCTTAACTCAAACTTTCAACCCAATTGCTAGCAGGCAAATGGATTAGGGCCTATGCTAATTTGGGTAAAAAATGGGTATTTGGATGACATATAAGAATGATCCTTGCCAGTGAAATGCTCAAAATATCTACTAAGAAAGTTCTCCGATTTTTATTTGAGAAGCACATGCATTCACATGCATTCCTCGAGAAATCATTTACTTATTTGATGGTTTTTGCTTATTTGGGTTCTTTACTAATCAATTTGGTTGTTTCAGCTGAAAATATATTGCATTTTGTTCATCGTTTAACATTTATATTTTCCTCTCTTTTTTAAAGGACCATTGTTTAACATTTATATTTTCCTCTCTTTTTACAGGACCACATTAGTATAGTGAAAGCAATCTTCAACGGATCAGAGTTTATAGATTATGTATCAACTGGTGAGGATGTTGGCATTGTACTTGAAACTACTAACTTCTATGCAGAGCAAGGAGGACAGGTATATTGGATCTTCCTTTTGATTCAATATATTAATTTTCTTTGCGAATAATGTCTAGGAAGAGTGGGGTTGGATCTAGACCACAATTGAAAGAATCAATTGAAGTTTTAGCATTACAATATTTGG
Organism: Wollemia nobilis; assembly: GCA_028583015.1. Taxonomy (NCBI): domain Eukaryota; kingdom Viridiplantae; phylum Streptophyta; class Pinopsida; order Araucariales; family Araucariaceae; genus Wollemia; species Wollemia nobilis. The sequence goes on from JAQPPZ010003427.1 coordinate 1,270,809, forward strand.
TTGTAAATTTCAGATGTAAATGTGGATTTGTTAGTTTATTTAATTCTGATATTGAATATTTTTCCAGTAAAATTGTTTATTGGGGTCCCTTTCACTGTTTTAGCTATTTAATTCCTACTTAAGATTTGTTCTATAGTTAGGACTGTTCATGTTGAGGCTTTTTTGGTATGTGGAAATAAAGAAAAACTTAGATGAATGAGGTTTTTGTTGCTCATAGGTTGGTTGTTTAAGAACACTACACAAGAAAAATGACAGGTGTAGTCCAACTACTCATGATCTTGGAGGTTATCTTTGAGGAAAATTGTTATCATTGTCACTTCTTATCTGGTTTCTACTTGCTAGGAAAATGCTTGTTCTGCTTTTGGAAAATTCTGTAGGATTATGTGTTTTTTGAAAAACACCTTAAGTTTAAATGATCAAAAGCTTAAATTTTTGTTTCCAACTCATGCTCATAATCCTAAGGAAGATGAGATGATTATATGGCTCAGATGCAAGTTCACAATAAAATTCCAGATTGCACTATCTACATCATTTTGGTTTAAAATTATTTGTGTGATATTTCTTTTTTCCAGATATTTGATACGGGAATCTGTGAAGGTCCATCTGGATCTTTTGACGTTAAGAATGTGCAAATATATGGTGGATATGTCCTTCATATGGGTTCTGTGATAGGAGAAACAGGCAGAATCTCCGTAGGAGATGCAATTACTTGTAAGGTAATTAATGATTGAGTGGCTTGAATTAGTGTATTTATGGATTCTTTTGGACATTAGCTCTTCTTTTATAACCATCACTGAAATTCAATGAACAGGTCGACTATGAAAGAAGGGGTCTTATTGCTCCTAATCATACTTGCACTCACATGTTAAACTATGCATTGAGGGTATGTGTTTACCTATACTCATTCGGCTAGTACAATGATGTTTGCCTCTTAATATGATGGCCAGTGCTTGACTTTATATTCTGATCGCAGGCTGTGCTTGGTGACCACATTGATCAAAAGGGATCCTTGGTAGCTCCAGACAAGTTGCGCTTCGATTTCTCTCATGGTAAGTTCATTCTATCTATACTCATGTAATTTCAGTTTCACTCGACATGCAAGTAAGCTACAACTGACATGGTCTTCATCTATTGTTTGAAGTGTTAATGGAATATCAAGTGTTTTGTACTTCTGATTGTTTCCTTTTTGCAGGTAAACCTGTTAATCCTGATGACTTGAGGCAAATAGAGTCTATTGTGAATCAGCAGATTAAAGATGAGTTAGATGTGTATGCAAAAGAAGCTGGCCTGATGGAGGCAAAACGCATTTTGGGGCTCCGAGCTGTGTTTGGAGAAGTAAGGAACCTTAAAAGACTACCCATGCAAAGATGAGATTAGGATAAATCACTTTAATTGTTATCTGTCTTTGGTGAAGCAAGTAACTTTTATATTCTAGGATCAAACTCATATGAATTTGTCAGAAATCGGAATAAATAAATACCGGTGTTTGTTTTATTGCATTATCATAACTTTTAAACTTTTAATTCTTAAACTGACCATTGTGGAGTCCTCTGAATAGGTCTATCCTGATCCTGTTCGTATAGTCTCCATTGGTAGAGAAGTTGATGATCTCCTAAAGGATCCAGATAACCCGGAATGGGCATCGTTCTCAACAGAATTTTGTGGTGGTAAGCTCCAGTATTTTAAAATTGAATTTTGGTCTTAGATTCAGAAATGACTTCCAACATCATTGAATCTGATACTGATTGTTGAACTTCTTAGGAACACACCTTTCAAATACAAGAGAAGCAAAGGCATTCGCTCTTGTATCAGAAGAAGGAATTGCTAAGGGTGTTCGCAGGATTACAGCCTTTACGACTGTTGCAGCCATGGAGGCAATTGAAGCCTCGTCATTGTTTGATTTGCGTTTAAATGAAGCTTCGAAGTTGGAGGGAACCACACTTGAGAAGGTATGTTCATTCCTGAAATGCATGCGTTTCAATTTCTTTATATGTTTAGTTTCTAATTTCTTTATACGTTTAGTTCCTGGCTTCTTGCATTAGAAGGTATAGGTTCATTCTTGAAATGCATGTGTTTCAATTTATTTATGCATTTGGTTCCTGGTTTCTCTTTCTGACCCATCATGTTTTGATTTGTATTCACTAAAAATTATGTGCAATTTTAGGTACAAATTTCCTTTCCTTTCATTTTTTCTGTTTTTGGTGTCAGATGTTACTTTCCCTGTCAGGTTTTCAACATACCATCTCAAGATTCATTTTGGGGTCTGATTCTTGTTGCTTTTGTGACAGAACATGCCTAGTCTATAATTGTTTTGTATACATACATAATTTGCTTGATAATATGACTCACTATATCTTAGAATGTATTATACAGATATAAGAAGATTCCTATTACCTTCAAAACAAGAATAAGGCTAAGGATGTTAACAAAGTTGTCATACATCCCATTGGAAATTAGTCTTAATGGCTATGCTCCAACCAACGGCCTCCTCTAACCACCCACAAAAATAAGAATATAGATAGACATTCTAGATGATGAAGGCACTAAAATGTCTATTTAGACTGATCAGTCTTCATGGGGCACCTGGATGGTCCTTGGAAGACCCAAGGGTCACATGAAACATTGTCTGGACAGTAGTAGGCAAAATGAATGCCTCTAGGTGCGCCCCTGAAGGGCTCTTTTAACTGGAATCAGCAAGAGACTCTCATGGGGGCTCTGAAGGGTCCTACTCTCTGGGGGCAGCAAGAATCTCTTTAGGAGTGTACTTAAATGACTCACTTGAGCATATAGATGAATCAAGCACCTATGTGAAAAGGTTTTTAAAATAAATAAAACCTTGATCACAACCAACTAGAAGAATAGTAGACAAAAAGGTTGAAACTCCTGATATATACGAACTATTTTTGTCTGCAAATCAGGGTACATTCTGCAAGGTCAACTTGATACGTCACATTATCCTCAATATGTCTCATCAACTTTAACAGGTCAATTTCAAGTTGTTTTTCTTTTTGTTATCATCAATCATGACTTCATTTTATTATGGTAAGCAGGAAGTGGCTTCCTTGAAGAGCTCATTGGACTCTGCTGTCATTCCAGCTGCTAAAAAAGCAGAATTCAGAGTAAAAATTTTGCAGTTACAGGTATTGTCTTCATGTATATTTTTTTTCCTTTCTTTCATTGTACTTTTAATTCAATTCACTGTCGATACTTGTGAATGGGCATCTAAAGTATTATTACTTAATATCTCGGTTGCTTTCATATATATCTGCAAGTAATGTATATGCACATACTGATGAATAATTAAACATTATGTATGAATATATTCTAACACTCGTCTTCATATTCTTGCGACATTAGAATTGTTGCTGAGTAAAAGCCATGCTATTTGTCTTGATGTCAGGACCGAGTGAAAAAGGCACAAAAGCAAGCTGCAGAAGCCAATGTGCAGGCAGCAATAACTGCAGCTATTGAAATGGCTAACAAGTTATCTTTGCAGAGTGAACCTTTTTGTGTATCACGAATTGATGTGGGTTTGGATACGAATGCAGTCAGAGAAGCATTGCTTAAGTTCATGGAAAAACAAAAGGTTAATATTGATTATTTTGCTATTTTTGTATAACTTTTTTTGACTCTTTACTTAGCATCTAGCCTCCTTGTATCTTAAGAGTGTGCTTATCATATTGCTGTTGCTCTTTTATGGAACAATGCAGGGCATTCCAGTTATGATATTTAGTGTGGACGAGGCATCAAATAAAGTTCTTGTCTATGCTGGCGTACCAGAGGCGGTAGCAAAGAAGGGGTTTGTTGTTGTGGATTGGTTGAAGAAAGTCTTAGAGCCCCTCAAGGGCAAAGGAGGTGGCAAAGGTGGACTGGCACAAGGACAGGTAGTCATTAGAGGTTAATTACATACAATTCATATGAAGAAAGAAGTTCAAATTGCATTATATTTTGCCACCTTTGCTTTTTTTCTTGTGTTCTATATATAATTGTAATGTGGGAACTTTGCAAGATTTTCTTTGTCAAGGCCAATAATTTGGTTTGGTGGTTATAGGGAAATGATGCTTCTCGAATAGAAGAGGCTATGGAAATTGCTCGAACTTGGGCAGCACAGAAGTTAAGGTGATAGCCGATGTTTTGATGGTTGGATAACTATATGATAACTATGGAGCAAATTGGTATAGACTAAATCATTACTAAGGAGGAATGGTTTGCCGCCTTTGTTGGCAATTATACTGCCTAGTAATACTTGGGTTGCACGAGATTATTAAATGAACTGATAATTTCAATTCACTGTTTATGTTGGTTTCTTGTATATTGAATTCCCTTGTCAAGTGGGAGCATAGATTCTTTCTCAAAGGAACAGTAATGTATGAGACCTTTAACAAATGCATAGTGGATTGAGAGTAACCCTCAATTTGTTTGTAGTTTCAATTTTGAAAATTTTTATATTGCTTTGGGAACGTGTAAGTTATGACAGCATATTCAATGAAAATACCTCATTTCATTACTTTTGAAGAGGTTATGCAAATGATTTTGTGTAATGTGTTCTGATTGTGATATTGGTTTTGTAACACTGGGGAATCTTCTCTTTGTTTTTTGAGTAGCCGATTCCACCTATTCTTAAGTAGAGGTTTTAACAAGTCACTTTGCCATTTTCTTTGTAAGCGTAAGGTTAAGGCACATTAAACGGCCTATATGGTAAGTGCGGTTTGTTTTGGAAGTGAGGATTTCTTAGTTGGCAAAAACAGCAGTCCATAATATGTGACCTGTAGCAGCATATTCTCTGGAACCCTCTAGAGGTAAGAATCCGCCTTTTAGAGGCATGGTTGCTTGAATTTGTTTCAGCCACTAATATCCTTCCACGTAACAAATTGTTGCTATTGAAGGGCTGTAACTCTACTATTCAGTTATACCAGCATATTCTTTGAAACCCTTTAGAGGTAAGAATCTGTTTTTTAGAGAATTGATGAGCAGTTATTTTATCTGAACGAGTGTGAGCCAGGAACGAGTGAGTCGGGAATGAGTGTGAGCCAGGAACGAACCCCACTAGGGAGCTTGGAAAGAAAGTCATTTTTGAGAGCCCTAATGGGAAGTCAGGATGCCCTACCTAAATTTATGGATGCCCAAGTTGGAGATAAGAGGAAGAGTGAATATATGGCAAGTTTGATTTAGGCAGGAGATGTTACATTAGAAGTGACTATCAAGGATGAGATGATTTAAGATGGTGTAACGGTTCTTAAAAGTAGATGGTTAATATGGAGGTTCCATGGATACTAACTAAGGTTTTCAAAGATTCAAAATTGGATCAAGTGGAAGTGAGAATTGAATTTAAATTACTCTAATTTTTTTCTTAAAGTTTTTTCCTCATCTTTTCCTGTTTGGTAGTCAAGGATAAAATAATAGGTGCTGGCCCATGGTTTAGAGGGAGAGATGCCCTTTATTTAAGACCATGGAGTGAATTTTTCTTGGGAGATGAAAACTATTAAAAAGTTTCGGACGTGGGCTAGGCTTTTTGGACTTCCATATCAGCTTATCAATAAGGACATTTTGAAGAATATTGGAAATACCTTATGGAAATTCGTGGAGGGACTAAGGAGCGAAAACATGCCATATATATTTGGATATGTGTTGCTATAGATATTTCGAAGGCTTTGCCATAATCTATTAAGATTAAATCTGAATCAAGAGAATGAGATCAACAAGTGGATTATGAAAACATTCGTGGGTTAGGCTTTTTGGACTTACATATCGAAAATATCGGAAATACCTTAGGGGAATTTATGAAGGAGGGACTAACTACTCAGGAGTGAAAGCATGCTATATATATCTAGATATGTGTAGCTATGTATATTTCAAAGCCTTTGCCATAATCCATTAAGATTAAATTTGAATCAAGAGAATGAAAACAAGTGGATAATGAAAACATGCATCCCAATTTTTCAATCGTTATAGACTGGACACATGGCAAGAGATTGTAGAACAAAACTATGATTTTTATTTTTATTTTTATTTTTTGGGTCATGAGATAAATTTTAAGATGAAGCAAAGAAATCATATTGTAATAGAAGTTGGATTAGATCAATCATATTTTTTCAAAAGAAGAGGCAAAGAAAACCTATCTACAACATCATATGGCAAAGGCCACCATAGTTCACTTAGATAAACTGTTAGAAGAAATAATGTGCAAGGGATGAGAAAGTACAATGTGCAAGTTCAAATTTAAAAGGAATTAAAGGTGCAAAGGAAGATGTGGAGGAAAATTTTAAATCAAAGACAACATAAGAGGTCAAGGTTATTTTGGATAAATTGTCTTCATTTTCCTAAGTAGTATAGAGAATCCTCTTTAGGCAATAGGAATGAAAGTAGTGTAGAGGTTATCCTTTGCACTCTAGGATTTCAAGAGCAACAAAATAAAGAATCAAGGATGGAGGAAATCAATAGCAATATAGGATTTTTAGAGCAACATAAAAAAGTAATTGCTATGGAGGAGTGTCTAGGGCAACATAAAGAAGGAAGCACTTTTGAAGTTATTCCTTCAATTTGGATCCCTCAGAGCAAGACAAACCTATAGATGACAAGTTTCACTATGAGTAGGGTGAAAAGATTGATGAAGAAAGTTTTTGGTGGGAATGAAAAAAAGAGAGGAAGAGCCAAGAAGCAAAAAGAAAGAGAAAGCAACTTAGGCATATTGATATGGGAAAACATAACAAATATGACTACTGTTAACAATAGGTAGGGCTAAACCCACAAATAAAAACAAGAAGTTAGGATAAAAATGATATCATGCAATATTAGGGTTATGAATAAGACCTCTAAAACATAGGTATTAGGGGTTGTTATAGACAACATATTTATAGATATGGAATTTGGATAGCAAAATTTAGCCGTTTGTGATGTTGAAGGGGAAAGTTTGAGGAAAATGATGAATATTTTTGATAGAAAAGCAAATGAAGAATATTTTTGATAAAAAAACAAGTTGAGTATGTAATTAACCTAAAAGCAATGCAACATTTTTCATAGGCATGATTATGGGGGTCATGATTATGGGAGTGACCCCAATAAAAGCCATATATAACTTGAAAAAAACAAAAAAATCTGTTTTTCAAGGCATGATTACTTAATTTTTTATCAGCCAATAATATCCTTCCACATAACAAATTGTTACTTTTGAAGGGCTGAAGCTCTACCTAAGATGGAAACTCTGCCCAAAGAGAGAAGGTTGCCCTCTTGTAGTCAAAGAGCACATTTTGATTTGTAGCTTCATGAATTTATTTAAACCTTAATAACTCTCAATAATGGACATCCGCTAATAGTATCCTTTCCACCTGAAAATTCCGTCAACACATTATTGTGCTGTGTTTTTCCTCCAAAGAAGATAAAGGATCTAGTTTTCTAAAGAGGGACATGGTATACAAGCAGAGGAGGTCTTTTTATGAAGCATGGAGATCATGACTTCATTCTATAACCAAAGACCACCACCGCTTAGGAATATGGGTAAAACAAACAAATAGTGACTCTACATAAATGAAATGGGCTCATTTAAATATTTTGTGAGTCGATTTAAATCTTTTGCAACTTCGACTCACATGCTATCAGATTCATTGGAACTGTTGTTATGAGGACAATTGAACTGTATAGAGATCCAATGTGAAAAACCCTTCAAGGATTTTACAATAAATTTTCAAATGAGTGGCTTTCATCGAGTTGTCCATGACTTCGAGCTCAATGAGTGTTCCAGTCTTCTAAGGCGGGATTTTGACAGCCAAAAGAGGTTAGATAATCTTACAATTATATAGGAAGAAAATGATTTTTTCACCAATGAACTGGCAAATAATGTTTTCATTGTTGGAGGCTGTTATGACATCAATGAATATATCACAAGGGTATATCAAAATCCAACCATGTTGTAATGGGCCATGCTTCTTCTAACACTAATGAAAACTTGCACATGCATCTGCAACACATCATGCTCGAGGCTACCATGCTTTGTGCTGGCCTAAGGGATAGGGACTCACCATTCATAACCGACTACCATTGACATATGCTACCTAAAAGCAACTCCACCAATAACTATTCATGTTATACAAAATAAGACATCTCATTCATGTCAATAAGTGGATTGGGAGACGCCTATACCTTCACTGCTAGAAATGATTCTCAATGACTGAGATGGAGTTGTACACCTTCAGGGAGTCTTTAAAAAAAATAGGAATACGACCTTAAGAAGACAAGATTGGGATACAACCAAACACAGTCCTCAATAATGTGTATTGAAGTCTTGTTAAATTAAGGTAAAAATGAGTGATTGCTTGTCCTAGCAAGTTCATATATGGGTAATGTTGAAATATTCCGTAGAAATGCTATTTCTAGCCAAGGACAGGTCTTGCAATTAGCAAAAGTAAATTATAAAGGCTCAAAGAAAAATCTCCACATTTTCTTTTCGTAGCACCTAAAACATGTGATTTTTTTTTTAAAGCGAAAAAACCGTTGTGGGGGCCGCCTTGGTCTGAGAGACCACGAACAGGGGGTTCTATACCGTCAAAGTCACTCGGGAGTCGCACCTAGCCCTGCCCGCACCAACATTATCAATTGGATTTTGGGTACCCAATTCAGCTTTTTGGTAGGGTGGAGATTTGAACCTGGGACCTCCCTTGGAGGATTGCCCTCTCCTCTCCAACTCACCTACAACACCCGGGTAACCATGCGATTTATAGTAAACATTTCCTTATCCATTCTTCTTTTATGGAATGAAGATAGCCATACATACATAGAGACCAAGTAATTTCATATACAAGTTCATATGAAGGTTCCCCATTAAAGACAACAAGCCATATATCCATAATAGGGCTCCCCATTAAAGACAACATGCCATGTATCCATAGCAAAGCAAATCATCAATGTCCAAAGTTCATAACATGCATCAAGCCTTAAAAAGACAAGATTTCCAAAGCTCCACTATATCTCCTTATATCATTATACACACACCATAAGTAATAGCAAATAAATCTTAATAGAATTCTCACACCACATTTGTGTAGGGGATGTAGGATTTCCAAAGAGATTGTATTCATCATTCTCAAATTGTGAATCTTATGTCAATGAGAAGAGCCATTTGGTATTTGTTATTTTTTTAAGAACTTTCTTTTGTTCAAGTGCAACATATGATTAAAGTGAGAGGTTTATGGGCAAGGGCTAAGTGTAATCACTGCTTTCAGTGTAATGCAACTAGTAACAACTTGACAAATGCAAGGTTTAAGCTATCTCATGAAATATCCTCCAATGGGATCTTAGTGATCAATTAAATTTATTACCATTTTTGTTTTGCTTTATTCATTAACGATGATATATTATATGTCTAAGGTCCATGTGTTTGCACTATACAACAATTAAACCATATTTATGTACAATAACAATAAGATTAATTGCCATGTAATGATACCAAGTTGCATTTAAAAAGATATTTGAACTAACACAATAACTATAGATCATGTTAATATATGTCAGTCATCCTCATCTTCTTGTTTTATTATTTTTAGATTACTAATTTTAGAACGTGAATACCCCTACATATTTTGCTATCGTTTTCTTGGATTTGAAAGGTAATTCGATAATGCTCAAGAACATAAATTGGTTATTTCTTTGTTTGTTCAAGAATAAAAGAATGATTCTTAATACCTTTATCTTCATTCACATTGGAGAACTAAATAGAGAGCACAACATACTTCCTCCCAAAAATGATATTTGGGATTATTAAATTTGAGTGCCTAAATGAAGTGACAAGACTGGAGTAATCTATTGTTGATGATTTTATAATTATTATATTTGGGATTGCTATTTTCATATCCAATTAATCTTATAAATATTTTGCTCTTGTAAACATTCTTTAGTGCAAATTAATCCTCTATTGGTTGGATCCTAACAAGATTTATGCCTTTCTTCAATCAAGTATTTATACTCTAAACTTCTAGTTTTAGCCCAAAAACTCCTTTACGAGGGTTAGTCTTGGAAGTTAAACCACAATTGTTAGCTACCATTCCATCATTTGTACCATGTGCCTATGCTTCTATCAATATCTTGATTTCCAATTATCTATGTAGCCTAAGGATTTCTGAGAGCTATTTATTTTTTATCTTCTTATCACGACTATTCTTCAATCACAAATTTATACCCTAAATTTGTAGGTTTGGCCCAAGAACTCTAGAAGGGCTAGTCTTGAAAGTTTGAACTTGGGTCCCATACTATCATTTGAACCACATGCGACTTTATTAGTATCAAGATATTTATTGCCAATACTCTAATTAGCATAGGATTTGTGAGAGCTATTTTATTTTTAATGTTTACTTAGCTTTGGATTTGTAAGACCTGTTTATCTTTTGACTTTGTTGGATTTATCAATACTTTCCAAAAATGAACAAAATCAACATATTACTTGGAAAAAGGATCAACCTAGAGAAAGAACACAAAGCAATATGAAGGATGTCCATAGTCACCATAATAATCTCACTAAATGAGAGAATAACACTCTAACCAATAAAGAAATGGTAAGTCTAAAGCGATATAAATATCCAATTACATGTGACCTTAGGTGAAGGTTAAGGTTTATTAATAATATATAACAAACCCACCAATACAAGGTGTACAAAGGCCCAAAGGGATATATAATAAATATAAGTTGGTTGTGGCCTCAAGTGAAGCTTAACACCATATATTTCAAAATATCCTTAAGTTGAACGAGGGACATAGAGAGACCCTTATCAATCATCCCCCATTTTGGGACACTTTTCTATTCCAAGATGCTCGTGTAAGCACATGAAGGCATCTTGGGCATAACCTTGGTTAGGATATCCACTGTTTGATTTGTTGATGATAGATAGAATTAATTAAGCATCCCATGAGTATGAAGCCATTGAACATAGTGCATCCAAACCCTGATGTGCTTAGTCCATTGATGAAACATTAGATTGCAGATAAGATTGATGGAGATCTAATTGTTATAATGAAGAGTGACCAAAAACTATTGAGAAATATCCAACTACTCCAAAATCATGAGCATCAATTGAAGGTGTTTGGTGGCCTCAATGGCATGTGACAATACTCAACTTTCACAAAATATTGAAATATGGTGGATTGTCCTCTACAACACCAAGAGATTGGTCTAGATCCAAGATTAAAAAAATAAACTTGGTGGTGGAGTAGTAAATACCCATATGGTATGTACCTCTATATATCGAAGTATCTGCTCGACTATTGTCCATTGATTCTCATGGGGTGCATTCATATACATTGAACAATAGCTAACAAAAAATGCACTACTCAATTGAGTGTGAGTGAGATAGAGAAGGTCCTTGAAAAGTGACTAGTATAGAGTGACAACCAATGAAGGAGTAGTACATTCTACTTACAACTTCAAACTAGAAGCAAAGGGAATCCAAGCAAGCTTGTAGTCCTCTATCTTGAACCACTATAGAATATCCAAGGCATACTTGCGTTGAGAAATGGTGATTTTGGATGATGACTGATCAATCTAAATTTATAAAAAATAATGTAGGCCTAAATATGTTATCTCAAAGGTATCATGACGTCATGAATTCATATTTTTCATCAAGGACATTGAGTTTCTTGTGATGATAATATTACCAACATACAATACAATCACCAAAATTTGACCATCGTGATGCTTGATGTAAACATCATACTTGTTCATGCATTGCCGAAATTCATAATTGATAAAAAAAAATGAATCCTCTCATACCAATCACGAGTTTGCTTAATCCCATATAAGGACTTCTTCATATACACACTAAGGGGTTGGGTCCATCAGGTTCAAAACCAAGTGTTATTGCATATTAATATCCTCTTGAAGCTCTCCATGGAGAAATATACTCTTTGCATCCATGTGATGTACCTCCCATCCATAAGAGGTAGCATTAGAGAGAATAACATGAATAGAGTCCATTCATGCAATCAAAGCAAAGATCTCTAATTAGTCAACTCTCTCTTAAGAGAATCCATTAGAAATAGGGTGTGCCTTGTGCTTCTCCAACCATTAGAGATGTATTTGGTTTTATGGACCTATTTGCAACCATGTTATTTCCTTCTAAAAGAGGAACATGCTCCCATGTTTGATTCTTCGTCAATGACTCATAATCTACAAGCATAACATCCTCCCACTCTAGACAACCCTTAGCTTGACAATAGATGAGAGGATCTCTAAAATCACCAACTCTTAAGATTAAGGTGCAATAGGAGGCCTTCTAATGACACTCTTGAGAGAGAATGACTTAAGCATCCTAAAGAAAAGACCAAGCCCACTTGGAAATTGGTCAATCCATGGAAGACTGTGGCACATTTTACATAAAACTAGTATTAGAAGCCTATAATGAAGTATCAAATTGAATCTCACCATCCACATTAACATCTAATATTGTTGCACAAGGAATGGGAGGATCAACCTCTTTTGCTGTGGGATCTAAAACTATAAGTGCCAGAGAAGGGTGTGAAAGAAATAGAGTCAACTCTATAGAACCAAATGATGAACCTTCATCGAGAGATAAAGACGCTGAAATAAGCATAATCATACTAATTAGAATCTCATAGAAGGTAATAGAAACCATTGAAGGATCCATAATAGGGAAATTATTGGTCAAAAGAAATAGAGTGGGTCAAAATGAGTAGATGGAAAACTCATCAAATATTGCATCTCGATTCATAACATTTGGTTTTATGGGATTATACAAGTGATAAGTCTTAAAAGTGTAATAATACCCCATAAGGATCTAATGATGGCTCTTGAAATTCACCTTATTCCATGTATATTTAACAATATGATGCCATGCAATGGATCCAAAGACAAATGCTAGACACAGTGGGTTTGTTGCTTGTCAATTTCTCAAGAGGAGTCAAACATTTGGATGAATTAAGTTGGGTATGATTGATGTTATGAGTTGCACAAGTTACTGCTTTGTTTGAAAACTCGGGCTTTATTTTCTTGGTATGCAAATACATCTAGCCATATCCATTATAACCTTGCTTCTGCTTGCAGAACACCTCATTTTGCTCTAGGGTATAATTAACTATTATCTAAAAAGAGAAAGCCATGAAGAGCCAATAAATCATCAAAATTATGACTAATATACTCACCTCCTTTATTTTTCTCAAACATTTGATCTTCCTTTCAAACTGATTTTCCATAAGAGTATTGAAGTCTATGAACTTACCAAAGGCTTCATCTTTTGTACATATGGTATACAAATAGACATACCTAGAGAAATCATCAATAAATATGAGAAAATACTTCATTCCTAGAAAGAAATTGTACCCCATGGGACCACAAATATCATCATGAATGAGATCCAATGGCTATGTAGCACAAATAGCAATACCTTTTGGTAAACAATATCAATGATGCTTCACCAAGATACAACCCTCACAAACATGACTAGGAGAAAATATAGGATGAAATACAACCAATTAATGTCTATTCACGTAGCTCAAGAATCCATAGCCAATGTACCAAAGTCTGTGATGCCATTGCTTGCTAATGCCAAAGCCACAAAGCCTTTCTTTTTAGAGGAATATGAAGAATATAAATGATTTCCAAACTTGTATATCTAATTAGAATCATCACAATATCCTAATGAAACTATCTTGAAACCATCACTAATATCTTTAATCACTCATTTATCCAACCAAAACTCAAATTTATTTTTCATGAGTGTTGTGATAGATAAAAATGAGTTCGACCTATGCCTATAACATAAATAACTTCACAAAATGAGAAGAAACCAAATATCATCTTATCACATCCATCTACTTATAAAGAGGAGTCATGGCCATTGCCCATACACTCTCCAAAATTCTATCCACTATAGTCATGCAAAAGATGGTTGTGTTTAGTATGTGCAAATGAAGTGGAAGTACAATTTGTTGAGTGAAAAACTACATGTGCTTATGAGGTTTCACCATCATGATCATCCTCATCTTGAGAAAATAAAAGAGCAACATCAACACCATCTTTTTAGCTTCCTCTTCAAGCTTCTTAATATGCAATTGCCACAACTTTATCTTGTGTTGTTATTTTTTTAAAAAATGCAAATTGATTTCTTGAAAGGCTTATAGGATTTCTTATTTCCTTGATTTAGCCTCTTTTTATCTTTTTATTTAACCATTTCCTTTACATGAGCCTAGATGGTGAGAGAACAATTCTTATATAGTCTTCTTCGAGCCTGATGGTGAAGAAGGTATTTGAACACATAATCAAGAGATGGGGTAGGAATCATATGAAAGCATACTTGAAGCATATAAAATACAATAGCAACTATATCATATGCTTCATAAAATTTATTGACCATAATATAAGAAGATCAATAGCTAATTTTCTATTGATATGTTTTATAGTAGTGTGAACGTCTTCTTGGGGTTTCTTGAACTGGATAATGTACTTATCAATGGTCTCAAAGCTATCCATGTATAAAATGAAAAGATCTACCTCTAATATACTAATATATGTGGAGTCCAAAAGACCACAAATTTATTCAAAATTTTCTAATATATGCTTTGCATTTGTAATATTATTGATTTGATTATCATAGATCTTATCAACATGAAAATAAATCACATGACAAGATTCCTCCTCCTCGTCCTTGTACAACTGCTTCCTCTCAACACAAGTAGTTTTTTGAGGGTTCTCATTTAAATATTTGAGAAGTACCTTACTTCATAGTAGATATTCAATCTTGATTTTCTAAGTGGCATAATTAGGTTCATCGAGCAAGGGCACATGTTGATCCATGGAGTTCTTGCAAAAATACAATCTCTTATGCATAATTATAATGAAAAATAGTACTACCAATTTTTTGATATTAGAATATAATGTTATTTAAAAAAATAGGCTCAAAAGACATGTCTAAAAAAGTTATGAACCTTAAAATTTTGACCTAAGAATCACAAAAATGATACCAAAAACTTTTAAACCATGCAAAAATTAAAAAATACCTTTAGCAAATATGACCACATGTTATTATATGGATGAAAAACAAGGTGAAAACTGTGCATTACTAATTGAATAATGCTTCAAAAAATGATTTTTTACAAAATATCCCTAAATTGGGTAAGGGAGTGCCATTGAAACACTAACTATGTAGGACAATAGACTGTATACTGACAACACATAGGCTTCCAAGTATCATGTTTTTATCATAAGGAATGTTAGTACCATACAACCTCTACTATTGACTATGCATATTATTGAGAGCATAATAAATCTAATGGTACTTGTTGATTGGTAGACCCTAATTATATAAATAAGAAATTGTTTTTTTCCTCTACAAGGGCACTACATTGACCATAGAGTCCATGTTGGTGACCAAGTAAACCACCAAAGCAACCAAGCTAAGGAGACCATGAAGTAAATTGAAACTGGGTCATTGGAAGTGTAGAACCATTGCACATGCCCAACCAAGCAAGCAAGAAATGGGTTGTTTAGCCCACAAATGAAGGTAATAATATGTGAACACACAATGAAAATTGTGCGAGAGGAACTACCCCTCTAAACCATGTAATATTGAGCATGACCCATGGCTATTTATTTTTATAAAACAAATGCAAGGGGTGGTCAAACATACAACCTACTGTCATCCAAACCTTAGTCGTCCATGGCTAGCCATCTTAACAATACCACCATTAATATGGGGTGTTGGGTTCCTTAAAAATAAAGGGAGGGATTAGGAAAAGAGGGGGAATGTATGCCTAGACAAACCCATGAAAAATATGGCTTGTCCACACATCCAATTTTCATGCCAAGCACAATGAATGAAGCTCAAACCCGAGTCATTCTCAGCATAAACATCTTCCACATTGTACACAACAATTCCAACAAGGATCAAGATGGTAATGGTAGCAATACATTCACATCTACTCTCAACATACACCATTCCAACATGAGATAATGCCACTTTCCTTGTCCATTTTTCCACTAAAAGAATATTCTTATTCCAAAAGTCAAATACTAAAATAGAGGTAAAATATTTTTTTGGGGCAAAAACAACAAATACTTGGTGATTTATTTGACCAAATGGTGAACTAGGACCCCCTAAAATTTCATAAATAATCTAAAAAAAATGATGGTTCATCCATATCTACTGCTATTATCCCTACATAACCTTTTTATGGAATATAATCAATCAAGCCATCCTCTCTTTTCAATGTAAAAAAAATTGATCAGACCATTTTAACAACTTTGTGAAGCAGCTTGAAGGCCTTTGCTATGCATGAAAGTATACTAATATAACACATTTGTCATATGGGAGATATCAAATAACATCCACCCTCTTATTTTCTCCTTTAGACATTGTGTAGACTATCCTCTCATCTATGCTTTATTGTTATGCAAGAATCCAAACTAGAAAGGTAAAAAATTAAAGACAAGTGAGGGTTTTAAACATCCTAAAAAAATCAATCCAATAGATAGGGCATCCATCTAGTACAAAAGAATAGATCAGATTGAATAGCAAGAGAGGAAAGATCATGTTGGTGAATATTTCTCTTAGATAAATGAATCTATTACAACATAGTGAGATCCTCACGATCCAAGTCCACCTAGGGTTTTGGCATGCAACCCTAAATAACTATCGACAACACATAAAATTTCCATGGACTATTTCCCAAACCACACTACTTTTGGAACCACCATACAAACTAAATCTCAAAATATTATGGTAGAGTAATGGAGATTCACACCTACTCTAATAATTTTTATGAATACTTTCCAAAAATGAACACATTACCAAGAAAAAAAGAATAAATTATAGAAAGAACAAAAAAGCAATATGAAGGATATTTATAGAAACCAATACAATCTAATAAAATATTACAATAAACCCACCTATACAACCAATCTCAAGGTTTATTAATAAAATGTTACAATAAACCCACCATACAAGGTGTACAAAGGCCCAAACATATTTATAATAAATATAGCATATTAGTTGGACATGGCCTCAAGTGAAGCTTAACACCACATATTCCTACATTCTTATTATGATTTTTCATTCATTAGGGAAATTATTATTCCTATATTAAAATCATGTTTTCGTATCAACTATATACATAACAATCACAATAGTCCTTTTGGTATATATACATACATGCATGACTGTTAACTAGTTTCAAAATCTTTCATGGATACTTTTGGGTTTGGATTACACCTAGAAGGTGTTTACATTATTCATTTGGATTTTATGAATGATATATCCTTATCTCTTATTAAGAACAAGCACCAATAGTTAGGAAGACAACTAAAGCTAATCATTATGTGATAAAATATGATATATTAAAAATCATCTCTTTCATATTAGATATAAATCACCATTTCATACCATTAAAATAATATAGACATAACAATTAAGAATTATTATTTAATAAATAAATAAACATTGTATATCATATTAAGAACCTTGTCTATTATAACATGAAAAAAGGAGATCTATGATAACTATAGTGAAATTTCACTACATACATGATCCTGTTGTAATTTCATACTTAGGACAAGGTATTGGCAAAGGAGGTTAATACCAATATAGTGCGGTGTCATAGCAACAAAGTATACAAGAGGAGCTCATAACCCCAACCAAGTTACCGAATCATTAGGAACATGCTAGAATGCAAACAACCATTCAAATTCTACACCCAACACAAAGTTTTGGTTACCAAAGATCCAGTACAAAACAAGACAAGCACTGGAATGCCCAATGATGGGACCCACATGACCAAAAGTTTATTCTAAGGAGGAAAAAGGGACCCCCTTAGCCAATAACTCAAAATCCAAAAGATAAGGAAACTCACTTTGACCATAGTCAAAGGAGGTGGTTCAGTCTACATGGCATTTATGATGACTAGACCCTCTGCCAACTTCAGACCTACCAACATCATATCCTGAGTGTGGCAAATGAGGAAGATGTTAAAGTTCTCACTCATTCATTTAGGGGGGGAATATTTAAATTTTGAATTTTTATCAAACTATATAAATATCCAATTTTGTGACTTACGGAGGTAGATGAAGATAGTGCTAGTTCCTTGTGCCTAGTATCTAGCCCAATTAGTCTTCTTTTTCTCATTTTCTCTTATGTAGAGATCTAAAATCAAGTCCCAAGTCATTATATGTACAAGCCCTTTGAGCTCTTTCATTGTAATACATTCAATTCACTAGATATCAATATATATGAGCTGCTATTTTCTTTTTATCCCCTTCTTGGTGTGTGTATACAAGTTTTCTTGAGAACCTCATGACTAGTATCTCTCCCTTCTTTATGCAAAATTTATAAGATATAATTTCATATTACAATGAGAATTGTTCACCTTCCTGGTATGGGTGGCTCATGTGTTCATTAAAACCATTATTGCATGGAGGACCTTACTCTTGGTGCATCACCAACCCTTAGTCTAGGCTAGACAGGCTTTTGATTTATTTCTTTCTTGATTTTTCTTCAACCATTTTTGTACACAAAACCTATAATATAGGATAGAGTAGGAGAGAAGTGCATCAAAGGAAACATCTAGACAAGAATCCAATCTTTGTAAAAAGCCTATATATCATCCATATATTTGCATCCCACACTCTCTAGACTTCTTTGACTATATGCCTCATGTGGGGTGTAGACACCAGATGCACCCAACAACCATAGTGGATGGTCACTATGCCAAGACATGGGTTGGAGTCACATTTGGTCCCCAATAGTTTTTTTGGTATGCCTGGTGGGATAAATCACACATATCAAAGACCCTAGTGAAAGTCTTAGTTATCTATATATTGAAGTATTTTCAAATATTCAATTGACAAATTTACTGATCAAAGAACTCATCCTACAGTGGCTCTATTGAATTCAAGTTAAACCTAGTGATTTATGAGCTCTAGACCTACCACAAGGTTTTACACAAGGGAAAACCCTCAATTGCTACTACTACCACTGATCTATGGTAAAAAAATAATCTTTCAATAAAACATGACCATAGTACTAAGTGCGAATCAAAGGTAACTCCCAATATGGAATGATAGAGGCCCATTTCAACCATCAATCCCACTTGCTATGTGGGAAAAAATACCAACATCAACACAAATTTTTGTTGTCCTTTACTAGGGAAGATACAATAAATCCTATAAAATACCTCTAGCGTATGGTTAGCCTTTGTACCCTGTATAACTTTAGCCAAAACAATGTGGTGCTAAGGATATTGACATCTTCTTTTAGGGAAAGGCATATGAGTGGTACTTATCACTCACCCCAAATTCCATTTCTAATTAGGACCAAATCATTAATATGCTTGTAGATAGATTTGGAAAAAAGGTAGATGGGATATTCCTCTTAGAACAACTACCAATCATAAAAAAAAAACCATGGAGGCTATGGATGATTTTGACACCAAATTCCATGATCTGACACATAATTCTTGGAGAAATATGGTCCCCATTAGGTATGTCCTTTATCTATTATTTGAAGGCATTTGATTAAAAAATAGCTATGATGTTAACATCTAAAGGGGGGAACACTCTATTGAAGGCACATGGGATTAATATCCAAGTATAAAGAGATATCATATAAATTAGGAGGTTAGAACCCAATCCTCCCATGCTTCTATTTATCAACATTCAACCACCTCCATGTCTGCAACACACCACATTCCAGTAAACCCCAAATTTTAACTAGTTTTTGGTGCAAACCAACCTCCCTTCAACCAATCAATCCTCTATAACTTCTCAGCCCTCTAAAATTGACAATCTAAAGAGCTTTCTAAAGTCCTTAATTGATGAAATGATGGTACTTAAGCAACAATAAAATTTCTAGAGGTTTAGCTATTAGAACTACCTTAGACCTTCCTTCCCATCCGATAACCAAGGCTACTGACACCCTCCAAATGGGTTAACCATAGGTTCCCAAGAGTTAAATAGTCTCTATACCAGTTATCATGTAATAAATTCTACCCAAATCGATAAGGGTTATGGTGCCAACTTAGAACAATTTTGTAGAAGACTCGTATACATGGTAGTACCCTTACTAGATCTATACTATTATAATAATGAGGAGTTCCAATAGGCCACATGTATGATGCCTTAGGTAGCTTACCCAGATCCAACCACATGATCATTGAGATTGACTACTAAAGGAATTCTTCCATAGGCCAGCCTTAACCAAAAGATAGAGCCATAAAAATAAACCTTGGTAACATGGATAAAGGCAGATTTTATCTTTCCAGTGGAATGATCGACATCCTATTGGAGAATAACCTCATACACAATGTGGTGTCCTCCCTAGGGGTAAGATGAGGACTATAGAAGAATATTGGGAGGCAAATAAAATAACTACCACCACTCAACTAGGGGTTGATATTCTTGAATTCAAGCAATCATTGGGAACCAATATGGTGGAACCAAGGAGACCCTTGGAAGAATCGACTAGAGTACCTATCTGATTGTTGAGAGACCAAGGTCTTAATGGATCCCAAGAGGAGCACTAGCAACTAAGAGTGTATCCATTGAATATATTCAATATGGTGGAACACTTAAAGAAATCCATAGTGCCTATGCCACTATAAGATGTATTCACCATATTGAAACAAATGAAACAACTAGAGGAGGCATTAAAGAAGCAAAAGGTCATCAAAGGGTAGAGGACATTAATAGTTCTACAAAGATCTTGTCTAGTTTCTAGCAAGACAAATTCTACCCTTCTAATTGACACTCATATGTAGCGATATGCTAATTCACAACTACTCATGGATTTTGGATCAAGTACCATAGTCATACCCAAGAATGTTGTTGATGCATTGGGACTTTCCTATGGACTAAGTGGACAAAATATCACACAACTGGATGACACCCCAAGATTGATGATGGGGGACCAAAAAATGCACTCGAACAATTTCCAAATTTTCATGCATTAATCTGAAAAATCTTTACAATAACAGCCCGCAGGCTTTACAACAGCTAGCGCTCGGCTTAGCTTTCAACTCACACTTCTGTGTGCGATCTTCGATCCACCACCCGGATCTATTACAATCATCGAGTTTTTATCGAGGTCTCGACCCTCTAGGCCATTAATGACCCACCTGGAAGAATTCATTACAAAAACCTACAAATTCGGCTTCCACGGCTGAGTTTTCAATTTTCTTTCCATAAATGGGCAACTGCCCCGATCCGCCATGAAAGCATGCATTAAAAAGACCCTTGACCTGCAACTGCCGTTTTGCCAAACTGTTCTTCTGAATTGCTGTCTCATCCATATTGCCCATGACCTGCAACTGTCGCTTTGTCAAAATGTTCATCGGGGATTGTTGCCTCTTTTTTCGTGTGCATGGCTGTTTGCGTGGCCGTCCACGTGTTTATTTCATATTTGCTTTCTTCTGGCCATGCTATCGTGACATGTCATGATATCATGACATGTTGCGATATCATGACAAATCTGCCTTCGAGCCCTTTGGTTTGCTTTCTGTCACGATATTGTGACCATTCCACCTTACGCCATGGTTTCTTTTGTTTGTCATAATATTGCGACGTTGCAATATCGCGACCACCTTCTGCCTTGCCCTGACTTCTTTTGTTTGTCATGATATCGCGACCACCTTCTGCCTTGCCCTGACTTCTTTTGTTTGTCACGATATCACGACGTCGCGATATCGCGACCACCTTCTGCCTTGCCCTGACTTATTTGATGTCGTGATATCATGACATCACGATATCACAACAAACTCTGGTATTTGCCCTGGTTCCTTCATTGATGTCGTGATATTGCGACGTCACGATATTGTGACGTCACGATATCGCGACATCGTGATATCGCGACAAACTCCTGTCTTTGCCCTGGTTCCTTCTTTGATGTCGCGATATCGTGACGTCACGATATTGTGACAGCCTTCTGCCTTTCCTAAAGAAACAAAATAAAATAAAATACTTGGAGAAATTTGGTTGATGCAAGATTTCCTTGCTGTCGCCGGATGCTCCTACATCAATTGATCATTGAATTCATAAAGGAATTATCACTTGCCCTTCACACATGTCCATCTATGGTTGTTGCTCAATATATAACGGTAATCAAATTACCTATATCTTTTGGCATCTACCTCTCCCAATACTTCATGGTCTAGATCGATAGCTACTTGTCCCTATACTAGACCCATATATTTTGAGAACCCGATATGGGACTAAGATGAAGATTCGATTTAATTGCTTTACATACATCATGTAGAATACATACTAGATAAGAAGGATGATATGGGATACATTTTTTGGTAGAAGAGGGCTATTCTAAATTTAATCAATCAATGGATGAGACCTATACTCCACCCTCAAGAAATTGAGTAGATGATTGGGCTATCAAAAAGAAAAATTAGTCTTGTACAACACCCTCAAATAGATAGTGGAGCATACATACATCATCCATGGAGAATAGGTCCTCACCTCTAAAGATGTTAAAATATCCAATGGATAGGCCTAGTGTTCCATAATGAACCTTCTACTATCAATTCCACAAATAAATGAAATGGAGGATGATCCGATCTAGGCTAGCCAAACCCCATCCAATTCAATGGGAAATACTATGAGCAACAATCAACATGGTGGGGTTACCAAAATATTGATCACAAAATATTTTGGTATTACTTTTGGTGATAATTGGTACATGGATCACTTCCCCAAGCAAAATGAAGAATTTATAGAAGAGCAAGTACTAATAGTTTTTGAAGCATACGAGGATCAAAATGTTTGATCAAGTGATGATGACCCTACCATTGGATCAGTACCACCTAGGCCCTCATCCAACCTTAAAAAATGACCCTCAACAAAAGGAAGGAATTTTGAGATAAAAGAAAGGGATAGCTTGGAAGTCAAAATTGATACCAAAAAAATCTTACAAACAAGGGGATGGCCAGTCTAGGGAAGACCCAAAGCATAATAAACCTATGTCATAGGTACCATCGAGAGGTACCATGGATCCTTGAAAGTGAAGATAAAAAAAATGAAAGCATACAAAATGTGATGGAAATAATTGGAGTTATCAAAGAGGATAGGAAGAAGTAATGGAAATGGTTGTATCCTCCACACCAAACAACCAAACACCCCTAGTTTGATTTCTAAAAAAAACTATGAGGTTTATGCTGCTACAGTTCCTTTAGTAATGAACACAAGCACAAGAGATATCCAATAGAGAACAAGGGATGAAATCACTATTCAGGTATAGCAAAAAAGATAGAAGAGGGGCCATTGAGTTCCCAACCACACAAAAATCATGAGAAGGAGCACTTAGAAAAGGCATGTAGCACCACGAATGGTGATCATAGGATTACTACCAATATATTGAGTAGAAGTCATATGATTATCCCCAATGACCTTGATAAAAATATTTCCAAGTATGGTGGTTGCACATTAAAAGCCAACCATTTCCAAAGGATATTTTTTTTGAAACTAGCCAAGCGTGAACCTAAGCACATAGACCAAGACACTTTTAGGAACCTAGAGAGCAAATTTGACCAGTTTGACCAACTATGTTAAAAAATTCCGGCATGCATCTATAATGGTAACAACAAAATATTAGTTATTTAAAACCTACATTTCATCCTTGATAGCTTCACTATGCCATTAAACCCAAAACCATACAACCTCAAAAGTATAGGAAGTTGTAGCCATGGTGCACCACTAACAGTAACAGCCATGGAAATCAAGAAGAGGAATTAGTTTTCCAGAACAATGAGATCCCATGCAAATAACATCAATGTTGAATGGTGAAATATTGAGGCTATATACTTGATAACTAACATGACCAACAAAGTAGCAAATCCTAGACTACCAAGAAGCACCAAGGAGATGAAGAGGATGCTTACCAAAGAATTATCATCAAGGATCCTAGAAGCTTAGATTTAAGGACGCGGAGGAGCTAGTTGGGGAACTACATGGTATCCCAAATGCATGGATGTTGATTTGATAGTGTCCTATGTTGACCACTATAATACCTAGCTCAAGGAGGTGAACAAGTGCTTCAAAATTATTTTATCAACCTAATTAGTGTGAGACATGCTAATGGTTCTAGAGGGGCTCAAAATGAGCACAAAAGTGGTTAACAACTTCTACTCAAAGTTATAGACCCCTTGAAGTACCTAAATATTAGCTTTTGAAAGATGATAAAATGTCTACAATGCTCAAATCTCCCTTGATATTATCTCTTTTTAGAAGTGATACCCAATATGCCCTAAGCATGATGGATTTTATCTTCGATGTAGACGACAATAAAATTTTCACCCGAGAGGAGCTAGCAAATTTGCACACATTAAAGTATGTCCCCAATGGATTAATCCTAATTTTGTTTTCTATAGTTTTATTTCCAATATAATTTATAAGGGACTTATAGGTTTTAGAAACACCCCCAAATTTTGGTATAACTCTTTCCTGACACACCTAGCATTGGTATAGAACCCACAATGATATGGGCACCTAAATATAAAAATGAAGGATGTAGATGGGAACCATAATCCCACCTACAAATGGATGAGATCCATTCACTAGATCTCCTACTATAATTTTATATATAGCTTCCTTATGCCCACTCTACACACCATCAAAGGGATTAGGTCTTGTTGTATTCTTGAGAGGAGTGCCAAGTTTCTATGCAACAAGTATTAAGGAGACTGGTTTTTCTTGGACATTGCTACCATCATTTGCATGCATTTCTCCAAGATAATTTACTTGCTATTGAGGTACACTATTGAGAGGGTTATTTCCCTTAAAATTTTAAGACACTTCGAATTGATCGACACTACCTTTGAAAGTGGATAAGGGAAAATAAACTATTACAAGCCACTTGTGTACCTACCCATGGTGTGCCAATTTAAAAGGAAGGCAAACCCTCTACTTAAGGAGAAGCTCAAAATTTTAGCCTCAAAGTTATAGGACTTGTAGCCTTATGATCTAGATGACATATTTAGGGGGTTACTATCCAAAATATTTAACGATAAAAAATTCTAGCATAAACCTTCGCCACAAATTAAAGTCCATCAATGCCCTATAGAAGAGATCCACCTCCTACTCCAATAAAATTATTTCTTGATGGTCGAAAAAAATTGAGAGTGGTACCTCACATTTTATACACCCACTAGTGTGTTTAATCCAAGCATCAAGATTACCAATAATAAGGATAGACTACTATAGCTAGAATGGAGCAAGGAAAATATTGAGCCATGGTGGTTCTTCCAATAAAAAATCTATGATACTATTTTAATGCCTAGGGATAATGTGCATGATGAGGATTTTGAAATATATTATGATGAAACACACACACCAAAGTCAAATTAAGATTGAGAAGAGAGTCAAGGAAGAACCGTAAGTGAATAGTCCTCTTAGCTGGAAGAGATAGACACAAAATAAATTCAAATGCTCCTCAAGAGCTCCATAGAATAAAAAATATCTACTAAGGAGACCCTAAAACCAAAACCCTCAACCGCTAGTGTCTTATTTTAGGTCACATCTTCCCAAAGAAATAATACAAGGAAGAAAAGGGTAGGAGCAAGGTCTTTAAGAAAAGGCTAAGACTATCCCTAGGCATTGATGTAATTGCTAAATAGAAGAGAAGAAAAAATTTATGCAAAGAAATTATATCATCCCTCCCTAAAAATATCCCTAGAGGGACCCCACTAATACCAGAGAAGGAACAAATAAAAATTGGGGTAATGCCAATATTGACTTCTTTCCCATATTTTCGAGAAACTATGCCATTGGATACCTGCTCACCTACTCTATCAATATTGGCCCACCAAACCTCTTCCATCCTAGAGGTGACCCTTATAATTTCCCATTTCCCACTCACCTCCATGCCACACAACCAACTCGATTATTTTTCTTTTTTGAAAATATTACCTCCCCCCCAAAAGCTAGTTGCAGTCATCCAACCCTCAACCCATATATTCCATATTAGAGTTGATTCCCCACTTCCAATAAGTCCTTTAGTAGATGCAACAAGAGGAGGAATGGAAAGCATCCCAATTAGTAACCTCAAATACTAGGGTTACTTTTCTACCTCAACAAGATAGGTTGGGAATTTTCCACTTCAAACCCACTGTCCCCAAGGCACAAAAGAAAATACAAATATCAACCTTTGAACTTATCCTTAAGGCAATACCACCTGAGGGAAGGATTGAGATCTTTGAACATACATCTAGAGCAATGGCACATGACTACAGTGTGATCTTAAGGAATTTTACCAAGAAGGAGAAGAAATTGGGAAAGGTTAGGGGTATGCTCAAAATTGCTCAAACTATAAAAAAGCAGCAAAATCCTAAATAGATAGATTTATGTTCTAACTAGAAGAAGCCAATGCAAAAATCGAAGGGTAAATGAAGAGGATATCAAAACTAGAGCATACAACAAACAATGCTAAACAAGTTATAGAGATCAACTAGGTGATTTGGAAGGGAGGTGTACAAGAAGTGAATAGGCTTTTCAAAGTACTTGAATACATCCACAAGTTTTCTTATATTAGATCCAAGGTCAATGAATAACTTGATAAATTTGAAAGAGTGTCTAGCCTCCAACTCTAAGAGGCACAAACTTTCTAGAATACCTTGGTTCACATCAAGCCTCAGCAATGGGTCATAGTAGGGATTGACAATAAAGACACCACAACCCATAGAATCATCTAAGTCCTACTGGGCCAATGAGCCACATACCAATGTGACAAGAAAGTTAGGAACCTATCTTGGAAAATAGAATATTGGAAGGAATGTCTCTTACAACTAGTCACAACCAATCTACCTCACCCTTGGGCTCCCAACGGGGAACCTCTCCATGAGCAAGAATACCAATAATTATTAACACATTAGGAAAACATTATGGTACCATCGAGTTTATACTTTGATGAAGGGGATGATTAGGCCACAAGAATTGTAGTTAAACTAGAAGCACTCCTTTGAAATATGGAAAAAGAGTTTGTTCCTTCATTGAGGAGTTGGAGGAATTAAAAAAAATACTTGTAACTCACCTGAGTTAGGCTTCCTTCCAAACAAGAGTGGCTTGGACTTATTGAAGTCCTAACCCCCTAACCAATGGTAAGGTTGCCACATCCAAGTTTTCCACCTCAAGAAGGTTGAAGGTTTCCTATGAGATACCATATCTATAGTGAATTTTCACTACAAACATGATCCTATGGCAATTTCATACTTAGGCCAAGATGTTAATAAAGGAGGCTAATACCAAGATAGTGCAATGCCATAGTAAAATAGCACCTAGAAAGGGCACAACATATCAAGTGGGTGATCATATCATTAGAAAGATATTAGAGTGCAAACAACCATCCAAACTTTGAACCTGGCATGAAGTTTTGATTGTCAAATATCTAGTACAAAATAATGCAAGCACTGGCTTACCTGATGATGGGACATACATGACCTAAAGCTAGTTATAAGGATGGCAAATGGACTCCCTTAGTATATGGCTCAAATTTTTAAAAGATAAGGAATATCACTTCGATAATAGTTAGAGGAGGTAGTACAATCTACATGGTATTTATGATGATTGGACCCTCTACCAAATTTAGGTCTACCAATATCATGTGCTAAATGTGGCAACCAAGAAAAATATCAAAGTTCTTTCTTGCACTCATTTTGGGGGAAAGATTCAAATTTTGGATTCTGATCAAACTACCTAAATAGCCAATTTTATGACTTAGGGAGGTATAAGAAGATAGTTCTAGTTCCTTGTGCTTAGTATCTAGACCAATTAGTCTTTTTTTTTCTTATTTTATCATATCCCAATGATCAATACCGAGGGAGAATAGGATTTATTGGATTCAAAAGGAGAATCAAAATCTAGGACAATTAGGGATGAAGTGTACACCCTAGTACTAGATGACAAAATGGATGAATGGGCCACTAGATTATGGGGAATAAACCTATGTGACAAGCTCAAGATAACTATAGTGGAAATATACCTAATACAAGAAGAAGGGCTTGTCATACTAGAGGTTTCTAGATCCACAAGGACTCACTCACCAAAAATGTTGGATCACATACCCCAGGATAGAGATCTAGACTTGAACCTTGAGTTATTCTATGTACAGGTCCTTCAAGTCCTTTTATTGTAATACATGCAATTATTTGGATATCATATATATATATATATATATATATATATATATATATATATATATATATAAGAGCTATGTATATTTGCTTTCTACCCCACTCTTGTTATGCGTATGAAAGTTTACATGATAACCTAATGACTAGTATCTATCCCTTATTTATGTAGGATTTATAAGAAATAATTTTGTATTGCAATAAGATGTGTTCACCTTCCTAGAATGGGTGGATCATGTGTTCATTGATCCTATTACTTCATGGAGAACCCTACTCTTGGTGCACTTCTACCCCTTAGTCTAGGCTAGATAGGCTTTCAGTTGCTTTCTTTTATGATTTTTCTCTAACTCTTTTCCCACATAAAACCTGTAGTATAGGCTAGAGTAGGAGAGACATGCATCAACATCTAGATAAGGAGTAAACCTTGGTAAACATATTGGAAGTCATCCCTATATTTGTGTCCTATGCTTCTCAAAATTCTTGGATTGTACGCCCCTTGCGAGGCATAGGTATCACACACTTGATAATGACAATGAGTGGTCACCATGCTCAAGCATGAACTAGAGTCACATTTAGTCCCCAATAATAACTTTGAAGAACTACAACAAGCCACCTAGTCATGAGAAGGATACTAGTAATTTTTTACTATTATTTTCATCTTAAAAAGGGATTGCTTATTATCTTGTATACAAAATTATAATGTGATCTAATGGAATGAGTGCACATTCAAAGTTATCCTTTGAATGCAAAGATAAATTTCTTTAGTAAGAGTTTCCTTTAGTTTTTGAGACCATATGTTTATGGTAGCACAAGTGTACATGTAACATTGATATCAATTATCATTTTGTTAAATGGAACATCTATCATTGTTTAGGAAGAAAATAACTAAAACATGAATTGGATAAGACATGAACAAAATTATGATGTATTGAAATTAAACCCCATAAATGAGAACTTTTATTGAGAATACTTCTTCAATCCATATTTATCAAACATTCACATGTGGATCTACCCTTTTCAATCCTTGACCATTAACAAAAATTATAAAGAATGATCATTCTCTCTTTTATATCTCAATCCCCAAGAAAAATATCAATATATACAACATATTAATAAAAGAATAGGAAAGTAAACATATTTTACATTTGTGCAAACAATTATCATTGCATAAGGTCTTCCTTATCATGGATTATAGTATGAGTAGTTTTGATTCAATAATAATAGTAAGACTACATGTAGAATTTATCACATAAAGCTTTCAAAATTGGTAAGGTAAATTTATCATGATGTATAATAACTTGTTTTACCAAAGTAATGGTATGTTTGATTTATAAAAAGAGCATAATAACTTTAACTAAGAATTATTCCTTATTTCAAAATCATAAAATAACATTTATCTATGGGTATACTCTCGCCAATTCTCAATGATTAAAAAAAATCCAATAAAGGATCCTTCCTTTCCTTTCATAATTCAACCCTAAAGATGAAATTTAAACATATATAACATATTAAAATAAATAAGGCAACCAAAATTACTTTACATTAGTGGAACTAATTATGATTAGAAAAGGTCATATTCCCATATTTAAGCAACCATGACTATGATTATCATGGTTTAGGGTACCATGAATTTTGATCCAACAATAATAACAAGGTTACATGTAGAAATTATGGCATAAGGATTCCAACAACAAAAAAATAAGGTTATAATGAAGTACAATGAAGCCAATACTTTCTGTTCTTTTAGGGGACTATCAAAACAACTATGTACCAAAAATATTGTAAATAATAAAACTATTACTCTATAATACAAAAATATGCAAGTAATCATAGTAAGTTTACCACTTCGAACATAAATTTATCTAAATAAATAATCTTGTTATAAGCATTAGTATAAAGTAGTATAATTTTTTAATGTCAATGTTCAAAAGGGCGATAAGAAATCCTTTTACTGCTCAATCATATAATAAAATAAATAAAGATTAAAAGAAAATAGGGCTAACACATAATAGATGAAAGGATGTTCTTAGGCCCCCACACAAAATGATCAAGATAAATATCATGCTAATCGATTGGGTTGGATGGGAGAGGTGTATAAACATATCTTCAATTATGTAATTAATTACAAAATCTTAAACTGACACAATATAGGATTTGGGTATAATAAGGTTAATTTTCCAAATTTAAATTGTGGGCTAGTAAGCTAAATATGAATCCTTATTAAAAATTATATAATGATAGCCCATATACGTACACAAGTATTATATCATACAATGTTGAACTTGACTAAATAAGATTAGATTACACATTTTAAAAACGAAAAGTACTAATACCAAGCCTATGTGTTCCATATTTAAGTATAAAGTAAAATCTAGAAGGTATAAAAGGTACAACTTCATTCTACCTATACATCAGTTTGGAAACCACAATGCTATAGGATAGAAAATAACGATAACTATTGTTGGAACTTGTACAAATATTATTTTCCAAACTCAATACAATCACATAAGAATAAGATGATTGCACCTAAAATCCTATTTAAATAATTGTTACACCAAGTAGGAGGTAACACTAAATTTGTAACTAGTGATTATCTTTAAGGAGAATGATATAGTTTAACATTAATATATTAGTAGTATGCTTAGACAATATATTTCAAGGAGCTTAATTTAAGTACCACAAATTTTTTTACTCATGGAATGGGCTATAATATTAATATCTGAAATAGAAGACTGGGTGTGCCATTGGGAACTCAATTAGAGATCATATTAATACCATATTAATACATTGAATTAGGTGGTTGGGGGTATTTATAGTAGAAACCTAAATCTTAACAATAGTTATATGTCACATTAAACTAAGTCGACATAACATAAATGCTTAAGGTTAAAATACATGTTATAAGGCTAACCATACTAGAGGTTTAACTAATGCCTCTAAGGATAAATATATTAAATCATGCTCATAGGCCTATATAAAGAGTACATCATACACATGCCCATAGAATTCCTATAAGATTAAATAAAATTTATATCAAACATTGTTAGCCTTAACGAATAAGATCAAGTTATAGATATTCCAACACCCTCCATAATCTAAGCTTAGGGTCTAAGGAAAGGACACACTAGAGATGACAACATATCCCCTATTAATGGATTCTCTAACAAGCCATTCCATTCGATAATAAAATTATCCATATGAATCTTCAACATCATCTAGTATTTTTCTACCTAACTAGAGAAATTTTGCTTCAGTATTCTATAATTTTCTATGCAAGTTCTCATAGAGTATTTTCCCTTTTATAGTTTTTGCATGGAATTAAATTATTTGAAGACCTAGAATTACCTTTGGGATGTTGATCCTTAGCCACCATGGATTGTAATTCTTGGGCCTATATTTGAGGGAGTATTTCATGATTCTTCATAGCAACCTCAAAATAAACTAGAAAAGATAACAGGGCATCAAGGATTATAGCAAGCGAATTTTCCATAGACATTATATTCATGCGAATCACAAATCCAGAAATCTATAGAGGTAAAGTAAGATTATCAAGTACCAATTTAGCATATCTTGTATTTGTGTCCATTGAACCTTCTAAATATGCTATATCAACTTGTAAATTTTTAAACGATATATATAGGCCTTTATATTTTCAAATTATGAAAATCTTGAGGGTGGAGAGTTTTGTTTCTTATCTACTAATTCTAGTGGAGTCCAATTTTCCAAATAGTTCCTTCAAATTTTTCCATAGATTTATGGGGTCACTTATCTCTCTAATATGAAATGTATATCTAAATCCACTAACTTAAAGAATAGACCAAGCTTCACCTCCTCCTTTTTAGTGAGAGAATTTTCATCAAGACCTTTTATCTCATTCTTAAAGAGAAAGCTAAATTTTCTTACTTCTTACTAAACCAATTATTTGAATTGCTCAAGTACTCTAAATTTTTATTAGGTAAGTAACATATGCCAAAGGATCTATTTTGCACAAAAGGTTATATATAATAGATCCTTGGATTAATGCCACCGATATGTAGATCTCAAAAAATTAAGCAATCTAAAAGAAAGGTCCCAAAATGCTTCAATATGCAAAAATTATGGATTCCAAAATTTTGGACTGATTAACAATAAAACTGATAAAAAACTAAAACCTTCAAATATTATAAGGAATATTGGAAATACAAGACCTGAAATGTCATACATTGGTAGAAAAAGCTTTACCACCTATCTACCTTCATGTATCTTGAGCAAATGGAGGAATGAAACTAACATTGATTTAAGGAATGGAAGAGTGGTTGGCTTCTTATGTCAAGTAGCTATTTTTTTACCACATCTAATAACATGATAAAGGAGGAAATAAGTAAACTATGAGAGCAATGTTTAAACTAGTGACCTTGACATGGGGAGTGCATAGAACTAGTGGATTAGCTAATCTCCTGCATGCAATGTTGAAAATGAAAGAGGATTTTCCACTACTTGGGGTGAGAAGAATTACAAAGCATATACACCATTCCTTTTAAATCTAAAAATATTATGTGATTTGAACTCTGACTTCTTGGATTAGTCTTAAGCATACATTGGTTGGCTAGAATGCTTATGTCACTCCTTGGATTTTGAAACATACTAGTTTAGTGATATTTGAAAGTGCAATAGGATCACAATGCCTAAATACTATTCATATTATCAATATAAGAGAGGGGGATGGAAATCAAACCAAATATTTTTATCTCTATCATATTATTGAGAAAAATTAATGATGCTAGTGGAAAGGTAAAAGAAAGCTAAGATAGCCATTTTTCCAAAACTAGGGAGAGGGATTGTAGGTATTGGGAACTCCATTGTGACCTTACCAACTCAAACCCATGACTAAAATAACATACGAATAAAAAAATATGCTAGTCATGATAATGATGAGCTTAAATAAGAATAAAATATTATGGCTTTAGTGAAGGCATCAAGACTCAAAATATGCACTAAAAAATACTAGTAATGAAGATCAAGTCATGAGAGGGAGTTAAACCCTATAACTATGGCTTGTAAAATAACTCTTTAACCACCACACCTTCAAGATCTAATAAGAGAAAACTCCCAAGGTCTCCTTGAAGATATCAAGGCATTTATTTAAAAAGAGTGATGTAGGAAAACACTACTAGGAATGCGATTTGATCTAGGGTCTTCTCAAATCACAATGATAAAACACCATTACACTAAAAATACTAACAAATAATTTCATTAGGTCTTTAATTTTCCTTCATTCTCTTTGAATAAATAGGTGCATGAGGACCAAAATAAAAATAATAGACCTTAAGCCACAATATGTATAATATGAACACCTCAACACCTCTTCACTTGCCAAGATATAAAGAGTGCCATACAAGAGTAGAATGACCATTCTCATTGGAGAACCTACCTTCATTTTCTAAAACTTGTAACAATTTCTTGAATAGGCATATAAATAAATGCCCAAAAATTAACACCAAAATTTAAAAAAATTAAAATAATAAATATTTAGTGTTTCCTTTCAAAAATCCAGGAAGTTATTTTTCATATTTTTCCCCCTAATGCCATTGGATAAAAATAATTCTTCTATGTCATCAAGTGATACCACTCCATACCTTCTCTACTACTATACCATGATTCATAATACTTTTAAAAAATGAACAACATTTATCACAAATCATATGCAAAAGCGGAGAGAAGCAAAAGAATAATGCAATAGATTAAAAAAATATGAACTTAACAGAAAGAGAAAAGTGGGTATCTCTTAGGCACCCATTAATTTCAGACCAATACAATGGATCAAGCCATTACAGACACCTAAACCCATGTAGTGCTTGTTTCATCATCACTTAATAATATGCTTTTGTTTATAATTATTATTATTGAGGAGACATTATTATTGTAGACATTATTCTTGTTTCATCCTCACTTAATAATATATATATTTTTATAATTATTATTATTTAGGAGACATTATGCTTTTGTTTCATGCATTTCATCATTCTTAGCATTGGTTGATTAATAGAATTGAGTTGATGTTAGTAGTACAAACATTGGTTCAAACTATACTACTTAATTAATGTTATAATATAATGATTTTGTAATGCCAAAAATTATCTCAAATTCCATAGGATTTGAATTGCACATAAAGAAAAATAAAATTTATAGTAATGAATGATTATTATATGAAGAGCACTAATCTAAGTTTCAAAAGGAATTTTGATTGTAGGTTTTTGCACCTATTTCAATATGATAAACCATTGACATCAACATCATGTGTCATCATCTTATAACCATTAAAATGCTTAACTTGGATATTCTAGGAAAGAATTGGCCCCTAGTTTCACCAAGTGTAAGAGATAAACTCTTGGATATCACTTGATACCACCAATAAATGTTGGAATCTAAAGTATATCATATTCCAACTATTTTGTAATGTTGTACATATTATAAATATAACTTGGAACTTATCAAAACTCAATAAAAAACTTATAATTTTTATAAAAAATTATAAAACAAGATTATTATTATTTTTAATCATTTTTTTCATTGTGATTTCCCTTTTTCAAGTTAGTTTTCCAATAAATATATTGGAATATTTCAAAATTTTCATTGTGATTTTTTCTTTTTGAAATTAGTTTTCCAATAAATTTATTGGAATATTTCAAAATTTCATTGTGATTTTTTCTTCTAACAAGTGGTATAATATTATAATATAATCAACCTTAGGTTATGTGTGGCCCATGCAAACCCTTATACGA
This sequence comes from Wollemia nobilis, assembly GCA_028583015.1. Classification (NCBI taxonomy): domain Eukaryota; kingdom Viridiplantae; phylum Streptophyta; class Pinopsida; order Araucariales; family Araucariaceae; genus Wollemia; species Wollemia nobilis. The sequence continues at coordinate 1,305,677 of JAQPPZ010003427.1, forward strand.
TATAATAACATATTCCCAAATATTTATTCCTAGGTACCCTAACAAGATACTACACCATAAGTTATTATCAAGGATGAGATGATCGAGCAAGATATAATGGTTCCTAAAACCCGAGAGTTAATATGTAAGTTCCATGGATACTGGACAAGTTTTTATAAGATTCAAAATTGGATCAAGTGGAAGTGGGGATTGAATTCAAACTACTCCATGACATTTTATTTGAAAGGATTTTTCCTCATTATCATTTCCAATTAAAAATTAAGGGATAAAATAATAGATGAAGGACCTCGGTTTACAAACAAATAAGCATTGTATTTAAGACCATGGAATGATAAGTTATCTATGGAGATAGAGACTATTAAAAGGCTTTCAATGTGGATTAAATTTTCTAGAATTCCTTATCAACTCATCAATAAGGAGGTTTTTTAAGAATATTAAAAATACTCTAAGCAATTTTATCTAAGGGACCAACTACTAAGGAGATAAAGCATGCTATATACACTCGAATGTATGTTTCTATGGATATTTTAAAACCTTTATCATAGTTTTTAGGATTAAATCTGAATCAAAATAATGATATTAAATCTTATGAAAATATTACTTATGATGTCACAAACATCATGAAACTAGACATATGGCAAGAAATTTTAAAGTGAAAATGATGGATAAAGAGATGGAAATTTCTGGGCATGAGGTAAAATTCAATATGAAACATGGAGACCATATCATAGGAGAAGCTAGGTCAAATAAAGGATTTTCCACTCCTAAGAAAGTGGCAAGAAAATCTCCTCTACATCATGAAATGGTAAAGACCATTATAGTTCATAAAATAAACCATTAGAAGAAAAAATGACACAAGGGATAAAGAAGTACAATGCACAAGTTAAAATACAAAAGGATTTAAAGGTGTAAAATAAGGTGGGGAGACAAACGTTAAAGCTAATGAGGTGAATAAGGTTAATATTAATACAGGTAAATCATCTTAATTTTTCTCAAGTAGCATATTATCTTCCCCTTGAAATAAAAATGAAAATAGTATATAGTGTATCTGTTGCACTTTAGGGTTTCAAGAGTAGAATAATAAAGAAAATCATATGGAGGATATCCAAAAAAAATTATGGTTTCTAGGGCAGTGTAAGAAAGTAATGACTATGGAGGATAATCCATGCACTTTAGGGTTTTTAGGGATATGTAAAGAAGAAAATATTTAGAAGTCTATTCCTTGCATTTTATATTCTTTAGAGAAACATAAATCTCTAAAAGACAAGTCTAATTATGAACAATGTAGAAATAAAAGAGATTCATGAATATGAGTGTTGATGGGAGTTAAAAAAGGAAATCAAGGCCATAAAAGCTTGAACAAAGAGAAAAAGAAAATTTGTTAGCTTTTGATGCCAAATACTTAAATTAAAATAACCTCAAGATCTGAAATAAAGATACTATATCAAATATAATATAATGGCAATATTATAAACACATAAAACTCATAAGTAACGTCTACAACTCATAAAATTACCATTAATAAATGCTCATGAAATTACTAATTTGATATAGAATAAAGATCTCGAGTACATCATACTTTCACACCCTCTTACTCTATGTTGTGTTACATAAATCAAGGCTACAACATGTATATATAGCCTTCTACAATGAATCTTGGATGGATATGACTCTTCTATAACTAGTGACTCCTAGATCTCTTTTGCACACATATGGAGCCCTATTTGATGCACACTTGTAATATGACTCTGCACTATCTTTTCCTAATCTATGGACACATGTACACATGGACTAATGTGCACATTTATATTATGGAATATAATTTACACTTTAATAATACTTGTGCATTTATTACATTGCATAAAGTAAATACTCAAATGCTAAAATAAGACACATAATAACCTAATCTAATTATGTAATCATGGTGGTATATTATCATGTACTAAATAATGTAATATTCTCCAACACCTCCTTGTATTACATTATCGAGTTATTGAAGACATTAGTCTTCAATATGGTATTCATCTTGATTCTAGAGCTTGTGTTGTCTTTTCTTGCTTTCTCCAATCTGCTACTTTTCTATAAACTGATCAAATGAATGGTCAGTATATTCCAATGTTTGTGGCTTCAATATTACAAGTTTCTTGAACTCTTTCATAGTCATCAAATTTTTGTATAAGAATTTTTCTTTTTCCTTTGTTCTTAGAATCATATTATCCTTTCTTTTTCTATATAGAAAATTTTACTTCATCACATTCATTCTTTGATTCTTAATTATTTTATTTAGAAAATGCTTGGGATTCTTTAAATTCTAATGCATGAACATGGTAGATAAATTTGGATCACAATTGATCCATTTTTCTTTTTCTTGGCTGATAATATGACATTGTTTCTTTCCATTGATGAATTTGAATTATACTATCATATTTTGATCCATAAGTTGATAAACTGAAAGAATATTGATATTCAGTCTAGGTTCATATAACACATTATTAATTATTCCTTTTCTATTTATTAGATTGAATAGAATGTTTTCTATCCCTTTTACTTCATAAGTATTACTATCTGCTATAGAAACTGGTTTCTCTTTTTTTCTCGTAGAGAATCAAACCATTGTTTGTTTCTAGTCATATGTTTACTTGCTCCTAAATTTTTGTACCAATAATCCATAATTCCTTTAGATTTGAATAATATATCCTTTAATTCTCTAAACCTTTGAATTTGACTACCTTATGTCTCCCTAGTTGAGTTAAAGGTTAAATAAACTTTCTCAATCTTCAAAACCTATATGTTGTATACCTTATTTCTCCTAAGTCCTGTATATATGATCAAATATTAGTTTTGATAAAAACTTCAATTCCTATGTTTTGTAGAATACCTTGTATCTCCCTGGTTTAATTTATCAAACAATAATTTGATCAAATTTTAATTTTCAAATTCTCTACTCTTTATTTCTCCTTAGTTTTGAATGATATACTAAGGACAACTTTCAATTTTCAAATTTTATGTTGACAACCTTTTATCTCCCTAATTTCAAATGAATAAATTCTAAATTTTAAAATCCTAATTTGATGTTGAAGTCCTTATGACTCCCAAATTATAAATTTAGAATTTTTGTAAAGTATATTTGTAAATTTTGTAACCTTAATTTGATGTAGGAATCCTTATCTCTCCAAATTTCAAAATATTTACAAATATAAAAAATGCTTTACAAAACTTTATAATTCAATTTCAAAACTTTCCAAAACTTGAAAAATAATTCCCAAAATTTTTAAAATAACTTTAGGGCTTCTCAAATCTTTCCAAAAATAATAAATTTGGTTTCTAATTTCACTTTTAAACCTTATCTCTCCATGCAATTAAATTAATCTATAATTAATTAGATTAATTTATTAACAACCTTAGAAAAATAATTTTATTTCTCCTTATAGCTCCTAACTTAGGCAAAAGTTCAAAATTCAATTAAATTAACTTTTACATTTGCAATAGGCACACACAAATCACAATCAATGACCTCCTCCTTAATATTTACTCCTCCTTGAAAGCCTCACTTGATGTAGGGCTCATTCAAAAACTCTACCGCTTCTTGGGTGTGCTAAGTTTAGTCTTCTTCCATGAATTCAATACATGTAAGAAGGCATTTCACCTTACTCATATGATAGTTGGTTGCTCCTCCTTCCATGAGGACATGTGGCATTCAATCTCTTCAAATGATTCTAAGTGGTGCCCCTTCCTCTTGGATGTTATGTACATGATTATTTTTTACTAAAATGGCTTTTTGAAAATGTTTCAATGATGAAAATTCTTCCAAGGCTTTTCAAACAAGCCAAACCTTAGACAAATAATTTCCAAATTATTTTTTTGCTTGCTCTTTCACTGCATGGTTTCATCTCTTTGGTTTTTATCTTCTTCAGAGTGACTCTTCACTAGAGTGACTGCATATGGTTGTTTTTGCACTTAGAGTGACACTTGAACCTCTACACTCTCCAAACACTCACTTGTAGCAGTGTTTTGGTGGTTCCTCCTTATACGTTGTTGTCTCTTCCTCGAGCTATGATAATCCATTACACTTCAATGGTGTTTCTTTCCTCCTTTATATGGTGGCTCAACTTTGGTGATGCTCCTTTTCTCCTACGTATGGTGGCTTATTTATCTACCACTTCTATTACCCCTTTTCAAAAAATTCTACCTCAACTCTGGTGTGGTTTGTCTTCTCCACAAATCGACTTGAATGGGTGAATCTCTTGTGATTTTCCAAACTGCTTTACTCCCTTTCCTTTACTCACTTTGTTGACTTATTTCTCTAAAATTTTGTAGATTTTCAAAATTTAGCCAAAAAGCAATCTAAAATATTCTTATTCAAATCTATCAAACTTCTTAATAGGACCTCCTTCTTGGGTCTCTTAATCTTATCAATGTCTAGGTCTATCTTCAAGACTTGTAAATTTTTTTCTATTCTAAATTTATTCTTGGAATAGGTAAATTAAATCTCCAATTCTCACTAGTACTCCTTAAACATAGTGGAGAATACTATCTTCTTTGGTTTTCTTTTCCAAAGGTAATTTCTTCAACTTCACTGGTTTCTCCTTAACTAGTGGAAATCTCCTTTGAAAATTTTAAAAACATGTGCAAGATAAAATCTTGCTGTAGCTCTAATACCACTATTAGCTTTTGATGATAAATACTTAAAGAAAAATAACCTCAAGATATGAAATAAATATACTATATCAAATATAAGATAATGGTGTAGTGAAGTGCCAAGGATTAGGGGTTTTTTCTAAAAAAATTCTCATCTTTTAGGAGCCATATCTTTGTGAAGAGTTATCTGATTCACCTAATTATTGAGCCAACTTGTGCAAAATTTGAATAGTTTTAACATGAGTGGTCATATATAAAAATCTAAGTAATATTAAGGGAGATGTGACCCTATGAAGTCAACCATTTGGAACAAGGGTAGTGACATTTTTTCAAGTTGCAAAAAGCAAAAATGCAAATATTTCCCAACTAGGTTTTGAATGATGGAAAGAGCAATGAAGGGATAGGGCTTCAGTGAGGCAAGACATTATATTTGGACAAATAATTTTTCATCTCAGTTTTTTACTTTTATTCATATTTGAAATTGTGTATGAAAAATTTATAGGAAATTCAGATAATTTAAATAGATTTTGAATTTTAGTTTCCTTTCCATGGACCATTTTATAGTTAAATACTTAGAATCATATCTAGTGGTATAGGCTAGTGAGCGCACCTTAGAGAGATACTCGTTACTCCAAAATAGGATAGTTTTTAGTAAATTTAATGGGTATTGGCCAGGGGCTTCAACCTTGAGAAAATGGATTGATAGGAGTTGGAAGTCTCCAAGAGTGATTCTATCATTTATTTCCAAAAGTCACTTCCTAGCCATTTTTTGTTCTAGGGAAGAAGGAGAAAGAATATTAAAAGGGGGTCCTTGGTCTATGGGAAGAGCAATACTCTTCCTTACCTGTTGGTATGAAGGCTTTTCACCTAAAAATGTAAATCTATCCCTAGTATTAGTCTGGGTTAGGATGTTTGGGTTACCCATTGAATTTTAGGAAATAGATACCTTCAAGGAAATAGGCAACACTCTAGGAGAATTCCTTGAGGTTTTAGATATGATAAAAGATGGGTTTTTGGATATTTATGTTCGAATATTGGTCATGATTGATATAAGTAAACCTTTACCAGAATAAATCATTTTGAAGTATGGGGATAATATGTGGATCCAAACTATAGATTATGAAAACATATATTTTATATGGAGAAGATGTCATGAGGTGGGGTATATTGATAGATAATACCCTAAGAAGAGCTGAGTAGAATCATTTGTAGAAAACCATAAGAGAAACTTACAAATGGTTATGGATGAAGATGAATTTCAACTTCCAAAAAATAGATCTAGAAAAATAAAATTAAAAAAACAATGGAGACCAATAAGGAAGGATATTGGAAGAAATACCAACTCTTTTGAGGCTTTAGCCTATGAAGAAAAAATAGATAAAAAATTAGAGGACACAATACAACAATTTTAACATATTATCAAGGAACCACTTATTCAATATGATTCTAATTTAAGGAAGAACATTCTTGATGAACCTAAGGAATGTTTCTCATAATATTTTTAAGACTCTATTGAAGTACCATGCATCATTCAAGAGAAAATAATTAGTAAAGAAAATACAATTTTAGAAGCTAATACCTCTGCCATTAAAAAGGAAATACCAGAAAATGAGCAAAACAAGTCAAAATATTCTATAATAGAGCCAGGAGAGGATAAATATGATGAAAAAATTGTGAAAGAATATTGAGGAATAGAATAATAAGACCTACTCCTAATATAGGTAAGGAAAAATGAGGAAAACCCTCAAATTATCAAGCAAGATCCAGGGAAGAAGAGCAAACATAAAGAACGGAACACAAACTAAGTTGGTTGAAATTCTCTTTATCAATCAACAAAATGATATTGGTAATATGTAGGCGGGGATAAAAGCCCCTAAGGAGACATGATTATCATATTATGAAATATAAAAGGTGCTAATTCCAAATCAAAGCAAAGGTGTATTAGGGACCTTTGTTTAAGTAATAAGCTTGATATTCTTTATATCTAGGAAACTAAAATGACAAAGGAAGAAGTTTCAAAATTATAAAACCAGTATGTGCAAGATTTGAATGGGATGCTATGGATTTTGAAGGAGTAGGAGGGGGAATTCTAACTTGTTGGAATCCTTCTAGAACCTCTTGTGTAATTGTAGAAATCAAAACCTAGCCACTTGTCATCCATCCAAGTTTTCCCGTCATTTCCACCTTTTATTTACATATATTTATTATATATATTTAAATATTAATATTATAAATATTATATTATATATATTTGATAAATAAATATTTATATAAGTGAATTAATCCCAGCCATCCAATTTCACTTAATCCTATCCATCCAACCATATAAATCCATGCCACACCCCAAATTTAATATCCACCCTTCGATATGCTTTTATCTCAGCCACACGATTAGTATCATTGAAACCCTAGCATGCCATAGGTTGGATTATTAATAGGAGCTATTTTGATGGCTCAAACCTTAAGTTTTTATGAGCAATTCATGTCTTGAATCCTGAGTTGAAGTTTGCATCTGTGTTCTTTGGAGCATCCAAGTACTCAAACCCTCTGTCCTCGCTTGCCATAGTCCCTGCATCCATAGTCGTCCCTCTTACCTAACTAGATATACTTATGTAGATCTTCTACTTATCCATAAAATACCTTCAAGCACTCCCTATCACTCCCAAGCACCTTTGGGCACTTCCCCTCCATTGCCAAGCACCTCTGGATGCCTTCCAAAAATTCTTGAGTACCAATGGACATTTCCTACAGTTGTCGAGTACTCAAAAGTGTTTTAAGCCAGAGTTCTAAAGTATTCCTAGATCTTGAGTGATGCTAGGGCATCACTGCACTAGTCTACTACAACAAATTACATTAGATCAAAAAATAGCAGATAAACAAGGTAAATATTTTTTTATTATTTCATTCTATGCACTTTCAATTTTGTTCATGCTATTTACATCATATAGCTAGGGTTTTTGTATTTATTATAGAGGGCCTCACATTGTGGAGCCCTCATAGTTTCTACTAACCTACTTGCTATTTTCTTATGTGCAGATCTATAAGTGTTGTATTAAGCATTGTGCAACTACTTAAGTTGGATTGGCCTGACATCAGATAATCAGAAGCCCACTCACTTCTATTGGGAGCAAGAATGTGTTCTGAAGACACCACCAAAGTTTTTTTCTAGGGTTTCAGAGAAACCTAGCTATTTTAAAATATGTATCAAAGGATTCAAAGATCCTTATTGTAACAATAGAGTTTTGAGGCTCCCCTCAATAGTATAAAATCATTCATTGTGTAATATTAACTTTTGAATTTATTTTATATCTTGTTATTTGGTGTTGCATTTTTGTCTTCAAAGATACTTATTGTAACAATCACCGCAACAAATTGCTTATCATGCGATATCCTCAACAACTCAAGCCATGCAAAATATAGTGCTAGCTGTATAAAACCATCCTTAACGACAATATGTCTAACAATATACCCCTTTAGTTGAGTCATATGCTTTCCTTTTACAAAGGTTGTATGACACAAACAAACTTGCTTTACCCAAAATTAGACTGGATGATCCCTATAAAACATAGTAAACACTATCAAGAACATCTATTTTGTCCTTATCATAGGTAAAATGGGCATGACATTAAAAATTGCCATACATACAAAGACATAGTGCAAGACCTAATTGACTTGGGGACAATCAAGCTTGATAACTCCATTGCTCAACAAAATCAAAACCTTGGTATTTTTCAAACATCGCTTCCTCATCATGAGGAGGTGCAACCAAATATAGGAGGGGATAACACTAAAACTCCTCCTAATTAATTCAATCACATCCAAAAATACCAAGGGTTTGTAGGGGCCATCCATGTAGTCACTAGAGATCAAAGAAACAATCAACAAAATGCAAGGCAACAACCTCAAGGAAGTGTGTCACAATCTACTACATCACCATCCATTCAAATTTTTCCTAATCCTTCACCACCAATCCACATTCCTAGCCAACCAAATCCTCCAATTCATCCCATAAATCATCCACCATGACCAATCATCTCATTGAGTAGCCGGTTAACCACAAGTCTAAATATGGCTTCTGCCAAATTGTCAATTTATGAGTTAATTCAAAAATCTCCCCCACATCGTGAGGTATTAATGGATATTATCAATTCCATTGAACTACAATATCAAGATTCTGATGCCTTCAATTTTTTTTAGGGAGCATTCAAACATGCATGGAGCCTTCCATTACAATCTATGACTTTGAGATCAATCCAATCTCATTGGACTCAGTAGATCCTCTGTTGCATATTATGGCTCTAATTGAAAAGAAGTAATTTAAAAGAGTCCTAATTGATATCAGTTCCTCCATAAATATCATAACCACATATACCCTTCATAATTTAATCTTTATCCATCTCATATCACCAAGTCATCATTCACCCTAAAGCATTCAATGATGCTTTATGTTCCACAGTTGGCATTGTTGTTTTACCCATCGATCGAAGTAGGGGTTAAAATATTGCACACTATGTTTCACATTTTGGAAGGATCCGTAGCATAAAATGTACTTCTTGGAAGACCTTAGATGAGGGAAATGAGATGTATCCCTTCCATTTTACATCAATTATTGAAATTTTTTCATGAAGGACAGGTACATTGGATACCAGTGGATGTCGAATTGTTCAAGTATTGTAATATTATTTCAAATCCTTATGAATCCATGCTTCCTTCCACCCACATATTTTTATCACCATCAACCAATATATCTACTATGCCATCCATTTATTCATAAAAGGATCACATTTTTGAGGACTCCCTTATCACCAATTCCCCATCATATTCATCATTTAATACATGCACATGTGGTCAAAGTCAATCTACATCTTTGCCTTCCATGTTATAATCATCCACCAATCCATTGCCATCACCTAATGTTTCACAAGTCGAGTTTATGGGTTGTGAGACATCTTCATCTTCACCATTCTTCGAGCCATCATAAAACCATGATCATTTCTTATCTTCCCAAGTTGAGATCCACCTTTCTAATTCCAATATTAGTGAATATATGGTCCAAGACATCATCGTCACACCACTTACCATTCCTAATGCTAAGGATTTTGATCATGCATGTGACCCAAATTTATCCATAGGAGCAGTATATAACATGGGTTCAAATCCAAATAGCATAAATTTTGTGTATGGGGGGATTGATTCTTCATCAAATCTAGCTCCCCTAGAGAAACCCAAAGAACCAACACTTGCCAAAATTCAAAACATGTCGGGATTTCCATCCCGCTATTTTCACATAGTTAATTGGTAAGGTCATGGCCTAGGATTGCATGAACAAGGAGTGTCTTAGCCTATTGATGTTCCATATAAATAAGTAAACGACCGTTTAGGTCTAGGTTACCACCCACTTTCCACCACATCTTCCCTTGAACAAGCTTTCCAAAGGCTTAATATAAATTCAGGAGAAGAAGCCCTTCATTTCGATAATTTTGATGATAAAATCCATGAATAATTCAAACTTATGTTGATAATATCCGATAATTTTGAAGAAGAATTGGAACCCATAACTCCCCATATCGAACAAGATGAGTTTTATCTCAACATGTTAACTATCCATGAGCCCATATTTCACTTGCTTCTTACACAAGAGTGGTGAACCACCACATCCATTCCATTAATCTATTTCATAATCCAAACTTGTAACATATGTACATAACACAAAAATAGTGGTTTTTATCACTACCAAAAATAAAAAATAAAAAAATAAAAAATCGACAAAATCATTTTTTCTTTTCAGCATTGCTTGTATATATCTTTTTAATAAATGCATTTATTTATGTTGCTTGTTGTTGTCTAGGTTAACAAATCTACTAGAATCGGTTCTTATGTCCCATCCATTCCATCCAAACTTATACACTTTTCCCATAAATCAACATGAATCTTGTTGATTTATTCACCCCGCTCCATAATACATACGATTAAACTAAACCAATTCTAATGGATATAAACCTTATCAATATGGATTGAATTTTATCAATTCTATTCTTTTCTGAGTTTGTCTTGTCTGAGGAATTGTTAAGGGCTTCAACCAAATACATTCCTCCAACCCCTCTGCCTTCACCTTCAACTTCACCTTTGGATCCCAAGGTTTTCTAGGCATAAATAGATGAAGATAAGCTATAAGAGTTTGATGACATCCTAGATGAAATTCATCTAATCCCTACACCCCATAAAATTGAGGAAGGTTCCCACATGTCCATTGAAGATAATATCAATGTGGACCTTAGTTCAGACAAAGACAAATCTTAAATTTTCAAGCTTGGAAAAATCTTATCAATCAATGAACAAGAGTAATTAATTGCTCTCCTCAAGAGGAAGAAGGGTATATTTTCATGGTCCTATAAGGACATACCTAGTATTGAATCTAGTTTGGTTGTCCATAATATAACCTTACAGCCTAATGCTATGTTGGTTAAACAAAAACTTAGGATAATGCATCCTACGATGGACCTCTTAGTAAAAATAGAGCTTCAAAAACTCTTCGACGTGAACTTCATAGTTCCTATCGACTATATTGAGTGGCTTTCAAACATGATACCCATTTGAAAACCTAGCGAGGTGATACACATTTGCACTAACTTTCAAGATCTCAACAAAGCGTGTCCCAAGGATGATTTTTTTCTCCCAAACATCGATACTCTTGTCGACACCTGCGCTGGCCATGAAATACTTTCACTCATGGATGATTTTTCAGGATACAACCAAATTTAAATAAATCCTAATGACCAACACAAAATAGCATTCACTACACCTTGGGGAACGTTTTGGTACAAGGTGATGCCCTTTGGCATAAAAATGTAGGTGCTACTTATCAATGTGCCATGACATACATTTTACATGACTACATGCATAATATTATTGAAGATTATGTGGATGATATTTTGGCAAAATCAAAAACTTGATAAGAGGACATTGGTGTATTGGAGAAAGTTTTTTGACCAAATTTTAGAACATAATGTAAGGTTGAACCCCAAGAAATGTGTCTTTAGTGTTACCTCGGGTAAAATTCTAGGATTCATTATCTCCAAAAGAGGCATTGAGGTGGACCTAAAAAAGGTCAAGGCCATCATGCAGATGCCTCCTCAAACTAACTTAAAGAAATTTTGTAGTTTACAAGGAAATATCCAATTGATCCATTGTTTTATTGTAAATTTTTTTGATAAATGTAGGCCATTAAATCATCGACTACAAAAGGGGCTACCATTTTTTGGATAGATAAGTGCCAAAAATCCTTTGGTGATATTAAGAAATACCTAACTTCTTTGCTAGTCTTAGCTCCTCATTCAGGGATCCCATTCTATATTTATATTTTAGCAACGAACTTTGCATTAGGGATAATGCTTGCATAAAAAAATAAGAAAAATTAAGAGCAAGCTATCTATTACATTAGTCAAACATTGGTAAGCTATGAAACTAGATGATCAAGGTGCTAGAGTCGTGTTTCATACACCCCAAGGGGTACCTATCCCCTTATCATTCAAACTTGACTTCTAATACATAAACAATACTACAGAGTATGAAGCATTAATCTTAGGTCTTCAATCAACTATAGCTATGAGCATTAAGCGTATCAAGATATTTGGTGATTCTCAACTTATTGTTAAACAAATCAAAGGAGAATACCAATGAAAAGAACCTACCATTAAGCTTTACCATGAAGTAGCAATGAAATTGCTCTCTAAGTTTTATTGGTATGAAATCAATAGTTTACCATGTTTGACTAATAGATTTATAGATGCAATGGCCTCCCTTGTATCATTGATTCCAAAAGACTCCTTTGGAGAGGTACAACCCCTTATAATCTCAATGATCTCTAAATCTGCAATTGTCCATGTTGAATCTAAAGATGAAAATGATGTTTAATTTATCCAATTGGATCCATATGAGCCTTGGTCAAGCTAGATAGTAGCCTTTATCAAGTTTGGAACACTCCCATATGATGTCTCAAATTGCTAAATGCACATTCAAGCAAAAAGTAGCCCATTTCATTCTCTTGGGGGATGTGTTGTACAAACATGGTTATGATGGAGTCCTCCTTCGTTATCTCGAGTCTAGTGAGGCACAAAGATCCATAGTTGAAGCCCATGATGGTACTTGTGGTGGTAATTTTAGTGGAATTGCCATTGCAAAGTGTATTTTATGCATGGGTTATTATTGGCCCACAATGGAACATGATTATTGCACTTATGTTAAATATTGCAAGAAATATCAAGAACATGCTAATTTAACTCATGTACCATCACAAGCTTTACAGCCTATTCAAATCCTTTGGCCCTTTTCACAATGGGGTCTAGATCTAATTGGTAAAATTTCACCTCCTTCCTTAGGATAACATACATTCATCATCACAACCATTGAATACTTCACAAAGTGGGTTGAGGTAATTCCTCTAACTAGTACGATAGGACCTAGAATTGTGGAGTTTATACTTCACCACATCATTTGTCATTTTGGTGTATCCTCAAAAATCATCTTTGATAATGGCAAGTATTTCAAGAACAAGGATATTAGAGCACTTTGAAAGAAATATAACATTCAACATAGTTTCTTGACTCCTTATTACCCACAAGCAAATGGACAAGCTAAAGCTTCCAACAAGACCTTAATTTCTATTCTCAAGAAACTTGTCAAAGAAAATCATAGATATTGGCATACACAAATTCCCTTGGCATTATGGGCTTATCGAAAAAGCATCCACACACCTATAGGGGCAACACCATTTTCATTGGTCTATGGAGCCGAAGCAATCATGCCTCTTGAGCTCGAGATACCCTCCTTGCAAATTTCTTTGTAGGAATTCATAGATGATGACACTGCTAGACAAGCATATCTTGACCAACTCACACTTCTTGATGAGAGGCGAGTCAATGCCTTAGAGCATTTACGAGTTTATCAAGACCACCTAAAGCATGCTTATAACACCAAAGTTCATCTATGTGAATTTCAAGTAGGAGATCTTGTCCTTAAAGAGAACCAAAAAAACACCAATGCATTGCCACATCTTCATGATAAATTCATAGCTAATTGGTTGGGTCCATACATTGTTACTCAAAAAGTGGGTAACGATACTTATAGGCTTGCTAGTCTAGAGGGAGAAGAAGAATTATACAAACCACTTAATGTTATACACTTGAGAGCATTCTATGCATGATTTGAATTATATATATGTATATATACATGGCTAATACACAAAAATATTTGCATACATTTCATTCATAACATTGCATTTCATTTGCGTACACATTTCATTAAAAACATTGCATTGGTACAAATTTATTTTTACCACTTTGCACCCTCACCATATTGCACATTTCATATTAGGGATCATTTATTAAGTTCAATATTTTAATTGGTCCAATAAAGTCATGTTGCCTTAATCAGGGGCACCTTCACATCATCATCCACAACATTCCACCAAGCCAAATTATCATTTGCAAAGCCACATATCTATAATACCTAGGTGTTTTTGGTCACTCAACCACTCCTAGTATTTTAAGAAACCTCAAAAATACATGTCGAGTTCCTTTTAGGACCATCACACATATACACTAAGAAAATCTTGAGTTTTGGGAATTGACTCCAAAAAATTCTTGAACCAAACACAATTTCACATCTTAAAAAAACATCTTGTGTCAAAGAGGGATAACACCATACTTGGTATGAACCTCGAAGTGAAAAGGGTCATCCTTGCTAGTCCCATCATGCAACATAGTCCACAAGAATAGTGGTTTTCACCACTATCATAGTTGCTTCCAAATCCAAAATATAGAGTAGTAAGGATAGGGTACAATTCTCATCACACTTAGGTTGAGAATCCGATTCCCCAAAGCTCTAAATATTTTACATCACACACCACTGATCATTGGGTTGTAAGGATCATACTACATTTCCAGTCAGACGGTTAGGTAGTCATCCCCAAAACTTAAGAGATCAAAAATATAAATTGTGGACTATGGAGTTAGCCTCCACCGGAGCTATAGATGCTTGATTGGCAGTGGAGTATGCTCATGCATGGTGACACATCTCTTTTAAAGAGACCTCTGACCGCTCATATGGACAAGCTAGCTTCTTGGATTCATCCATAATAGGTTTACCCAATTTACTCAAGATGAGTTAATGAACTCACTTGCACACACATTGGTTCTTGATTACCTTGAGTCATTACCATGCTCTTGATTCGATAAATGAATTCACTACACACACATTTGGTCCTAGAAGGATTAGGTAGTTTTAGTGAGTTTGTTTGATACCACTAGTATGTTTGAGTCTCTATAAAATAGTTAGTTTTCCATATCAACATCCATATCTTCTTCCATATCAACATCCATATCTTCTTCCATGTCAAAATCCATGTCAGTTCATGAGTCATTCACCCCATATGCCACCAAGTTTGGTGCCCTTGATTAAACAACAATGCTAGAAACATGGCCAAGCAAAATCTAAACTATGAATGATCATTAGAACATTTGCATTCCATACCTTGCATTAATCATACATACCCTTACATTAATCATTCGTAACATATCATATGCATTCATCATCCATATAAACATGCATTCCACAAAAGCATTGCACACAAGCATTCACACAAACACATATAACACAAAAGGTAAAATCCATGTATATATATAATATATATAAATATCACATGTACAATGAGTGCCAAAAGGCTACATACAATGGAGCACCAAGGCTCATATACAAAAAGTGCATCTAAGAACTAGCTACGCCCTCCAAGAGGACCCTTGGGACCTAGAAGGAGCCCTAGACCTAGAGCTATGCCTAGACTCGCTATGCCTAGTAGCCTCGGATACAGATGAGGTTGGAGGATCAAGAAGTGGAATATGATGCTCCATCAACCTATCCTCCAATGCCTCGATATACCTATGTCAAGACCGAAGGTGCGCTATGTCGATATTATGTCGATGCTCCCTCTCTAGTAGCTCTACCTAGAGCCTCATGATCCTCGCATCCCACTCTACTACCTGTTACTCCAGCCTCACCCAATCCTCCTCGCTCCGATCTAGAGGCCCATATGGAGTCTCCTCCACATCATCTCCATCTCTACCATCTCCTCCACTCTCAAGAGCCTGCCTCACCACACCCTTAGTCCTCCTCCTTTGACTATCTGATCAAAGGTACCACTACCACTTGGGGGCCTCATGGGTCCCCTCATCCTCAACCCCACCCCCATCTCCATCAACTGCTACTAGAGTTGGTGCCCATGGTGGCTGTGTAGCAAACCACACATCATACTCTGGAGTAGTCCCTACATCATCCACATCGGGGAGGTCCATCTCCTCATCATCCTCATACACCTCCCTCCATGGCTCTACACATGGTAGCCCTATCTCCTCTCGATACCTCCTATAGAGCATCGGCTCCTCCAAAATCCCCTACCTCAAGCCAAACTATCGAAGTACTCATGAGAACTAAAAATACTCAACCTCACTCTGATTTCTCCCAACCACCCACCTAGCCTACCACACCCATCATAGATGCTCTCCATCTCTAGTCCACCTGCTACCTCACCATGGCCTCCATATCACTTGGGTGGATGTTAGTCCAACCCATAAATCCTGGTACCATTGGCTCATCCACATAGGCTGACTTGACTATACCTCCTTGATCATCACCCATCTCCTAGCATAGGGCTCCTCCCTACCCAAGCCTACCATTGGTAAGCCCTCCGATTAAGCCACACTAAAGTGCTCCCATCCCCAACACTACAACAACAAGCTACATCCTAACCCCTTCCTCCCCTACCTCCTCACCTCATAGAGCTCCCAGTACACCTACACCAATAAGGTAGGAGCCCATGCATACACCTATCACCTAGTGAGCATATCACTCACTAACCCTATTAGGTTCCAAGGGAACCTGCACCCAATGCTATTTAGGGCCATGATGTTGGCCAACATGAACATAACCAAGGTACATAGGGCATCCAACTCCTTGTCCACATACATGGACAAGTAGGGAATACCCCCACTCTCCACCCTCACACCTTGCCAGCCATCGTCAAACATATTCTTCATCTCTACACCTCGATCGCATCCAACCTCGATGCACTCCCCCTCCACTAGCACCTTGAGGATGCGATATACATCCTCCAAGGTCAAGGTCACCTCTCCTATGGGGAGCTGAAAAGTTCCCCTATCTGGATCCCACCTCTCTGCCAATGCAGAGAGGTACCCCTCATCTGCCCTCACCACATCAACCCGGGCTACCTCCACTAGCCCCATAGCCTCCAAAAACTCCCACTCCTCATCCGATACCACCTTCCTCATCCTAAGAATGTAAGATGAGAACCAGTGTCGAGCCTCCAAAATCCTAAGTTGCAGCACAACACAAAATATTTGTCATTTACAAATTAAAAAAAAATCACAAAAACACACAAATTTTGCACAATGCACAGAAAAGGGAATTACCTCAATAGCCCACACTCTAGCTCTAGCTCTAGCCCTCACATCTTCTCCCTCTACCACCATAGCTTCTGCACCAAATTCACTTTACCTCACTCCACTCCACTCTCCCAAATCTCCCAAATGTAGCTTCTCAAACTCACAAATACACAAATGAGCTTCATTTCTCATCCAACAAGCTATTTATAGCTACTTTAAGCACCTTGAGACACCCATGGGTATTTCTTGGTGCACTAAAGTGCACCAGGGCATTTGTAAAATGCCCAAACACCGATGGGCATCTCTGCATGCCAAAAGCGCCAACCAATGTTTGGCATCAATTTTGACAAAAGAATAATTTTTTACAAAATAGTGGCTTATCCCAACCAAATCACTCCATATTGCATCCATACATCTATTTCATCATATTAATAGGTTTTGTGAAGGTTCCAATTGATTTGGATGCATAATTCTTGTTTGCGACCACAAATCGCAAATTCGCCTAACAAGTTACAAAAGCACTCCAAAATGGTCCAAATATTCACAAAACGACCATAATCATCATTCTCATCATTAATACATCATTTTCACATCATCAACATCATCCATATCATAATTTGCATATTTTCCAAGTTCAAACAACATTCAAGTGAACCTTGTATCTAGTGGGTTATTCTATATACTTGGCGATTGCAGTGATTTGCATCCATGCAATTTGGTAAGATGAATAACCTACCATAAGGACACTTGGTCATTTTCATCATTCCATATCTCCTTGTTCGAAATCATAATCACATTTGGTACTTCACATTTTGAGTGAAACCTTACCAAGAACAATTTGCACAAAATCTATCATTGATGGCCTAGTTCGTGGGGCCTAAAACATGGACAAAATCACATTTCATCATTTCACATCTCCTTGACAGTCATCATGGTGATTGGCCTTAACTAGGGTGATTGGTTCTGATCATAGGAATTATCTGACAGTCACTAGTTGGCCCTCCAAAGTTGACTATTTTTATTTTTGCATCTTCATCTTTGCATATCAATGACACCGAAAGGCACATTCTTCAACAACATCGAATCACCCCAAATTTGGGGTAACCACATTTGATTTTGACTTTCCCACAATGGGATACATCTTACATGATCATGGCATCTACACTTGGCAAAAATCCCTTCATCTGTTGGGGAAAAAATAGACACATTTTTCATCACATTTTTCACAAAACCCTTCATCTATTGGGGCAAAAATAGATGCATCATTTTCACATTTTTCACCACTCCCCTTCCCACTATTGGGGAAAAAATGGTATCACATTTACATCATTCATATCATTCACAATTCATTTGCATATATTTTTCAATTGGCTCATGAGATTCATCTGCAAACTCATTCGCCAATTGAGGGGGTAAGCTACGCAAAAATTCAAATTCTTTCATTCTTTTATCTTCAAGCTCACGTTTCACATCCCAAGAGAAAGTTGCTTCTGCACCTAGCCAAAATAGGTGTCTTGTATTTTTGCACTGCATTGTGTTTCATGCAACGTAGTACAAAAAGGGGCATCTGTAGACACCAAAACCTAGCCACTTGTCGTCCATCCAAGTTTTCCCACCATTTCCACCCTTTATTTACATATATTTATATTTATATATATTTAAATATTAATATTTTATATATATTTAATAAATATATATTTATATAAGTGAATTAATCCCAACCATCCGATTTCACTTAATCCTATCCATCCAGCCATATCAATCCATGCCACACCCTAGATTTAATATCCACCCTCTGATATGCTTTTATCTCAGCCACATGATTAGTGTCGTTGAAACCCTAGCATGCCCTAGGTTGGATTATTAATAGGAGCCATTTTGATGGCTCAACCCCTAAGATTTCCTTAAGTTTTTATGAGTAATTCATGTCCTGAATCCTAAGTTGAAGTTTGCATTTGTGTTCCTTGGAGTATCCAAGTACTCATGCCCTCCATCCTCGCTTGCCATAGTCCTTGCATCCATCACCATCCCTCTCGTCTGACAAGATCTGCTTCTATAAATCTTCTCCTTAGCCACCAAACACCTTGGGATGCTCCCTATCATTCTCGAGCACCTCTAGGTGCTTCTCCTCCACTACCAAGCGCCTCTAGGTGCCTTCCACCATTCTTGAGTGCCCATGGGCATTTCCTATAGCCATCGAGCACCCATAAGTATTTTAAGCCAGAGTTCTGAAGCCCTCCTAGCTCTCGAGTGATGCTAGGGCATCGTCGCACCAATCCACTACAACAAATTACATCATATCAGAGAACGATAGATAAGCAAGGTAAATATTTTTATTGTTATTTCATTCTATGCACTTTCAATTTTGTTCATGCTATTTACATCATATAGCTAGGGTTTTTGTATTGATTATAGAGGGCCTCACATTGTGGAGCCCTCATAGTTGCTACTAACCTACTTGCTATTTTCTTGTGTGTAGATCTGGAAGTGTTACATTAGCATTGTGCAATTGCTTAAGCTGGAGTGGCCCGAAATCGGATAATTAGAAGCCCACTCACTTCTATTGGGAGCAAGAACGCATTCTGAAGACACCACCAACATTGTTTTCTAGGGTTTCAGAGAACCCTAGCTATTGTAAAATTTGTATCAAAGGATTCAAAGATTCTTATTGTAACAATGGAGTTTTGAGGCTCCCCCCATTAATATAAAATCATTCATTGTGCAATATTGTCTTTTGAGTTCAATTTATATCTTGTTATTTGGTGTTGCATTTTTGTCTTCACAAGTAACCGTTCATAAAACTAGGTATTAGATAACCTCTTTAGTCACTTGCTACTTTGAAAATATTCATTTCATCCTTATCAATGTCTATGGACCTACAACTCAATAAAGTAGATTAGAAGTTTGGAGTGGGATTGAAGACTTTATGAGAAGTAAAGACCAAGAAACCCAAATCATGATCATTGGAGATTTTAATGCCATAACCAAGCTAGATGAAAAATTTAGGAATTAGGAAATTGACCCAAAGCATGAAATATTTTTTTATCTTTTATACAAAATAATAATCTATGGGAAGTTGAGTTTGAAGAAGACAACTATACTTGGACCAACAACAGGAGAGGCCAAAACCTAATAGTAGGAAAATTACACAGATGCATTCTCTTAGATAATTGGCTAGATGAAGGAACTTGTGCTAAAATTAATACCTTAACAAGGATTGGTTTAGATCACTAGCCAATAAGAGTTAAAATGATGGTAAGTGAATTAAAAATATCATATTTTAAATATGAGAAGATGTGGAAAGACCATCCTCAATTTATTGATATGATCACTCAAATGTGGAATTATTTAGGTAATGGTGGGTTTCATGCTCTTCCAAAACAAATTAAATATATGACTTCTAGATTAAAAGAATAGAACAAGAATACATTTGAAAATATTTTTGAGAAGAAAGAAGAACTAAAATATAAACTTTCAAAATTTCAAAAAGGTGATGATAATAATTCAAGCTCAGAGAAAAGAGAGTTGCTTATTGAATATCATAATATTTTGAGTAAGGAAGAGAAATTTTGGATATTAAAATCAAGACAAACTTGGTTAAAAGGAGATAAAAATACAAAGTTTTTCATAGGATGGCTATAGTACAAAGATCAACTTCTAGAATTAGTAGAATTAAATCAATAGAAGGGGTTTGGATTGAAGATCATAGTGAAATTAGAAAAGAGGTAAAGTCATTTTATAAAAATATTCTATATTTAGAGGAGATAAATGTTCTTAATGATATACTTCTTCTAGATGTTCCTTTAGTTATAATGAATGAAGACAATAGGAAATTTATGGAGCCTAATACTCTAGAAGAAGTTTATTTAACTATTTTATCTTTAAATAAGGATAAATCCCCAAGTCTATATGGGCTCTCTGTAGATTTTTACCAACATAATTGGGATGTAGTGAAGGATTATTTATTGGTGGTAGTGGAACAATCCCTGGTAAAATAATATATACCTTATAAAATTAATGCAACATATCTTACCCTAATTCCAAACAAGAAGGAAGCTGAATTGTTTGATTCCTTTAGACCCATAAGCCCATGTGATATGGCATATAAAATTATTTCCAAAGTGATGGTGAATAGATTAAGGCCATTATTAGAAAAAATCATTTCAGAAGAGCAAGGAGTATTTGTGAAAGGAAGACAAATTATGGATGGGATAATAGTAGCTCATGAAGTTATACATTCAACAACTGTAAGAAAAGAGAAATCAATGATCTTATTTTTGTAGTTTTAGATAAGTTTGGTTTTGGAAAGAAATGGGTTAGATTGATTAAAGCTTGTGTCTCTATATTTTATTATTCAATGTTGGTCAATGGGTTAGTGATAAAATATTTTAATTCTAAGAGAGGCCTTAGACAAGGAGATCCTCTATCTCCTTATTTGTGCATTATTATGGTAGAAGTCTTGAGTAGGATATTGAAGAAGGTTTACAAATATGGGCTTATAATTGGACTTAAGGTTAGTAATAACATCAACAACATCACCCATAAATAGTTTATAGATGATACAACCCTTTTTGGAAGCGTAAGTATAAATGAGGCCAGAGCTTTGAATAACTTTTTAAAAGAGTACAAAAGAGCTTTAGGAAAAAAGGTTAATAGGATAATACAAAATTTACTTCCTTAACACTCCTGCTAATATCAAAGTAAGAATTTATAGGTTGCTTCAAATAGAGGAGGTAAATTTACCAACAACTTATCTAGGGATGCCTTTATTTGAGGGGAGAATGAGTATAGATTTATGGAATCCAATTATTAGTAAAGTTTAGAATAAACTTCCAACTTGAAAAGGTAGATGGTTATCGTTAGTAGGAAGAGTGCAATTAATTAAGTCAATATTACAAGCCATTCCAACATATTATATGTCATTGTATTCTATGCCAAAATCAGTTGAAAAAGTTTAATCTATATTATGCGATTCTTTGTATGGTCAGGTTTACATGATAAAAGAAAATTTCCTTTGGTGAAATAGAGCAAGCTGTGTGATGATAAAACTAGGGAAGGTCTTGGTTTAAGAGTTATTACAGATGCAAAATTTTCTCTTAGGGGAAAAGTTATATAGAGATTGTACGAAGATAGTAAAAGACAATAGTCAAGAATTCTTTAAGTAAGTATGTTGATACCAATGAACCAAGTTTAATATTTATTGCATTCTCTCTACCAAATGATTCTGCTCTTTGGAATGATTTAAAAACTATTGATCTTATGATTAAAGGTTTAATACGGGTGGTGGGAACTAGAGAAAAATATCTATTTGGATGGATACTTGGTGTGATAAAAAACCACTCAATTTAGATCTAAAAACCTTGGATGAGATTGCTTGAGAGACAAATATGGTAATAGGGTTTCAAACATTTTGTACAAGTATTGAGAAAGAAGATACAAATGGAAAGAAGATGTTTTTACAAGTATACAAGACATTGATACTAGGAGGAAATTGATTAGAAATATAGTATCTGTGATTATTCCAAGGGGATCCAAGTATAAATTGATTTGGGAGTTGAATAGATTAGAAGAATACACAATAAGAAGTGGATATAATGTTCAACACCAACAAAATAAGACTGTCACTAGAATATGAAGAGATATTTGGAATAGCCCAAGCATTCCTAATTTTAAAATGTTTTTTGGATAGTAGGTCATATAAGAATTTTATATTGGGATAACCTTATGAAAAAGGGGTTTTCATGGCCCCTCTCAGTGTATTTTCTATAAAAAGGAGGAGAGTATAGACCATCTCTTGGGACATTGCCCAATAGTTTAGAATTGTAGGCCCAAAATGGCCACATACTTAGTAAAATTTTGTATAATTTTGACTAAGTGATAAAATCATCATTCCACAAACCTTGCAGTATGCTTTGAAGCGGAACCGGGTCAGAAGATATGAATCCGCTCAATAGTTAGTGAAGTTTTCATGTTTGGAGCGATTTTGGGTGACTTCACTTCGGCTTCGAAATGAAGACAGATCTCAAATCCACAAAAGTTCCTAAGAGATGATGATGTCAGTGGCAAAAAAGTGTGGAATGGTGATTCCGGGAAGGTCCTTTTGTTTTCGACTCTGGATTGGAGCTATCTTCAAATCCACAAAAGTTTCAAGGAGATGATGACGTCATTGGCAAAAAAGTGTGGATTGGTGATTCGGGGAATGAACAAGTCTTCCCTTTCTAGAATGAAGATAAGATGGGGCGATGGAATAATAAAAGTGTGGATTCATGATGGAAGAAGTATGTGACTAGATCTAGACCCGGATTGATTAAAAATTTTCATAATAAATCAAAGATAATAAAGTTCATCAATATTCTAATGCAGATTGAAGAATATGAGGTAGAAGATTAAGATCCTAGAGTGGATTCAAGGTTCAGAGATCCAGATTGGAGATTCTACTATTTCTGATAAGAAAGATGATGTCATCAATTTTAAAGTAGAATGGCATTTAGCTTGTGCTAGATTGAATCTGAATCATGTGATGAAGAAGATCAATGGTGGAGGTTAAGCTGCCAAATCTTGGTTGTTTTAAAGATATTGTTGTATCAGAATTGTAACAGTTGACCAGAAGATGAAGCATCGAGGGTTTCCAAGAAGATCAAACTAGAGGCGGTTACAGATCGATGATGGTAATTCACTCCCAAGAAGGATCGATGAAAATATGTGATCTTTAACGGCCTGAGCTTCAGTTCCACTGAGCGATCAACAAGTTGTAGAGACCCCGAGCTATCATGGTGGACTTTCTTTCAATAGATTTCCTAGAGGATGGACCAATGAGCTAATGCTAGCTAAAATATTTGTTGTACTATTGTAACAAGATTATGTGTATTGTTTCTTGATTATTGTAATAAGAAAACTATAAGTAGAGGTCGAACCCTCATTTTTAAGGGTCGGCTCTAGCATGTTTGCCTATACCATTGTAAATATTCTTGAAGAGCTGAATGAAAGGAGCAATACATTGATCTTCACCTCAAGTTCATGTTCTCATGCTTGATGTCAGAGGTTCGGATTTCATAGTTGCATTTCTGTAAATACTTAGATGGTTAGTTTGTGCCTATTTTGGATTACTAGCTATTATAAGTAATTGAAATCTACTTTTGAGTTCATTCTATGTTATTGGAAAGTACATTTCTATGAAATCTAGGTGTTTGGTGAATTCTGTTATTTGGATTATCATTCCCTGGATATTGAAATTGCTTGCTACAACATTTCTCTATTGTGCTTTAATATATGAAATGATCTATTTTGGGATAAATGTTGATCTAAATGTATGTCCTTAGTATGGTTTTTTGGGAGCTTTTTATGGTAGTGCAATGTTGTTAACCTATCCATCCATTATTATCTACATCTCTCTAACCCTAACCTTCTCTTACCCTAAACTCCAAACCCTAAGTGAGCATAATTGTGTCAACAACTTGCTAAGTTGACAAGGAACCAACCTACTCTAGAGGTTGGATCGGAAACCCCTATTTTGGTCCATCCAATGTTGAGTGCTGAGCTGCAGCTATCGGGTGCAAGCCTGGATAGAAAGTAGGAAGATAGACAGCCACAGTATTGAGTGAAAACTTGGTGCAATTCAGTGCCCAACAATTTTTGGCATGCCCGATGGGACCAGTTCACAAGGAACATGAAACCCATCTAAAGAGTTATTGTTATCTCAACCTGAAGGAATCAAGATTTGGTGAATTATTATTGACCTTATTAGCGGAGAAAAGAAAGTTCACCTGGTGACTCCCTGGTCAGAAGACCCTAAAAAAGTATTGTAGACCAATACCCTTTCATGTATACCAGGTCTTTCAAGAGGAACAACCATGATTCTTTCTTTCATTGTGAGTTACCTCAGAGAGGGGTTGCTGTTATCAGAAGTTTGGATCAAGATTTTATTGAAGAAGAAGAGCTTCTGGAAGAAAACCCAATAGTTCCCCCAAGAAGACCTATAGCCAAAAATATGGCACATAATGTGGCTCCTAATCAGCCACTTCAGAAGTACCCTAACTGGGATTCAACTGGGCCCCTTAGATTAGCCCAAATGGATGCCATTCCCTAGGATGTATCTAAGGCAACCCCCACGTATGATGGATTTGGGAAAATAGCTTACGAGCACTACCAAGATATCCTAAATATAGCAGCAATCCACAACATAAAAGAAGAAAATATTATTGTCAAAATTCTAGCCCTATCCTTTCATGGAAAGATATTGCATTGGTTTAGAACTCTAGAAGATAATTCTATCACTTCATGGCAATCATTGGCTGAGCCATTCATAGAAGAATTTAATGAATCTATTGATCCCTTTTCCTCTCTGAATCAGTTTACAACCATGCAAAAAACCTAGCAAGAAACTGTCTCAGATTTTAATTTGAGATTTAGCAGAACATGGAAGAGAATTCCCCCCACTACTAGACCAGCTGCATGTTTGGCTTATATGTATTATATTCATGCCCTAGGATCAGAGCTAGGTTTACAAACACAACAATATAGAGTAGAAACCTTCCCCCAAGTTTATAATGTAGTCGTCCATGCTAAAAATATCCTGATCAATGTGGGAAGAATTCCCCCAAAACCGTGTTGCCCTATAACTCAGAAACCAATAGTGGCCATGAGCAATCCACAAAGCCCTCCTACATGGACCCCCTTTCTTTACCATCTCCATCTCCACAAATGAATCTGATTCCTTGGTCTAAACCTGTATCCTCTACACCTCATTTTCCTCCCCTTCCTTCTCAACCTTCTCAAGAATTATCTACTATTCTAGATATACAAAATACCATGAAAACTCTGAGTAACAGAATGAATTCAATGGAAAAGAGAGATCAAGAAAGGTCACAATAGAGGATATTCCCATATGTAAACAAATATCAAAGGCCTGGTCCTAGTAATAGTATTAGGGTTAGGGTGAATGCAACATATGAGGAGCCAGAGTGTTCTACAGATACCACTCTTGCAAATATTTGGTGTTTGGTATGCAATGACCCCCATGACTCACAATCTTGTGTGATGTATCAACACCATGTTCAACAAGCTATGGATCAAGCTGAAAGGAATCAGAAGGGGAGGGTTAATATGTTATGGCACCCTGATCAGATCATGGCGAAAAAGAGTTAGAGGAAGAAAGCCCAATTGTTGTTATGACAAGGTCTGGAAAGAAAGCTTTACAAGTAGACCCCCAGAATATGGGACAATTCTAGGTCCCTTCTCAAAAGAAAGTTGACTTCCCCCCTCAAAGCAGTGACACTTTTCCTATTCCTCAAGCTAGAGGGAAGGAGAAGACAGATAGTCTCCCTAAAAATCTTGAAAGAGAAATAGAAGGAGACAAAATGAGATCCAAGGGTGAGGATCAAGAAAGGCTTAGGTTCCCCTCTATTACCAAAAGATAAATATTAGAGGTAACCCAACAATACAAAAGGAAATATGGTGAGCCAGACAGAGGACTGGAAAGACTATCCCTGACCAAGTCTGAGTACAACATTGTTGAGGAGATGAAAAGGATTCCATCAAAAGCTAGCCTATATGACACTCTTTTCATTCTAGGCTAGATTGACCTGCTTAAAGCTTCCCTCAACAAAAATCCCCAGAATAGACCAACCACCACCATCCTCAGTATACCACCAGAAAAGAAAGAAATGACACCTATTGTTCTAAAAAACAAACCTCCCCCTTTCTACATATCCTTAAGAATGGAAGGATGGGTAGTCCAAAATTGTATGATTGATTTAGGAGCATCAACCACAGTTATGCCTAAGGTGATCTATGAAGAAATGGGTATGGAATATACCTGGTCTTGTCCTGGAGTGTTGCAATTATATGGGACACCTATCAAGATAGTTGGGGTTATTAAAGATGTACTGATGAGGTTGCACAGAGCTCCCGAGGTAACGGTGGTGTAGGAAATAGTGGTGGTGGATTTAGAACCCTATTTTGGGTTATGCCTCTCAAGAGAATTTATTGCAAAACTAGGGGGATGTATGTACATGGATTATTCTAGCATGGTAATCCCTTTCAAAGGGAAAAGGATAAGGATAACACCTGAGAAACCAGTTGCTTATCATATTGAAAATATTGAAGAGGATCTGTGCAATCTTAATCCTTTGGAGGAATTTGAGCTAGTGGAAAACATTGAGGAGCTAGACATTGAAGATGAGTTGCCTTTCAGAGAAGACTATAGTCAATTTGGAACTGGTATGGGTACATACAACATCACAACTGAATTGGAAAAGAAACTCCCTGCTATTTCTAATCAATCCCTAAGAAACAAAGAAACATGGGTTATGCATTTTGATGGTGCTAAATGTAGAAATGGTGCAGGGGCTGGTGTGGTTCTACAATCACAGTCAGAAGGGATAAAGAATTTTTCTTACAGACTGACATGGTCATGTACTAACAATGCTGTAGAGTACGAGGCTTTGTGCCTCGGATTGATGCAAGCAGAAAGCATGGGCATCAAGATTTTGAACATATATGGTGATTCTGAGTTGATAGTCCATCAGGTAAGGAATAAGTGTAGTAGTAAGCACCATTACTTAAAAGCTTACAGGAATAGGGTATGGGACCTAATGGATTCATTTGATGCCCTGAATCTAAGTTTTGTGCCTAGAGAAGAGAATCACCTGGAAGATTCATTGGCAATGAAGGGAGCTAATTTCAATCCTCCTGTAGATTTTGGAACTAAGAAGACCAAGGGAATTAAAATGGTTTTCAGACCTGCAGTGCAAGACAAGCAGATATTCTAGCAAGTTTTTGAAAGTGATGAACAAATTCTAGATTTTATGATAAGAGAAGCATGCTTCTCAACTTTCCAAGAGGAAGACTTGGAGGAAATAGATCAGCAAGACTTTATCCAACTAAGAAACAATCATATTCCAAGGGGATTGGTCACCCTTGAAAGTCTATTTGATAATGAAGATAGAAAGAAGGTTGGAGCTATGAAGGTCGGTAAAAATATCTATAAAGAAGTGGAGGTCGGAATAGGAAAGAAGCTCAATGTTGGGATCCAGTGTTCACCTGAGGAAGCAGAAGAGATTAAAACTTTATGCTTAAAATACCAAGACACTGTGGCTTGGTCATATGAAGACCTTAAGGTGTATGACAAAAGGATTATCCAGCATACTATTGAGTTAGAACCCGATGCTAAACCATTTCGAAAAAAATAGAGGCCTGTCAATCCGAGGATAGAAGCCATTATGAGAGAGGAACTCTTAAAGCTACTAAAGGCTAGGATAATATATCCAATAAAACATTCCACTTGGGTAGCCAATTTGGTACCCGTAAGAAAGAAGAATGGGGATATACGCCTATGCGTAGATTTTAGAAATCTGAATCAAGCATCCCTCAAGGATCACTACCCCCTCCCTCAGATTGACCAGATCTTACAAGTGGTAGCTGGAGCAGAAATATTCTCACTATTGGATGGTTACTCTGGATATAACCAAATTTGGGTAAAAGATGAAGACCAATACAAAACAACATTCACCACAAAATGGGGTACATTTGCCTATCAGAGAATGCCCTTTGGGCTGTCTAATGCTTGGAGCTACATTTCAGAGGGCCATGGACTATGCCTTTGGTACACTTATAAACAAAGTTATTCTGATTTACCTAGATGACATGACGGTCTTTTCTCATGATAAAAATGATCATCTATCTCATTTGGAACAGGTTTTTCAAAAGTGCAGAGAATTTGGTATCTCACTGAATCCTAAGAAGTCATTTTTTGTAGTACATGAGGGAAAACTATTAGGCCATGTGGTCTCAAAGGAAGGTATGGCCATAGATCCAGAAATAATTAGAGCAATTCTAGCTATTCCTTTGCCTACTAATCAGAAGACCTTGCAGTCTTTCCTAGGTCAAATCAATTTCGTCAAGAAATTCATTTTTGATTTTGCACAAAAAGTGAGGCCTATATCTGAACTACTCAAGAAAAAGGTAGAGTTCAAGTGGACTGAGGTTAGGAAGTAAGATTTTGAGGTCATCAAGCAATCCATTGCAATAGCCCCAGTCTTGATAAATCCTGATTTCACTAAAGATTTTATTCTCTATGCTTATGGAGCTGAAGAAAGTTATGCCTCGGTACTCACCCAGAAAGATAATCAAGGGGATGAACACCCTGTGTTCTTTTGGAGTCAGAATTTACATGATTATCAGGTAAAATATAACTTTATTGAAAGACAAGTGTTCGTTGTAATGAAGTTGCTAAAGAAGTTTAGACAATATCTGGTACAGAGCAAAACCCTGGTATATGTGGTTCATCCAGATGTAAGAAGTTTTATTTTACAAGGTGACTTGGGAGATAAAAGGGCTGGTTGGATTACTAAGATCTAGGAATATGATGTAGAAATACATCCCACCAAGCTGGTAAGAGGTAGAGCCTTGTGCCAAGGATTGACAGATGCTTCAACATTGGCAGAAATGATAACTTGTCAGATAATAGAAGAGGATCAAATAGAGATTGTACACACTCCAGATTCTGATTGGATTGAGAAAATGACCAGGTATTTCCAAACTGGGATCTGCCCACCCGATCTGAATCCTTCTCAAAGAAGGAGGTATAGACTTCATGCTCTAAAATATGTATTACTACCTGAAGGGTTGTTCAAAAGAAACTTGGATGGTATTCTCCTAAAATGTTTGAAGGAGGACCAACAAAAAAGAGTCATAGAAGAATTTCATGGAGGGTCAATAGGTGGTCATAGCTCAGGAAGAGTTACAACTTTGAAGATAATAAGAGTAGGCTATTATTGGCCTTCTATGTTCAATGATGCTTTTAAAGTTACACAGGCTTGTGACAAGTGTCAGAGGTACGTTGGAAGAACCAAAAATGTTGCATCTCCCCTGAAGCCTATTCAAGTTGAGGAGCCTTTCCAACAATGGGGATTAGATTTTATAGGAGTTATAAATCCTAATTCTTTAGTAGAGCACAAGTTTATCTTGACAGCTACAGATTATCTTACCATATGGGTAGAGGCCATTCCTACAAAGAAGGCAGACCAGGAAGTTGTGATCAACTTTATGGAGAGTTTGATTTCCATATTTGGAGTCCCGAAAGCTTTGGTGAGTGATAATGGCCCTGCTTTCATAGGAGCCAAGTACATTGAGTTTTCCAACAAGTATGGCATCACTCTTAAAAATACTTCAAATTATTACCCACAAGGTAATGGACTTGCAGAATCTACCAATAAAAACCTATTAAGGATTTTGAGAAAATCTCTGGAGGGTAACAAAAGGAGTTGGCACCTATTGCTCAACCATGCTCTATGGGAAGACAAGATTACTATTAAAAAGTCCATCAAAACTTCTCCTTATGCACTGGTATATGGAAAAGAGGTGGTATTGCCGATTCACTTAGAGATCCCAATGCTTAAGCTTGTCAATATAGAAGAAGAATTAGAGGATGATCCAGTTAAAACTAGGTTGACACACTTGCTATGATTGGAAGAGAGCAGAACTCAAGCATATGATCATTTTCAAAAGCATTCATCAGACATTAAAGCATGGTTTGATAAAAAGGCCAAGTTCAAAAAACTCCAAGTTGGAGACTCAGTTCTCAGATGGAATGTTGACAGGGCAAAACCAGACAAGCATGAAAAGTTTGATTCCTTTTGGGATGGTCCTTTTGAAATAGTGGAAGCTAAAGAGTCTAATGTATTTCAGTTGAAGGATCTAGAGGGAAACATACAACCAATTCTAGTGAATGGTTTCCACCTCAAGCTCTACTATATGTAAGAAGTGAGCTCATTGTAACATATGTATATACATTGTACAAATATTTCCCCTTCCTTTCTGCACTTTGTATTTGATTTCTTTTCTGCACTTTGTAATTAGTTCTTTTCAAATAAATGCTAAAAAAAAGAGAAGAGAGAGAAGAAATTTTGCAAGAAATGACTAAGTGTTGGCCAAAATGCATGGTAATGTTCCATTCCGCACACGGTGTTGTGTACTCTCCGAAATGGCATTCCACCCTCAAGTCTGCATGGTTAAATCTAGATTTCCATGGAGTGGTCTATCAGTTTCTATCCCGCATAAAGAAGGACAAAGAATGATGCTAATCCGGGAACCTCTCAAAGCTGGAGATAGCCAGAGTGGAATCAAGGTAGAGTGCCATGCATGCAAGCTTCAAGTACCAAAGTGGACTCGGAAGGTTCTTAAGACACCGGAGCGGAATCAGGCCAAAGTTGAACAACAAGTTCCAATATGACACGTGGAGGCTAAAGAGTGCTCCCGCATTCAATTCTAATGAACTCATGCATGAACCAAAGAGTAGCCGAAGGGATGTGATGAGTTGGCAGCACAATTTCAAAATTTGACCAATAAGAAGATAGGACATCACCTTTGAGCCACCAAAGAAATAATGAAAAGGATTGAAAAGTGTGCCAACAAAGATATCATGCAACAACTGCATTAATGGTGAAAGATACGTGGGCTCCAGAGGAGAGAAGTAATGAAAAGCATACACAAAATCCATTTGGAAACCCCTTGCATCTACAGGAAGGTAGAAAGGTACAATGATACCTTGGAGAATTTCTTGCAAATCGGGAGGGAGAAGTTTGCTACTATCAAGATGGCACCCAAAAAGTCATCCACCAAATTATCGAAGATAGCGACGAGATTGCAGGTTCATGTACATCGGACCAGTCGAGTCACAGATACAGTGATGACAAGAGTGAGAAGGACCCACCTCAGGATAGGTTTTGAATTTCTATATTTTGAAGGAAATCCAATGTGGTGACAAGGTATGATAGCCATAAAATCCTTTTTGTTCTCTTATATCTATGATTCTGTGCATCACTACCCCAAACTAGTCTCTGCTATGATTCAATTCTATGATTCTAAAAATAGAATAGTCAGAACCCCTGAGGGCACTCCCCTATTTTCCATCACAAGAGAGACTTGCTATGAGTTATTCATCATAGGGGTAGGCCCATCCTCAAAGCTCAGACCATTTAACATAGCAGAGCTAGACAGGGCTTACACTAACATGATAGCCTCAGAGGAAAAAAGGGAGGCACTAGAAAAATGGCTTCGTCTTAATTTTATAAGGATAAGGAATCAAGATGAAATGCCCGAAGTCCCAATTCACATTGATGAATTTGCAAACCCAGAATTATTTTCTATGTTGGCTTGTATGGAGGGTTTGGACTCTGACAGGATGGTTCATGGTTGGCAAATTGTCATGGCATATTGTATTTCTGATGAAAGGATGTACAAGAAAGATGCGAGAGAGAGGGGTACCAAAGTAATTTACTTTGACTGGCCAGATTTTCTCACTCAGAGGATCCATGAGCAGCTGGTAAACATGAAGAAGGGTGTTGGTGCTCCCAGTTTTAGACATTGCTCGAGTCTGGTGTGGATGTTCTACGTAGCTATCAAAAGCAGAATGTCATGGATTCTAGCTAAGGATAAAACCAGTGATGGAGAACCCTTGTCGGTCTATTATTGGATGGATTGTTTGAAGAGCAGTGAGTCCTATTACAGATTCAACTTGGAATTTTTGGAACCTACCCTAAAAATAATGTACAATGAGTGCCCTAGGTTGCCCTCCTTAGCTAAGCAGATTCTGAGGAAAGAATACGCTGAGGAAGGAGATTGGTATCTACTAACAGAGGGCACAATAATCAGGTTATATGGTTTCATAGGTAAACCCTTTCTCCTACCTCACTTTGTCACAGAAAGGCTATTCACCCTGGAGTATCTAAGGCAGGTGGTGTACATTGACGCAAGCTACGGTTCGGGAAGGAAGAAGAAGTCTTTAATTACTTACCGCACTAAAGATAATATTATTGTATCCGAGTGGTAGAGCCAACAAATTGATCAGTACCTTGATAGATTAGGTCTATTTTATATTCCTCAGAGATGGAGTTATGATCCTGACGATGTTTTCACTATGAGAAATAAAACCCTAAATGGAGACAAGGCCTATAAATTTGAAAAAAGGCCCAGGGCTAATTTTGAATAGGGAAGGAATAATGATGAAACTACTCTTTTGGAGTGGAACATCTCAAAGATAGATCAGTTACCTCCATGGTTGGATTTCTATGAATAGGTTGTGGATTTCAATCTGGAGCATGAGCTCAGCCATCGACTTACAAAGGATACAATTAATAAAGTGAGGGTTGAATCTACCAATATGAAAGACACTCCTTCTGAAGAAGAGGTAGCAGAGAGAGGAAGACCAAAGGAGAAAGGACCATGGAAGATAACAAAGATTGCAGATTGGTGGTGTATGAGGGTCGAAATTGGAAAACCCAAATCAAAGTTTGGAATGAAAATTGATAAGGAATTTTCAAGGATTTATAATAAGAACGTTGAAGCCTGGAGACCAAAGGATGTCAGAAATATAGTATTGATCGGTGAAAAACCCTAGAATGATTCTGAGTCCCTCTTTCCTCTTACAAATCAAAATATTCAGACAGAGATGCAAAAGGTTCCTTTGACCATAGTTGAAGTACTCAAAATCTCCAATCCTACTTCTAAGCAGGTAGAGAAGTTTCCCGAGAAGGCTAAATTGGTGAATGAAACGCAATTCTCCAAAGAAAGAGCTGTCAATATTCCGCTAATTGAAATAAGATCCCCACATTTTTCCATCATCCCCACAACATCAGTTGAATTACGACCCATATCTGAGCAGTCTCTACTTTCAAGAGTAGTACAAGAAGATGAAGAGGGAGAAAATTCTGAAGGAGAAATGGCTACTTTCCAATTAGTTTATAGGAGGACTAAGAGGGCCCCAAAAGCAGAGGAGAGAGAGGTTTCCAAGAAGCAGAAAATGAGTATGGAAGAAATTGCTGAAGAGGTAGTTGTTTTTAATACAGAAGGGTTAGTTGAACAAGAACAATAGCTTGAGATAGAAGCTGAACAAGAACACCCTACATCTGTAGGTGAAGGTATGGTTTCTAATCCCTCTTCTCCTTCTCATCTCCATGAATCCCCAAAAGGATTTCCCTCCCTTTCTAGTCAAGAAAATATGGTAAATTTACCTCCTCCACCTCACAGTTCTTCCCTCATCCCATCAGTAGCTATGGAGGTACCAGTCAGTTCTGTTGTGTCACAGCCTCCTCCAAACCCACCTTCCACTTCTGAGATATCCACTTCAATATCCACCATTGTTGCATCCTCATCTCTTTCATTACCACCATCCATGGGACACTACGTTCCGAGTTCATCCATCCCTTCTACTATCAGTTTTGTCCCTATTTCTCTGAATTTACCTATGTCAACAGCAATGGTAGTCATAGAATCTACCATTGTAATAGAGGCTACTGTCAATGTATCTCCACCCCCACCAACAACAAGTCAGTCTGCCCTTATGTTTTTGATGTCGTTATCTCCTTTGGCTACTGATGTTTCAAGGTCTATTGTTGTATCAAAATAACAGGCAGCCACTCAGAGCATAAATGACTATTGGGCAGAGAAGCTTACCAGGCCTTCCAATAGGATGGTTGTGACAAGAAAAAGTATGTATGTTAACCCTATCACTAGGCAAAGGGTTTCAAGGTCTTTGATTCCGTAGGTGAGCAAACCTAAAAATGAAATGACTGCTCAAGATTATAGAGCGGAGGAAATCATAGAAGATATTGACAAGCTTCCTATTGAAGATGAGTTAGGGATGGCCAAGGCTCACTTAGAGACCTTTTATGTGAAGACTGATATAGCAAAATATAAGGTAGATAAGCTAGAACAACAAGTTGAAAAACTTAAGAAGAGCCTCAATGATCAAAAGGAAGTAGAGAAAGCTCTGAGGAAAGAGGCTAAGAGTTGGCAGGAAAGGTTTCAAAAGGCTAATGAGTTGAAAGATCAGTTAGAAGAACAAAAGAAGTTGAATGAGGATCAGGCAAAAGAAATTCAAAATTTGAAACATCAGCTTCAGATTGAGAAAGCCAAGTCCTCAGGTTTTTCCAAAGATAGTTTGAAAAGGATAAAGCAGGAGTTGCTTTCTAAAGTTCAAGAAAAATGTTCAGGTCTTCAACTCATAATCGACTACCTGAAGGATGCCAACCAATTGCTATCTACCATTCAGAAGGATTTAGATCAAATCACTGGAGAGTTACAACCTATGGTGATTCCGGTGGAACAAATGTATAGGTTGGTTGGTAGTAGGCTCAGTGATGCTGCTAAACCAATTTCTAATAGAGAATGGAATCTAGCCAGGGTAGCCTCCAAAATAGTGGTGAAAAAGCATAGGGTAGTTCAGAGAGCCTGGCTGTTGTTTGATAGGATGGAAAGAGGCATTAAAGACATTATTGAAATAAATGAGGAAATGGTTCATGTTGGTTTCAAAGGACTCTGGAAGGAGGATCACAACTTGTTATCTATGGAAGAAGCCCAACAAAGCATCAAGGAGAACTTACAGGATGAGGCTGAAATTGATTCATTGGAAGAGCCACTATCCCAAGAACAAGCTGCCAAATTAATTATGGGTTACACCCACTTAAGAGATCTCATGGAAGATCTGGTGACTAGAGGGAATGTTGCTAATTATGAGGATGTTGGGGAACTACAATATGTTTATAAGAAGCTTAAAGAGACATCAAATCCCTCTGAGCAAGCCTGGAAATAGGCTCTTCAGTCTTTGGAATCAATGGTCCAAGTATTTGGGGACACCTCCGATGAAGATAATCAGAGACTACAGGCTCCAGGAGAAGATGATGAGGAAGAGGCTATAGAAGGTGATGATGAAGAGGTTGTAGAAGAATGAGGATAGGATTGAGCAGCTACAGGCCCAAGAGGGGCCCACACTTAAATCATTTCATTTATGTTTGTACATATACATAGTTTTTGTGTTTCTAATACATCAATTTTGTATTTCTATTTTTACTCTGACAATTGTCAGAAATAAGCAATAAAGGCATGAAGTCTACAACACAACATTTTTGTGAAGGCATTTTTTGAAGTGAAGCCTTATAAAGGAGGTAGAGTTATGTATAGTTTTTGAAGGCAGTAGTAATATTGATATTATGGATACAGTCTCTAGTTGAACAAGTGAGTTCTATGATGTTTTTTGCATGGTTTCGATATGAACCTTTACCCTCTAGGCAGAATTTGAGCTTTCAGAGGGTAGTGTTTGTATGGAAATTATTCCTTAAAACATATCTTCAAAGATAAGTATTGTTTTGACTCCTAAGGCCCAATGGATAAGACTCTGGATTCGATTGGCTTTGCAAGCAAATCCACCCGGGAGGCGCCAGAATGTAGGCCCAAAATGGCCACATACTTAGTAAAATTTTGTATAATTTTGACTAAGTGATAAAATCATCATTCCACAAACCTTGCAGTATGCTTTGAAGTGGAACCGGGTCAGAAGATATGAATCCGCTCAGCAGTTAGTGAAGTTTTCATGTTTGGAGCGATTCTGGGTGACTTCACTCCGGCTCCGAAATGAAGACAGATCTCAAATCCACAAAATTTCCTAAGAGATGATGACATCAGTGGTGGAAAAGTGTGGAATGGTGATTTCGGGAAGGTCCTTTTGTTTTTGACTCCGGATTGGAGCTATCTTCAAAATCTACAAAAGTTTCAAGGAGATGATGACATCACTGGCAAAAAAGTGTGGATTGGTGATTCGGGGAATGAACAAGTATTTCCTTTTTGGAATGAAGATAAGATGGGGCGATGGAATAATAAAAGTGTGGATTCATGATGGAAGAAGGTATGTGACTAGCTCCGGACCCAGATTGATTAACACCAAAAACAAAATAAGAAGACAATATTCTAATGCGGATTGAAGAATATAAGGTGGAAGATTAAGATCCCGGAGCGGATTCGAGGTTTAGAGATCCGGATTGGAGATTTTGCTATTTTTGATAAGAAATATGACATCATCAATTTTAAAGTGGAATGGCATTTAGCTTGTGCCGGATTGAATCTGAATCATGTGATGAAGAAGATCAATGGTGGAGGTTAAGCTACCAAATCTTGGTTGTTTTAAAGATATTGTTGTATCAGAATTGTAATAGTCGATCGGAAGATGAAGCATCGAGGGTTTCCAAGAAGATCAAACCAGAGGTGGTTACAGATCGATGGTGGTAATTCACTCCCAAGAAGGATCGATGAAAATGCGTGATCTTTAATGGCCTGAGCTTCAGTTCCACTGAGCGATCAACAAGTTGTAGAGACCCCGAGCTGTCATGGCAGACTTTCTTTCAATGGATTTCCTGGAGGATGGACCAATGAGCTAATGCTAGCTAAAATATTTGTTGTACTATTGTAACAAGATTATGTGTATTGTTTCTTGATTATTGTAATAAGAAAACTATAAGTAGAGGTCGAACCCTCATTTTTAAGGGTCGACTCTAGCGTGTTTTCCTGTACCATTGTAAATATTCTTGAAGAGCTGAATGAAAGGAGCAATACATTGATCTTCGCCTCAAGTTTGCATTCTCATGCTTGATGTCAGAGGTTCGGATTTCATAGTTGCATTTCTGTAAATACTTAGATGGTTAGTTTGTGCCTATTTTGGATTACTAGTTGTTATAAGTAATTGAAATCTGCTTTGAGTTCGTTCTATGTTGTTGGAAAGTACATTTTTGTGAAATCTAGGTATTTGGTGAATTTTGTTATTTGGATTATCATTCCCTGGATATTGAAATTGCTTGCTACAACATTTCTCTATTGTGCTTTAATATATGAAACGATCTATTTTGGGATAAATGTTGATCTGAGTGTATGTCCTTAGTATGGTTTTTTGGGAGCTTTTTATGGTAGTGCAATGTTGTTAACCTATCCATCCACTATTATCTACATCTCTCTAACCCTAACCTTCTCTTACCCTAAACTCCAAACCCTAAGTGAGCATAATTGTGTCAACAACTTGCTAAGTTGACAAGGAACCAGCCTACTCTGGAGGTTGGATCGGAAACCCCTATTTTGGTCCATCCAATGTTGAGTGTTGAGCTGCAGCTATTGGGTGCAAGCCTAGATAGAAAGTAGGAAGATAGAATAGCCACAGTATTGAGTGAAAACTTGGTGCAATTCAGTGCCCAACAAGAATCTATGGTAGTGGATTCTTAATATGTTTGGTAAATGCATGGTGATGAATAGCAAAATTGAATATTGGTTAAAGTAATGGCAGAGCAATTATAAAAGTGAGGTTTTATAGACAACATGGGATATATCAAACTGTACAATACTTTGGACTATATGGCTAGAAAGGAATAGAAAAATATTTAAAAGAAATAAAAGTAATTAGAGGTAATGAAAAAGAAGATATGTTTAGCCATAGAGGAGTCTAAACCAACCCTATCAACTCATCCAGTCCCTAATTAGGAAGCAAAAAGACTTGATATATGGTGTCAAGTCATTAAATGGAATCATGATGTTGGATACAAGAGAAATAAAAAAGGTAAAGAATATAAAGTGGAAACCACCAGATGTGGAGTGGGTTAAATTGAATTTTGATGGAGCATCTAAAGGAAATCTAGGACCAATAGGAGAAGGAGGAATATTTAGAAATAATTGAGGAGATATTTCGTCTCATTATGCTTTCAAAAGTGGATTTAAATAAATAATGAAGCTAAAGCTTGGATGGATTTAGAAGGGTTAAAAATATGTAAAAAAATGAAATGAAATAGAGTATGGATGTGTAGTGACCTCAAAACTAGCTACAAGAAACACATAGAAAAGAAAATAACTTTTTTATTTTAAAAACTACAGTGAGGGAGTCATAAAACCCTAGCCAATATATGGTTTATCTATTGTTTAAGTTTACAAAGATTCCCAACTTTCCCATTGAGTTACACCTCACTCAATCCCCTACACAAGTTCGTCTGTGCAGGCGTATTTACATGTATTCACAAATAAGCTTATCAATATCATCACTCTTGATGAGCTAGATTTATCACCTTAGTTAGTCGAATGTATATGCCCATCACCATATGATACACAAGTCCATTTGTGTAGGTATGCTACACATATTGCGAGTTAAGATATCCATCTCCTCTCCATGACAAGCTATCTTAACTCAGATGTAATCAGTTAGTAACATTCTACCTAAGGGGGCCTCAATTCCCTTAGGTCTTCCTATGTTCACCTTAAGAGATATCAATATCTTAGACCATTTCTACATTATTTATTTATCAAGAAGACAAGAATGGCTATATTTAATAATTGAATCCAAAAGTAGAAATCATAAAGTCTAAGGAAGTACTTAGAAAGGAAATGACATGAAAAATGAATGTAAGCATTAAATAAGAAGGAAAAGCTAAATAACAAAGCTTAAGTAAATCATAACATTTAAAATAAAGATACATTTCCCATCAATTTAATAAACCATTACATAAATTCAAGTATGGTAAAACCTTCATACTTATAAAAGAATTAATTAATACATCAACTATCTAGGGATATCTCCCCACAATTCTAGTCTATTTGAGTATAAGTAAAACAAACCAATGCATAAGTTCCAACTGCCTTTT
This sequence comes from Wollemia nobilis, assembly GCA_028583015.1. Lineage (NCBI taxonomy): Eukaryota > Viridiplantae > Streptophyta > Pinopsida > Araucariales > Araucariaceae > Wollemia > Wollemia nobilis. Next base: position 1,345,212 of record JAQPPZ010003427.1, read on the forward strand.
CGGTCCTTCTCTTTATATATTTCATTTGAGGATAGTAGGATATCAAGGCAACTCATGGTTCTATGATAGGTATGCCTCTAAATGCATCTAATATTTCCTTTACCAAATTACAACTATACAAAATTAAATCAAAGTATCTAACCATATACTACATAGTTGATATCATAAAAATCTCTATTTTTATTTTCACCTCTCATTATCCATAGAGAGTCTTTCAACAAATACAACTAGATCATAGGTTTTACTTTAATCAATTCATTTCAACCTTTATTTAACAAATTAAAGTCCCATACCTTTAATCATCAAATAAACTAGGTTCTCTTTTTTTCATAAATCAAGCCTCATTTCTTAATTCATAAATATACTACTTTCTCTTATTTCATAAATTAAAGTCCCATACCTTTAATCTACAAAACAAACTATTTTATTTTATTTAATAAATCAAAACCTCATTACTTTAATTCATAAACATACTATTTTCTTTTATTTCATAAATTAAAGTTCCATACCTTTAATCTATAAAATAAACTATTCTTTTATTTAATAAATCAAAGCCTCATTACTTTAATTCATAAATAAACTATTTTCCTTTATTTCATAAACTAAAGTCCCATACCTTTAATCTATAAAATAAACTAATCCTTTTATTTAATAAATCAAAGCCTCATTAATTTAATTTATAAATATACTATTTTCATTTATTTCATAAATTAAAGACCCACATCTTTAATCTATAAAACAAACTATTTTCTTTTATTTAATAAATTAAAGATTCATTACTTTAATTCACAAATATACTATTTTATTTTATTTCATAAATTAAAGTCCCATATCTTTAATCTATAAAACAAACTATTTTCTTTTATTTATAAATCAAAGCCTTATTACTTTAATTCATAAAATAAACTATTAAATCATATAATTAAACAAACACCATTTCTTCTTCAGATTACATGCCCAACTAAAAACATTTATCAACTTAAAAAGGTTGAACAACCCTGGAGAGCTTATTTAAAACCATAAATTATCTCCATGGTTAAAACACATCAAGCTCTCCTATTGCAAACTAGAGGTTTGTTTAGCAATTTAAAGGTATAATGTTTTCTTATAAAGCAATAAAAATAAGAAGCTTCCAATATCCTTAATGAAGCACATGGTAAGCTAGAATAGTAAGCCAATGGTGGATATGAAAAACATAGGAACCTCCTACAACATGCCTAGGGATTTCCCACAATGGGTCTCACCACCATGGCCATCTACCAACATCACTATAGGTGTAGCATAACAAGGAGTGGAGCTTAGGGAGGCCTGTACCTCTCTTTGAGGATGTATAGCTGCAATGCAAATCTCACACCTCCACATAGAGGAGGAAGATGCTACATTGAGAAAGTCAAGTGTTATCGCTCTAGAAAAACACTACCACTCAATTGGATAAAAGATGTAGGAGGAGTAACCTAGGTTTTCATGCAAAGGATAGAGTCCAACAAACAACAAACCACCCCATGGCTAGCCCCCACACTGCATCCACAAGGTAAAATATTCTAGCTGCACAATAGTGGCGACATACCAACATGGATTAAATGCAAAATATGGAAATCCTATTGCTAAAGAACCACCGTAAGTTAGAGAGATAAGGAAAACCATCCCAATGGTTCTAGGATCTTGGAAGAATGATGAAAACTTATAAATCAAACAATGGCTAAAGTAATGCAGGGAAACTAGTGGGGGTGTGCGAACAATAACTTGACTGATAATGAAGATAGCATCTAACAAGAAGATTTCACAAAGTTCAAAACTAGACTTGACATGACAAGCTTAAACTAACCTGGTTATTCTAGATATGTTCTCTGATTACTTTCAAAGTGTTGCTTCATGTTGAAAACCCAAGTTTCTCTTTCATTCACCCAATTCTTAGTCCTTATGCTATTTCTTTTTTGTCCCCTTGAACTCTTCTCTCCCACTCACCTCGTCCACCTATTTACATAGGGTCTTCTTCACCCATGCTTCCTTTCCTTCCCATATGTTCACACCAAAGCCTCTAAAGTCACCTTCCACCACACACTTTCAGATAAAATTCATAACTTCCTATCTGTCTACTTTTAATTCATCCTCATCCAAGAAGTGGTAGAAATATATCCACCTTATTTTAATATATTTTTCTAGATTTGTCATGTTATAATATTAATGTGTACTTTGCATGTTATGATATGTGTCCTTGAAACTTGTCATGTTCTCATATAGACCTCATGCCTATATACTATAATATTTCATGTATCAATCTTATCTTATTTCAGTTCTAATATTTGGTATCAGAGCCCAGTCGCTCTCTTACCCTATGTAAACCCTTGAGGGGGATTTCCCTCATGGAAATACCCCCCTCATTTTTTTCCCATTTTTTTCTTCAAGCTAGGGAGTATGCTCTCCATTATTGATGGATTAGAAACTAGAAGCTTGAAAAAGACTAATTACAACAAATATATATATTTTTTTGGTTAAGGTTGAATAATAGGTTCTCCCACAGTCACAAACTAGCATCTAACCACTTGAAGGTTGAGATATTGATCCATGGAGGAGCCAGTGCAATAAATTCTATGATGATCATATGTTCATTGGAATCAACTAGAACTAGACCACTATGGAAAGTGGAAAACATTGATCTGCACTTTTTCTTTTCCATTACCGCTGCTACTGAGTAGATTGCTTTTGGTGAAAGATTAATTTTTCACCTTGACCAACGATGTCCCCATAAAATTCTGCATGGGAAAGATGGATGGGCATCAAAATTTCAAAGATAGATGATGCTCAGCCTAGTGTGTGTTGTGGATACTACATTTGTGGATCTGGATGTTGACACCCAATGTGAATATTACTCCCTTCATGCTTCGCACTATCATCACCTTAATATTCGCACATATGTTCGGGCCCCAATATTGGTTTTTTCATGGAAGGCATTTTTTCATCAAATCATGGAATTAGATCACTTATTTTATTTGAAATGCATGCCACCATAAAAGCATCCGAAACTATAGTGCATAGGTGCCATAATACATTTTTAGCAGCTTGGTGTGTTTTTCAAGAAATAATTTCATTCTGCTTCTAAATATCCTTACAATGGCCTAGAAGCTCTCAAAATTTTAGAGCGGTCATCTCTACCACGCTAGTCGTAATATCAGTGACCTTGATGCACTCCAAAAATCTGATCAATGTCAATCTCTGTGATAGTTTCCGTTGAATGCTGAATCAAATTCAAGCCTGGTCACACACTGCCCCACATTGAATATGATGACATATGCACCAGTTGTGGACACTACGGTTTATTATTCTCTATATGAGCCCCACGTTGGGCACTATAGTTTATTTTTACCACATACCATTTGGAAATATTTGATGAAGATAATATTATTTTTGTGCTATCATTTTCAATGATAGGATCGTGAGTGTACGACTAGAGTAGGTAGAATAAAGAGCTCATGTCAAATCCAAAAATGGTTTTGTAAGTTCCTTTTATTTTTATCTTGTGTTCATTTGCGTATCTCTTTTTGGTGATCAGTTTGCAGGCAGTGTGCTTGTGAATCTCTGTAATATGACCCAGATACACAACATAGAAGATGTGCGTGCATTCTCGCTCTCTATAGACAGAGGGTTTCATGACTGATCCTACGCTCTAAAAATTGCATGCCCTTCTACACAGAGGTGTACACAACATCAATAATGGGTATAGATGAAGAAAGAGTGTTAGAAATAGAATTAAAGGTTGGTTGCTTGTTTTTTGTTCCTCATTTTTTGTGGTCTCCAAGATTACTAGAGAGGAAGGAATGGAATGGTTCTCCATCATTACTAAAGCAAATATTGTATTCTATAATTTGGTTAGGAGAACATCTGTGTGGAAGGCATTGTCTAAGAAGATTCTTGCAACTTACTTTAATGTAGATGAGAAGACCAATTCCTACACATTACAGCCTCTATTTCAGTCACTTGTGCCCTATGATGGAGAGAATTTCTACCCCACATATGTTTTTAGTTTGTTATGACCCTCTTTTAGCAGTAGATATGCAGATAAAAGAATGGAGAAAGTAAACATGAGATATCTGTATGAGAGTTTTTTATCAACGTTCACTGCTGTAATATTTTAAAAAATATATCTGGAAGTGAGCAGTCATTCATGTGTGGTCTCATGAGTAGAGAGTGCACTAGATGCACTTCGTGAAATATTATCACTACATGTTTCTTTTTTTTTGACCTACTTTTGTTTTCCACTACTGCATCGGGAGATCACTAGTTTCTAGTGATAATGGCATCATTGTAGAATTTTGATAGGGACTGGTGATAACATGTGCCTTACTATTTGAGTCAGGCAGCTTGATTTTAGCACCCATGGTAGATAGCATGTGGGCCTACACCTATAGGAACATGACCACACACAAGTTTGAGCAAATTTCAACATGGTCCCAAATGGCACCTAGGGGACACGTGAATGGAAATGAACCAGATCATTTTTTTATACCACTCCTTGATCGTTGTTTTTTGAATGGGCAATTGTATACCGTCAGATCATTACCAAAACAAAGATGTTGGAGGGAGTCTACGATCATGCAACTAAGCTCGGTTTTGTTAACACTCCTAGACTGGATTTCAGCCATTAATATTTCTTTAAGGGCAGATGAATCATGCTCTAAAGAATTTTATACACCCACGAAGAAGAATCTATCCCTTGTCATCTAGTGCAATGGGCCGCAAAGGGGCCGAAAGAGTTGCATGTGGGTGTCAGTGGATATCAGGACTTGCATGTGTAGCCTGTGCTTCCATGTTCTAACATCATTCGAATTGGAGTGACCCTGTGTGGGTAGGACATGCACTTATAATTCATGAAGTAAACGCATGATGACTATTGGCATTTTTTTAAGGGTGTTATGATTTGAATTTCAAAAGACTGCATGACAGTGGGGGAATTTTTTTAAAATTTTATTTTCTTTTCATATTATAAGGCCCATGTGTTTTTTAGCCATGAGAAATAGCTTCATAAAACCTTTATATTTTGAAAGCATGGGGGCACTCAATTTGTTTTTAATATTATTTCCACATGGGAAGTGGAAGGGCCACATAATACCTTTATTGTATTAAAAGAAATTATGGCCCAATTAGCCCATGTATTTTCTCCTACGAGGGAAAATTGAAGAATTTATTTTATTTCGCTAGAGAGCGATGCCACCGGAGTGCAATGCCAGGTGAATATTCTTGATGTTTATTTGCTACCTAGAGAAGCATGCTGCTATTGTTTCCATAAGATGAGGGCCCCATTGACATCCAAATATAGAGGTATTTATAGTCATCAAAAATATTTTTCCAAGATGGATACATTGGTGGTGTCTAATTGTAATTTTAAGGCTATTCCATTTGTTTTTTTTAGCTTAAAAAATTATTATCATGGAGTGCACTCTCGGTTGAACCCGACACTCCCAAGAAAAATTGTATGTGATCCTAGTATCTAGTTACCTTCTCTATAGCACCTGGTGGATGCAACGACTGGTTATCAATGCAGTCCGATAGGATGAGGAGATCACCATAAGGACACCTACTATAGGGACTACAAAATCTTGACACCCTAGACTCTATCCGAGGAATTTTTTGGATCAACTTCTGAAGACTACTGACATAGTACTTCAGAATATTCTATTCTCTTCTTTCTTCTTCTCCTCCATATTTGGATTCTATGGCTTCTAGACCAAATCATGTATAAAGGAGGATGTTAGGGTTATTATTATAAAAGTACACATTAAAGGGGGATGTTATAATATTAATGTGTACTTTATCTGCATGTTATGACATGTGTCCTTGACACTTGTCATGTTCTCATATAGGCCTCATGCCTATATATTGTAATATTTCTTGTATCAATCTTATCTTATTTCAGTCCCAACATGTCATAAGTGAGGCTCCTCTTCTTCCAAGGCTAGCAAAAGCCTCCATCTACCTGAATGTGTAAAAATCACTATGTTCAAAAGAAAGGTCTATCATCTAATGAATATATTTTATTATTAACAATAAGTTTCTATTACTTTTCAAATGAAAGATTATTTTCATTAATAAATAAAGCACCTATTGTTCTAAATAAAACATCCATTACTTTAAAACTCTCTAGTTATCGAGAGGCCTAGGTTCAAATATCTCCCCTCACATGTTGCGGATATGTTGTATATAAAAGGTTCCTCATCAAAAATAAAATAAAAATAAAACATTCATTATTTTAAAAGAAAGTTTATTATTATTTTTAATTTTACATGGTGGAATTGGTAGCTGCCACGAATTTGAGTAGGTTTTCTAGATTTTTATAGCCGCCATAGCATTCTGCGTTGTTCGCCTTGGAAGCCGCCACACAAATCTCCACGCAGTCTGCCCCTATAACCACCATGCCATGATCATTTTTTTAAAAATAAAGTCTATTATTATTTAAAATAACACATTCATTATTTTAAAAGAAAGTCTATTATCATTTAAAATAAAAATTTCATTATTTTAAAAGAAAGTCTATTATCATTTAAAATAATACATTCATTATTTTTTTTTATTTTTTTTTTATTTTTTGAATTTACATGGTGGAATTGGTAGCTGCCACGAATTCGGGTAGACTGTCCGACTTTTATGGCCACCACAGTATTCTACGTTGTTTACCCCGAAAGCTACCACACAAATCTTTGCGCAGTCCACCCCTATAATCACCATGCCAAAATCATTTTAAACCTTTTATGCTATTGAAATCATTAGGAAAGGGACAAGTGTTTAGTACAATGAGGCTCGAGATTTGAACCTTAGACCTCTGCCCGCCTTACGGGGTTTGGTCAAACCAATTGGTCAACACCTCAGACCTAATACATTCATTATTTTAAAAGAAAGTCCATTATCATTTAAAATAAAACATTCATTATTTAAAAAAAAATTATTGTCATTTAAAATAATACATTCATTATTTTAAAATAAAGTCCAGTATCATTTAAAATAAAACATTCATTATTTTAGAAGAAAGTCTATTATCATTTAAAATAATACATTCATTATTTTAAAAGAAAATCCATTATCATTTAAAATAAAACATTCATTATTTTAGAAGAAAGTCTATTATCATTTAAAATAATACTTTCATTATTTTAAAATATATTGTATTATCATTTAAAATAACATTTTACTATATATATATACATACTCTTAAAACACAAAAAAGGTTTTTTATTGAATATTAACATCATGCTATCCTTTTGAAATATTTTAGTAACACAAGGAGTTTCAAAGGCAACCAAATTATGCACACTTTCAAAATCATCTATGTAGCAAAGTGATGAAGTAAAAGACAACCACTGATATGCAACAGATAAATATGGAGTCTTTCTATCAACCTACTCACCCATCTTAGTGGAATATTTTATGATAGCTACTAGGCTATCAATTGAGGCTTTAGGTGGCTATCTAATTGACAATTATCCCTAACTTATAATGCATACCTATATGAGGGTATCTATCCATGTTACCCATGAGTTATTGTAATAATCACTTCCCCAATATTAAGTAATTTGTTTCTAGTGGATGATTCTACCTCTTCCACCCACAAGTATATGTTATTCTGCACAATAACAACATGTCAGTAGTACCATATTCTTCTAAAATATTAAACTAGCATCACATAGTTTATTCATTTGCATAAAACTAAGCATCAAAGCATCATAATTCAATACATAGTTTTCATACCAAAAGCTTGCTAGGGAGGGTCATAACATCCTACCCCCTGGGGCTAAACACCATCTAGGGTGTTTCCAATTTTACAAAAATAAAATTATTACATTATATTTTTAAACAAGAAGAAAAATATTTTTGCATATCCTCCACTTTTTCTAAGTGATATTTCTTTTAGAAACTGGTCCCATTGGATCCTACATTGTTCAAGAGTCTGGTTCCGCATAAACTTAGAAAAAAACTCAATAATATTAACTGGTATCACTTCAATAGCCTCTAGGTTTACCATCTATAATTTAGAAACATCCCACACATGTTTAGGATTAGTAACATATTTCCTAAGCAGGGATATGTGGAAGGTGTCATGGATTTTTGACAAGTTAGGCGATAAGGTAAGTCGATAAGCAATCAAGTTGATCTTCTCAGTGATCTCAAAGGGTCCTACATGCCAAAGATCCAAATTCATGGATTTAATAGCACTCTTATTTGGCTTAGACCTTAGGAATACTTTATCTCCTACTGAGTACTCTCGTGGAGTCCTCTTTAGATCATCATAACTTTTCTGGCTATCAAAAATGTTTTTAAGTCTTTTCCTAATTACCTTTAAGTGATATTCCATTTATTTGACTATATCTGATCTGATCACAACTCAATATTCCAGATTATCCCAAGATAATGGTGTTATACACTTTCAACCATACAAGGTATCAAAAGGGACCATTCCTAAAGAGGAGGGATATACATTGTTATAAGTAAAATCTACCAAATATAGGTAGTCTTCCCAATGAGAATTTTGATCCATGTAGTACATGTAGAGCATGTCCTCTAGTACTTGGTTTACTCATTCTATTTGACCATCTATCTCAAGGTGGTATACCAAAATCATATTTAGTTTTGTGTCTACTACATAATGAAGGGCTTTCTAGAATTCATAAATCTAGAATCTCTATCTGAAATGATTATCTCAAGAAACCCATGCAATCAAAATACCTCTTTGGAAAATTGGCTAGCCACTACCTGAGCATCATCCTTGATGTTACCTAGTATGAAATATGCAACCTTAGTCAATATATTGACTATTACAAGAATTGCATCATGTTGATACTTGGTCTTGGGTAATCCTACTATAAAATCCATAAATATAACCTACCATTTTTGCATAGGTACATCATGTGGATATAATTGTTCTACATGATGCCTACATTCTACCTTAACCTTTTGATATTCAAGGTACCAAGTGATATAATCGGTGATATCCTTCTTCATTCATACCCAAAAGAAGGTTCTTTTCATGCTTTCCCTCATTTTGGCCCCTCTAGGATGAGCAGAATAAGGAGATCTATGGGCTTCCTACATTATTAATTTTCTTAAATCACCCATTTTGGTATGATGATTCTACCTTTGTAACACAAAAGGTCATCATTCATGCTAAATTCATTGTTATCCTCAAGGTCTCTATTCAACTTAGATTGAATTTTCTTGCAATAATCATCTTAAGATTGCTCTTCCTTCAACTGATCCATTAGATCCATGTGACTTCTGGATATGGCTGCTATGTGCTTCCTTCTACTTAAGGAATCAACAAAATTATCCTATTTCCCTTTTATATACTCAATTTCATTGTCATATTTAGTGAGAAACTCAATACATATTCTCTCCCCCATTGAGTATAGGTTGGATAAATATATACCTTAGACTTTGATGGCTAGTTTTCAACTCAAAGGGCCTTCCTACCAAGTAGTGGTACTAGAATTTTAGAGCGTGCACCACTACAACTAGCTCTAAATCATGTGTAGTATAATTAATTTCATGCTTCTTAAGCTTCCTTGAAGTATATGCTACTACTAACTCATCTTGAGAGAGTGCTCCTAGCACTTCTAGTGATGCATCCATGCATACTAAAATGTTTCCTTGAGGATTTGTAATCTTCAATATCGGTGTTGTATTGAGTTTATGTTTTAGCAATGCAAAGGCAACTTCACACTTTTCAGACCACTTGAATTCCTTTTTTTTTTTTTAAGGTCAGTTATTGCTATTGCAATCTTAGAATAATATTTTATATAACGTCTATAGTAGCCCATCATCCCCATGAAGCTTTGCACTTTTGTCACATTAGTAGGGGGTTGCCAATTCAGAATGGCTTCAATTTTATTTGGATCTACAATAATTTCTTTTGTTGATATAATGTGCCCTAGGTACCATACCTCTGAGACATAGAAATCACTTTTTACCAAATTCCTATAGAGTTGATTATCCCTTAACAACTATAACACTATCTTGAGATGTTTATCATGCTATTACTTGTCTCGAGAGTATATTAAGATATCATCTACAAATATGAGGATAAATTTATCTAGATGCTTTGAGACATTAGATTCATGAATACAACTAGGGTATTAGTTAACCCAAAGGGTAGGACTGTAAACTTGTAATGCCCATACCTAGTTTTGAATGTCATTTTGTGAGTGTCCTCATATTTTCTCAACTGATGGTACCCTGATCTCAAATCAATATTTGTGAATACTGTGGCATATCTTAATTGGTCAAAGAAACCTTCAATTCGTGATAGTGGGTATCAGTTATTTATTTTAACCTTGTTAAGAATTTTATAATCAATACACAATATTAAGGAATTATATTTCTTTTTTAAAAATAAAACCAGTGCACTCCAAGGTGACACACTTGGTTTTCTCAATCCCTTTTCTAATAGACCTTGTAGTTGCACCTTTAATTCCTACATCTCAATAGGATTCATCCTATATGGAGATCTATGGATGGGTTCTGCTCTTGGCATAAGGTCAATAGTAAAATAAAATTCCCATAAAAGAGGAAGTCCATGTAAATCCTCAAGAAACACATCCTTAAATTCCTACAAAATTGGATGTTCTCCAACACCTCTCTCTTTTGATTATCTCTGACGTCATTAAGTTTTACAACATAGACTATCCCTCCTTTCTTGAGTGCTTTCTTCAACTGCATAGCTAACAATATCTAGGATTTGAATACTCTCTACTCTTTATGAATTCTTAGTATTTCCTTGGTTTCATTTGAATACTCAATCCATATATCTTGGAAATTTATCAAGGATTTATGGGTTTATAACCAATCCATTCCTAGGATCACATCAAAGGCATGAAGTGGAGCTACATACAAACAACCTTTGGTGGTACCACTAGCTAAAGTAATCTCTGCCATTAGAAAATATTGGTTTACTAAGGAGGTTTACCCTAAAACATACTTGACCTTCCAACCATGGGATAAATATCCTAGGATTTTGGCATATCCCTTGCCAAACTAGAAGAAATAAATCTATCTATGGCCCCACTATAAATTAAAATTTTTACTTGCTTATAAAAATTTTTGCCTTTTACAAGCAATGGGGTAAATTTCCCATCTAGCTTCTGATTTTTGGTTGTAGCATAGATTCGGTGAGCAAGTTCCTTTCCTTTTGCACTAGATGTACTTGGCCCTGGTTGATGTAGATATTGATTAGCATAGTGAGGGTATTTGTAATTATAACACCCATCCTTGTGTCCTTGCCATTTCTTTGGTTTTTATTCCTCCACTTTACTTGCTAGAGTTGAAGTTTACAGTTTTTGAGGCTGAGGCTTTGCATTTTTTGGATTATTATTGGTTTGCTTTTAAAATTTATTCTTGAACCTTCCTTATTTTCCATTGTTTTTATTCTTAAACTTCTAAGGGTTCTTGGTCTTCCAATCATATTCCTCTTCCCATTTCAAGAATACCTGACTATTCCTCTTCTTAAGTGCTTGTTGATAGTGTTCAAACAAGGTGGAGTAGTTGAATTTTAAGTGACTCTACCTTATTTTCTAGGTCATACGCCTTCTATAGTGACCTAGGTTCATTCATGTTTACATCATGCTTCACTCTAGATTATAACCCATGAATAAAATTGTGAACCCTAATATTCTCATCATAGGTAGGTACATACTTAAGTAACCAAACCAACTTATAATATGTCTCCACCATTTTGGTCCCTTATTCTAGGCTAGAAAACTCTATGAATTTTAGCACATAGAAGTGCTCTGTAAGGAACCTTTTCTTCAAGATGACTACAAAGTCCTTCCATGGAATATCAAAAAGTTCAATCTTGTTCTTCTCATAGTAGGTTCCCCACGAATATAGAGTAGCCCCTTCTAAGTAGGTCATGGTCCAAACTATTTGGGTTCTTAGGGAATAGTCTTTTCTTGTAAAATATACTTCTAATTCTCTCAACTAGGCTTTAGCTACATTCCACACTTCTCCATAAAACTTGGAGATACAACCATTTTTATATCCATAACCATTTCCTTCTCTAGAAGATATCTAGCTTGCAACTGCTTTGTTGTTAGTCCATCGACTTGGCTAACCAATGAGCCTCTAGCTTACGAGTTTTTGATTCACAATAGTTTCCAATATTTGTCTCATATGATATTGCATGGTAGAAACAGTAGTAGTTGTTAGGAGTGAAATTGAAGGGGTTATTTTATTGATACAAATGGTTACAATATATAGGCATAAGCCTATATTCAACACATGACACTTGTAAAGAGAAATTGACAAGTGTCAAGGTGAAGACATAGTGCACTTTAACTCTAACATTCCCCCTTAAAGTGCACTATCCTAACTAAAGAAGAAACAAAACAAGTCAACATTAGGTAACATTCCCCCTTAATGTTGACTTCTTGAAAACAACCTATCATCCTCGCTTATTGCTGATTTGGTCTAGGCTCATGCTCTGTGCTCTTGGCTCTCCAATTGTGAATAATGCTATATTCAATGTGTATACATCTCGGTCTTTTACCTTAGGGTCAGCCACTTCCACGGGTCTGTTGCCACTGGGTCAGCCGTCTAAGTGCCTCAGGGTCATCATGGGTGCCTCAGGGTCAGCCACTTCTAGGTCTGTTGCCTCTATAGGTCATCCTCAGAGGATGTTGCCTCTCGTAGGTCACTGACTAGATTCACCATGAATATCAAATCCCTCCTCATGGTGAACTCAATCTAGAAGGTGTCGGTCTCTGTCAAAAATGCACCCAATACAAAGGAAAAATGAGCCATATAAGAGTGTCGGTCTCTACCGAAAATGCACTCAATACAATAAAATGAGCCATAGATCAAAATAGGAGAGAAGAAGAAAAGAAGAGAATCTTCTGAAGTGTCTTCATTTGTAGTCTTTAGAAGTAGATCCGGAAAAACCTCGGATAGAGTCTAGGGTGTCTATGTCTGTAGTCCCTAGATTAAGTGTCCTTATGGTGACCATGTCATCCCATCAAAATGCATGGGTAACCAGCCACTGCATTTTCCAAGTGTATAGAAAAGATCACTAGGTACAAGGATCACATATAAAATTACCTTTGGAGTGTCGAGTACAACCGAAAGTGCACTCCAAGGTATAAGAAATTTAAGGCTAAAAAACTCAACTAAAACAACCTCAAAATTACAATATGACACCATCATTGTGTTCGTTGCGGAAAGACATTTCCAACGACTATAAATACCCCTATATTCCACCATCAAAGGGGCCTTCATCATGTGGAAAATAATAACATGCCTATCTATGCAGTAAATAAACTTTAGGAATATCAAGGGATAAGGGAAACAACATTCCACCCCTTTATGCATTATGTAAAGTAAATTTTAAATGATAGGCATGGGGAAACTTGGAAAGCAAGGTGAGAAGCAGATTATCGATCACAACACCACAAATGTATTATAGTGGGCCACCACGTGGGTCCCACCCATTTGCAAGGAGCACCAAACATCCTGAATGATGTCCATGCAAAGAGTTCCATCATGATATACATTAGGATGAAACACATCCGACGTAAATCGCACACGAGGCGGCTTCTCAGGATAATTCTCCCCAAAAATTAATCTCAGCAAGAAAATATTTTTTGATAGAAAAAAATTAAGGGGCTTTCTTCCTTCATGCAACACTCAAACTTCAACGCCAACTTATCTCCTCAGTGCTGACTTCGGTCACTAAATATCGGTTACTGAAATGTCTTGATATGCACTTGCATCGCCATCAATTGTGAGTGGTCTCCATGACTGTTACAAGTGTCCATAAATAACCATAGCTTGTATTAAAAAATTCTAGCAGTCTGACTGATGCACGAAAAAGAAACTTGGCCACTCGTTTCATTGACTACATGGTAGCACCATCGAAGAATTATATCAGGCAAATAAATCTTCTCCACAAGAATTTATGTGATTATTACTAGGATGCTGATCTCCTCCTAGTCATCGTAGTTGTCCACGGTGGCATCGTCCTTCTATAACACCTCCCGGATCTCCTCCATAGAACCTATTGCTACAAGCTTCGTCAACACGCTGCCACCCATGAACATGACACGTAGGCTGCTATCCTCAAACACCTACTTTTTTTGAGCTATGAACCAGTCTAGTGACACGCTCTCTGTATCCCGCCTGCCAGGAACCACCACACTCTGGATCAAAAACTGATCGCTCGAGTACTCTAACTGTAGCTGCATCTCTATCTCCACTGTCGTCGTCCCCAGCGGCAAAATAATCCTCGACGAGGGTTTCACCATATATTTCTTTTTCTTCATCAGATGCACACGAAAAGCCACCGACATCGTGTACATAACGTTTTGGAGATCCACATGGCCGAAACATTTTTGCTCGGGTTCAAACCTGATAGCCACCTCTTTAGGTTCAATACGCATTCGACCGTCCTTAGTTATGATAGGATTTGCTAAAGTAAACCCCAAAAAGCTCCAGATTACTACAGGTTGCTTCACTGTAGATTTAGCTATACAGTTTAATAAGGGTTTGTGTGTTCATGCTGTAGATTCTATCTATAGGCTGTAGAAATCATGGAAATTTTTGAGAGAATGACTGAACTCAAGACAGGAGCCAAAATCCCATTGATTGGCCTAGGAACTATTTCCCTCATTCAGGAGGAGGATTCGAACATTCAGAAGGTAGATATGCATGCACGGTGTGATGCCATTTCTAAAATGAGTTATTATCTAAATGAATGCTGACAACGTCAGATTTGCGGGTTGGTAGAGACATCATCATGAAGAATTGTAGACTATCAAGATGAAGGGGTAGGGTCGAGCTGTTTCCCATCATTCGTATGCTAAGACCCTAGCGAATGGATTCTCACATTATCGCAGCTGAGAGATGGATCGAATGTAAACATTGACTATCAAGAATAAGAGGATGTAAAACAAAATAAAGCTGGCAGATGTATGTGGGGTTCGTAGAGCACGATCACCGTCGGCATCACTGCCAAAGCCAGGGAGACCCGCTATCCATCGAGAAGTGAAGAACAAAGCACGGTACTATATGTCTCTAAAAAAAAATAGTGAATCCTTCATGTCTTGGATCACGCATTGACACGCACAGGCTTTGTCGCAGCGAGTCAACAACAACCGTAACTCTCCAAAAAAAATTAGCATTTTGCTTTGACATAGAGGAGAAGGGATCTACGGGTACAGTTTTGCAAACCCTAAAAAAAAAAATAACCTTTCAAACTAATTTTTAAAATTCTTACCATCTGGTTTCTGATCCATCAAATGATGGAGAGCATACTCCCTCGATAAAAAATTTAAAAAATAGGAAAAAAAAATGTAAGGGGGAAAAAAAATGAAATGAGGGGGAGGGAGGATTTCCATGAGGGAAATCCCCCCTCAAGGGATTTCACAGGGCAGGGAAATCCTGCTCTGATACCAAATGTTAGGAGTGAAACTGAAGGGGTTATTTTATTGATACAAATGGTTACAATATATAGGCATAAACCTATATTCAACACATGACACTTGTCAAGAGAAATTGACAAGTGTCAAGGTGAAGACATAGTGCACTTTAACTCTAACAGTAGTGAGGTTTTCTACCTCTCTATTGTAATTTATTATATATTCATCTTGGATCCTTTATTCAACATTATTTTGTTGAGTCTATCTAGTTGAAGGCATAGGCCTCTATTTTTTGGTCTTAGGTGGTATTTTAACCTCGTTAAAACCAAGAAAAATATTAGGTTATAGATTCACTTTGAACTGTGCCACTAATCCAAGCCATAATAGATATTTATCTTTATAAAAGCATCAATAATCTAATTAGGATGGCATTCCAAGGTTATGATGTAACTTCAATACCAAAGTTTGTACTTACTATAAGTAAGGTATCATAACATTCCATTCATCCTTGGTATTAGTTCCCATTAGATTATAGCAAGCAGGAGATTCTAGGTCTTCTTGGATTGAGCTTAAAACTTAATCAAACCTTTAATGAAAGACATCCAAATACCTTTAGCACATAAGAAGCTCTATAACCTCGTACCTAGAGCTCTAATAGAAAATGCAGTGACCTCAAAACTAGCTACAAGAAACACATAAAATTATATATATATATATATATATATATATATATATATATATATTTAAAACTATGGTGAGGGATTCATAAACCCCTAACCAATATATGATTTATCTATTGTTTAAGTTTACTAAGATTCCCAACTTTTCCATTGAGTTACACCTCACTCAATACCCTACACAAGTTCGTATGTGCAAGCATATTTATGTGTGTCTACAAATAAGCTTATCATTCTCATCACTCTTGATGAGCTAAACTTATCACCTTTAGTCAATCGAAGGTATATGCCCATCACCATACCATACACAAGTCCATATATGTAGGTATGCTATGCATATTGTAAGTTAATCTATCCATATCGTCTTCACGATGAGCTATCTTAACTCATATGTAATCAATTAGTTTACCTTAGTTAACATTATCCCTAATGAGGTCTCAATTCCCTTAGGTCTTCCTATTTTCACACTAAGAGGTCTTAATCTCTTAGGTCATTTCTACATTATTTGTTTAGCAAGAAGACAAAAATAGCTATATCTAATAATTGAATCTAGAAGCAAAATTCATAAATTATAAGGAAGAACTTAGAAAGGAAATGACATGAACATGAAGGTAAGCATTAAATAAGAAGGAAACACTAAATAAAAAAGCTTAAGTAAATCATAAAATTTAAAATAAAGATACATTCCCATCAATTTAATAAACCATTACATATATTCAAGTATGGTAAAACCTCCATACTTATAAAAGAATAAAGTAATACATGAACTATCTAGGGATATCTCCTTATAATTCTAGTCTATTTGAGTATAAGTAAAACAAATCAATGCATAAGTTCCAACTATCTTTTCGGTCCTCCTCTTTCCATCGATTATTTGAGGATAGTAAGGGATTAGGGCAACTCATGGTTCCATGATAGGCATACCTCTAAATGCATCTAATATTTACTTTACCAAATTGTAACTATACAAATTAAATCAAAGTATCTACCCATCTATTGCATAGTTTTTTTTTGAATTTACATGGTGGAATTGGTAGTCATCACAAATCGAGTAGGTTGTTTGGATTTTATGGCTGCCATAGTATTCTATGCTATCTAACCTGGAAGTCGCCACACAGTTCTTCGCACAGTCCGCCCCTATAACCACCATACCATAATCATTTTAAACCTTTTACATCGTTGAAAGCATTAGGAAAGGGATAAGCATTCAGTTCAACGAGACCCAATATTTAAACCATGGACCTCTGCCCCCTTACAGGATTTTGTGGAACCAATATGTCTACACCTCAGACCTCATCTACTACATAGTTGATATCATAAAAATCTCTATTTTTATTTTCACCTCTCATTGTCCATAGAGAGTCATTCAATTGATATAGCTAGATCACAGGTTTAATTTTAATCAATTCATTTCAACCTTTATTTAACAAATTAAAGTCCCATACCTTTAATCATCAAATAAACTAGGTTACCTTTTTTTTTATAAATCAAATCTCATTTCTTAATTCATAAATATACTATTTGCCCTTATTTCATAAATTAAAGTCCCATACCTTTGATCTATAAAACAAACCATTTTAATTTATTTAATAAATCAGAGCCTTGTTACTTTAATTCATAAATATACTATTTTATTTTATTTCATAAATTAAAATCCCATACTTTAGTCTATAAAAAAACCATTTTCTTCTATTTAATAAATCAAAACCTCATTACTTTAATTCATAAATATACTATTTTTATTTATTTCATAAACTAAAGTCTCACACCTTTAATAAATAAAACAAACTAGGGTAGGGTTATTTGTAAAAGGTTGTGGGGTCCCTTTCAAAACCCTCTTTTTTATTAATACTACCAAAAATAAAAAATAAAACAAACTATTTTCTTTTATTTAATAAATCAAAGTCTCATTACTTTAATTAATAAATAAACCATTTTCTTTTATTTCATAAATTAAAGTCCCATACCTTTAATCTATAAAACAAACTATTTTCTTTTATTTAATAAATCAAAGCCTTAGTACTTTAATTCACAAATATACGTTCTTTCTTTATTTCATAAATTAAAGTCTTATACCTTTAATCTATAAAAAAAACTATTTTATTTTATTTAATAAATCAAAGCCTCATTACTTTAATTCACAAATATACTATTTTTCTTTATTTCATAAATTAAAGTCCCATACCTTTAATCTATAAAATAAACTATTTTATTTTATTTAGTAAATCAAAGCCTCATTACTTTAATTCATAAAATAAAATATTAAATTATATAATTAAACAAGCACCATTCCTTCTTCAGATTACATGCCCAACTAAAAACATTTATCAATTTGAAAAGGTCGAACAACCCTAGAGAGCTTATGTAAAATCATTACTTATTTCCATGATTAAAATACACCAAGCTCTCCTATCATGAACTAGAGGTTCATTTAGCGATTTAAAGGTATAATATTTTCTTATAATGCAATAAGAAGAAGAAGCTTCCAATATCCTTAACAAAGCACACGATAAGCTATAACAATAAGCCAAATAACATAGACAAAAAATGTAGGATCCTCCTAGAACATGCCTAGGGATTGGCCATAGTGGGTCTCATCTCTATGGCCATCTACCAACACCACTACGAGTGTGGCCCAACAAGGAGTGGAGATTAGGAAGGCTTGTCCCTCTCTTTGAGGATGTATGGATACAAGAGAGATGGATGCTTTATATTTCAATAAAAGTTTTTTTTTGAGAGGCTCTCTCTCCTTTTGAAATGCAGATATCGTCACCCTCACATGGAGAAGGAAGATGTCACAATGAGAAAGCCAAGAACTATCGCTTTATAAAAACACTACCACTCAAATGTTTAAAATATGGAGGAGACGTAACCTAATTTTTTGTGCAGAGGATAGAGTCTAATAAATAGCAAACCACCCCATGGCTAGCCCCCACACCATGCCCATTGGGTAAAACATTCCAACCATACAATAGTGGCAACATACCAACATGGCTTAAATGCAAAACAAGGAAATCCTAGTGCTAAAGCACCACAATTAGCTAGAGAGAGATAAGGAAAACCGTCCTAATGGTTATAGGATATTGAAAAAAGGATGATAGCTCAAAAATCAAATAAGGGCTAAAGCAATGCATGGAAACCAATGGGGGTGTGTGGACAACCCGACTGATAACAAAGACAACATCTAACAATAAGCTTTCACAAAGTTCAAAACTAGACATAGCATGACAAGCTTAAACCAACCTGGTTATTCAAAATATGTTCTCCGATTACTTCCAAAGTGTTGCTTCACGTTGGAAACCTGAGTTTCTCTTTCGTTTGTCCAACACTCAATCCTTCTACTATTCCTTTTTCATCCATCCAAAATCTTCTCTCCCACTCTCCTCTTCCACCTCTCAACATAGAGTATTATTCACCCATGCTTCTCGTCCTTCCCATATGTTCTCCCTAAAGCCCTTAAAATCACCTTCCACCACCCATTTTATAACAAAATTTATAATTTTCCATCTGTCTGCTTTTAGTTCATCCCCATCCAACAAGCAACAGAAAGATATCTCCCTTATTTTAATCTATTTTTCCAGATTTTTCATAAGTAGGGCTCCTCTCCTTCCAAGGTTGGTAGAAGCCTCCATCTATCCAAACGTGAAAAATCACCACCTTTAAAATAAAGGTCTATCATCTAATGAACATATTTTATTATTAACAATAAGTACCTATTACTTTTCAAATGAAAGACTATATTCATTTATAAATAAAAGCACCCGTTGTTCTAAATAAAACATCCATTACTTTTAAATAAAAGTCTATTATCATTTAAACTTAAAAAATTCATTATTTAAAAAAATATATTATCATTTAAAATAACACATTCATTATTTTAAAAGAAAGTCTATTATCATTTAAAATAAAACATTCATTATTTTAAAAGAAAGTCTATTATCATTTAAAATAAAACATTCATTATTTTAAAAGAAATTCTATTATCATTTAAAATAAAACATTCATTATTTTAAAAGAAAGTCTATTACCATTTAAATTAATACATTCATAATTTTAAATGAAAGTCCATTTTCATTTAAAATAAAATATTCATTATTTTAAAGTAAAGTCTATTATCATTCAAAATAATACATTCATTATTTTAAAAGAAAGTCCATTATCATTTAAAATAAAACATTCATTATTTTAAAATAAAGTCTATTATCATTTAAAATAATAATTTACTATATATATACATGCTCTTAAAACACAAAAAATGGTTCTTTTATTGAATATTAACATCATGCTATTCTTTTGAAAGATTTCAGTAGCACAAGGAGTTCCAAAGGCAACCAACTTATGCACACTTCCAAAGTCATCGATCTAGCAAAGTGATGAAGTAAAATATAACCGAACATATGCAACAAACAAAGACAGAGTCTTTTCATCAACCCAATTACCCATCTTAGTTAGAGATTTTATGATAGCTACTAGGCTATCAACAAAGGCTCTAGGTGGTTGTCTAATTGATGATTATCCCTAACCAATAATGCATACCTATATGAGGGTATCTATCAATATTACACATGAGTTGCCGTAATCGTCATTTCCCCAATCTTAAGTTCCTCATTTATGGTGGATGATTCTACCTCTTCCATCCATGAGTGTACCTATTTTTGCACAATAGCAATATGTTAGCAGTACCATATTATTTCAAAAGATTAAACTAGCATCACATAGTGTTAGGATCCTTAATCCTAACATTATTAGTTAGTATTATTAATCATTTAATTATTATATTATTAACTTATAAAGTGAACCATCACAACCCTTCATAACGTGAACCATCACATCTCTTCATACGTGAACCATCATGTCTCTTCACCAACGTAGCTTTAGGGTATATATATATATATATATATATATATATATATATTAGGTTGGCCATCCATATCAAATCATCCATGAATAATAAGAAGAAGAATAATATAGATTCTAAAGGAGGGAGCCCCCTATAGTGGCAAAGCGATTACAAGGGAGCCCCCTTTGAGTGGCTTGCAATTACATTTACATTAATTTGTTAATAATTTTATAGTAAGACCTTGGGGTCTTACCATTTGGTATCAGAGCCATGTGGGACCCAGTCATGTGGGAATTGCTCAAAGATCTTCATCAAATAACTTCTATGCGTGAGTATCAAACTTGGTTTGAGGATATCACCAAACACAACATAATATTGGATGAATAAATTCTCATCAATGACTTCATTAGAGGATTAAAAGAGGAAATTAGAATGGAGGTGACAAGGTTCAATCCCTATACCATGATGCAGACCTATGGATTGGCAAAATTAGCTGAAGATAAAATCAATGCACAACAATGATTAGGAAAACCACTTATGGAAAAATCATCGACCACTTACATCGCTTCCAAACCTATGCATAATGGAAGGGCACAAAGCACTTACACAACCCCCAAATCTAACCGAACTTTACGAATTAAACATCTTAGCTTTGAGGAGATGAAGGAATGATGATAAAAAGGACTATGTGATAATTGTGATGAACAATTTGGACCCCACCATAAATGTGCTACACTAACATTGTATTTATTGAAGGAAGTTGATCCTTGTCTCTCCATAGAGCAAGAAGATGAGGTAGTTGTTTCTGAAGCTACCAGTGCACCTACTCACTGCAATGAAGACAATGAGGTTGATGTGCAAGAAGTGATTGATGTACCAAGCAAGGATGAAGTAGACATACCCAAAGTGATAAATGCTAGCCAAACATGCAGTCTACAAGACATACACATACCTTCCTCACCAATAGTGAGTTCTTGCCATATGACCAAACCTATTCGAAACCAACGTAGAGTGACTACACACTCCTTTCCGTTGGCTCTACCAAGGAACCAAAAAAGGATATGAAATCATTACCATCACTTTTGATGCATCATTTTGAAGTATTTGAGGAACCCCAAGGGTTGCCCTCCCATCGTCATCATGATTTTCCTAAGGGAGATTCTACTATTGTTCTTGGCAACCCCCCGCTAATGCTTCATCCTTCTCGATATCCCTGCCTACGAAAGGATGCCATCAAAAGAGTCCAAGAACTTACACAAATCCTTCTTGGAAAACAAAGGACAAAGCTTCTCACTTTGAGATTTGAGGAAAAAGCTCTTTTTAAGGAGGGTGGCATGTTAGGATCCTTAATCCTCACATTATTAGTTAGTATTAGTTAGTATTATTAATCATTTAATTATTATATTATTAACTTATAAAGTGAACCATCACAACCCTTCATAACGTGAACCATCACGTCTCTTCATACATGAACCATCATGTCTCTTCACCAACGTAGCTTTAGGGTAGATATATATATTAGGTCAGCCATCCATATCAAATCATCCATGAATAATAAGAAGAAGAATAATATAGATTCTAAAGGAGGGAGCCCCCTATAGTGGCAAAGCGATTACAAGGGAACCCCTTTGAGTGGCCTACAATTACATTTACATTAATTTATTAATAATTTTATAGTAAGACCTTGGGGTCTTACCACATAGTTTGTTCATTTGCATAAAACCAAACATCAAAGCATCATAATTCAACACATACTTTTCATACCAAAAACTTTCTAGGGAGGGTCATGACAGGATGGAAGGTGATTCTCTCATAATAATAAATGCAATTTTGAGGAAAGCAAAGGATCCATGGAACATACAAGAGATAATTGTGAAAATTCAAGATCTTGCTAAAGAGTTTGAATAAATTGGGTTTAAACATATATTAAGGGAAGACAACAAATGTGCAGAAAAGCTAGCCAATAGAGAGATTTTGATTGAGAATTGTAAAATTAAATTCTCCTTTTCATGGTTAGAGGAAGTAGAAAGTTTAGTTGAAGCCGATAAAAATGTTGGTTGCATGATTCAATTAATGATTAGGATTTACTTTAATATTTTCCATTGGTAACATCTGTGTTATTTTGAAACAATAATGTATTTTTATATAAGACCATTTATTATAATTTTTGTGTTTGCACTTGTATTTCAAGAAGGAAACTAGCAATCCAGATTTGATAAAGTGGACTTTAATAGTGCGATGTTTTGGAAATATTACTCTACTAAGATGCAAGACATAGATAGTAGACATAGATAGTAGAGGTGAAGTTTTGGCATTGTGAAGGCTGCTATAGAAAAATATTAAGAAATATGCCAAATTCTAGATAATTTTTTTTCATACAAAAAATTGAAAAGATCTAAAAATGAATATTAAGAATTCAAACATTTTATGTTAAATGATGTAGGTTTATAGCTATAGCATCTCAATTGAGATGATAAGTGTATCTATTTGTAAACTCTCAAGCTCTAAAGAAGAGAGATGTAAATTGTCAAGGGTGGGAGACTGGAGTACAATCCCTTATTATCTAGCAAAAACAAAAAAATCTAATGACAATATTCTAAACTATCAAAACTCATAAATAACTTCTACAACTCATAAAATTGTCATTAAAAAATGCTTATAAAAATAGTAACTCGGTATAGAATAAATATCTCAAGTACATCATACTTTCACACACTCTTACTCTACATTGTGTTACATAACTCAAGACTATAGCATGCATATATAGCCTTCTACAGTGACTCTTGGATGGTTATGACTCTTCTATTCCTAGTGACTCCTAACTCTCTTTTGCACACATATGAAGCCCTATTTGATGTATACTTGTAATATGACTCTTCACTATATTTTTCTAATCTATGGATACATGTACACATGGACTAATGTGCACATTTACAATATTGAATATAATACACACTTTAATAATACTTTTGCATTTATTACATTGCATAAAGTAAATAATCAAATAATAACATAAGACACATAACCTAATATAATTTTGTACCCATGGTGGTACATTGTTATGTACCAAATAATGTAATATTCTCCAAAAAACTCAAAGGGATATCAATTTGGGAAGCCAAATCATAGGTATTAATAAGAAGTGGGGCTAATCCCACTAATAAAAATAAAAAGTGATGATGGCGATTTTGATATCATGTAATATTAGGGGTATGAATAAGACCCCTAAATTTTTATTTATTAAGAAATTGATAGGTTGTTATGGTATTGAGTTTATTTTAATACAAAAACAAAATAAAGTGGTGAGGAATTTAAGGATGCTCTTAAAAATATTTGTTAGATGGGAGATTGTCTAACAATTTCTTCTATAGAAGCTTTAGGCGGTATTAGAACAATATGGTATAAATGCAAATGGTATGGGTAATTGTTAGAAGAAAAAATTAATTGAGTTGGTGGAATATTTTGTAGGAAAGAGAAAACATCAAAGTTGGTCTTGTAAATGTATATGCTCCAATTATTATTACTTCTTGTGAAAGATATTGTAAGGACCTTAGAATATGTTTTCAAACACAATGATGATTCATTATGATCTATGGATTCTTGGGGGTAATTTCAACATGGTTCTATGTACTCCAAGATGGTCTAAATTTATGCAAGATTTTATTTTTAATGTCAATTAAAATAACCATTGGAATGTTAGTCCTTCAAATTGTCAATATATATGGGATAATAGATGCATTTGGAAAATTTATATAGTAGAAATATTGGATATATTTTTATTATCCAACATATTGTTGCAAATAAAGTATACAATCTCTTCAAAATATTTATTATGAGAAGGACTAGATCATAAATCCATTCTTTTGAATTGTGATTTATCCAATAATGGTCATCCAAAGCCATTTTTCTTCCAATCTATGTGGCTTCAAGACCCCAATATTTTCCATATGTTAATATTATGGTGGGAAGAAGCAAATTTTGAAGGATAATATTTGAAATTATTTGTTCAAAAGATAAAATATTTAAAGAAAAAATGAAGATTTAGAATGTCAAATGTCTTGGTAACATTTTTAAAGAAAAGAAAGAAATTGAATCAAGCTCAAACATTTACAACATATAGTAGAAAATAATGGAAGAGATTAGGATTCTTATAGAAAGAAAAATAATTACTTTTTGATTATATTAATGCATTGAAAAAGGAAGAGTCATATTGATTCAAAAAATCTAGGGAGAAATGGCTTAAGGATGGAGACAAAAATATAGTTTTTTATGCTATAGCAAAAACAAAATTTTCATCATATAAAACATATTAAAATTCCAAATGGAAGAAATATTGAGGAAGAAAAGGACATAAGGAAGGAAGTAATTGATTATTTTAAAAATATTTTGTCATATACTATGCAAGATAAGGAGGCACAAGATAATATTTTGTAAAATATTCCATAGGGACAACATGAAAGCTTGATGAAGAAGATATATATGGAGGAGCTATATAAAACCATCTTCTCTTTCCATCCTAACAAGGCACCTGACCTTGATGGATTTATTAGTAATTTTATTTCAAAGTTTTGGGATTTATTGAAGAGCGTTACATTAGTTGTGGTTGAAGAGGCCCAAAAAAGGAAAATTATTATAAATAATATCAATTCCCAAGAAATATGAGACAAAATAATTTGATAATTATTGTCCAATAAGCATTTGTAATATGATTATAATATCATTTAAAAAAAATTAAAAAACAGGTTGAAAAACATTCTAGATTGTGTTATATTAGATGAACAAGGTGGTTTTGTTTGTGGTAAATAAATTCTTGATGGTATAATCATTGCATCCATACATTCTCTTTATTCTATGAAAAACTAGGTATGCTTATAAAATTAGATATGAATGAGGCATATGATAAGGTTTCCAACAATTTACTACATGATATTCTCAAAACCTTATTTTGATTATAGTTGGTGCTAATGGATAAAATGTTGTTACATCACTACAAAATATTTTTATTAATCAATGGTTCTCCTACTAGTTACTAGTTACTAGTTACTAGTTACTAGTTACTTTAAGTTAATTTGTGGACTATTTCAAGGTCATCAACCATATCCTTATATATTAATTGTTCTTATGAAGGCATTCACCATATCCTTATCTATTCACTGCTTTTAAGAAGGTATTAGGGAGAGCTTTCTCAAAGGTAAAAACAAAAGGAAAAATCAAAGGTATTTAGGTTATTAAAAATATTCCCTTAAAATATCATCTCTAATTTATTGATGATACTTTTATTTTGGGCCACATACTATCAGTGAGACCATGGATTTTAATTAATATTATCATGCTATAAGAAGACTATTAGACAATCTGTTAATACTACAAAATCCAATTTTTTCATTAACATTGCCCTAGATTTACAATGAATTATTGTGGATATTTTACGGTTTAAAATAAAAAAATTTCCATCAATCTACTTGGGTATTCCTTTTTCTCATAAAGGAAATAAAAAGGAGCTTTGTGTCTCTTGTGTTGATATAAGGAAAGCTTGTTTGGCAGGTTGGAAAGGTAAGTTGTTTACCATGGCAGTATAACTCATAAAGAATACATTGCAATCCATCCATATTTATATGATGTCACTCTCAAGATTGCTAATAGGTATAGCATCAGAAAATGATAAAATTCAAAGATACTTTCTTTGAAAAGGATGCGAGAAAAAATTTAGGTTCCATATTTGTAAGTGGGATAGGGTTTGCAAATTATGAGTTTGGCCTTAGGGGAAAATCTTGGGTGGGGATTATTTAAAGATCAAGGAAGAATTGGATAAAAATATTACTTCAAAAATATAAAGGTTCTCTTAATGTAGTGAAATTATTTAGGAAAAGAATCATATCCAAAGGATCATCAACATAGAACTTCATAATAGATAGTTTACAATTACAAAATAAACATATTAGATTGTCAATCATTAAGGGGATTTATTCTTTTTTTGTCTAAAGCTTGGTTAAAGCCTTATCCTATTATATTTGACTCAAAATGGTAACCATTGGCTTGGGCATATCTAACTTATAAAGGTCCAACAAACTCCAAATCATGAATTCCTATTAGTAACTTGTTTTAAGGAGAGGAACTCAAACAAATTATAGACAAAATTCAAAATTGCTTCAAAAGTTTTATTTTCCAATTTTTACACAGTCAAGTTGGAATATGATGATTTAGAGCAATCAAAATTTCTACTCCCATAGATTTTCCTTTGGAATAATATTTGGTATCTTAATTTTGTGCCATGCAACATCTGCTTATGACCAACAAGGTTGCCAAGGTATTCCTCAACTCTTATAAGTAATTGTTTACTCTTAGTGCTACTTTGTTGAATATGTCCTCTTCTTATCACCCATAATCAAGTATCTAAATAGTTATTGTGAAGAAATTTTGAGGTACTTACCTATAAGTTTTAGCTAGATAAAAAATATCCTTGGGTTCACTAGCATTTCTTAAATGAATGATGGTATATCACTTTTACCATTTCTTTCTCAAGTTATCCCTATTTGAGATAATGTATGGATTTGAGATAATGTATGGACATAAACTACATCCATCGCAAACTTTATTCTAGGATATTCCAAAGTGGATTAGGTAAATGATTTGTTTTAACAACATTAGTATATGCTCCAGATTTTTTAATATAATTTATCCTAGGCCTAAAACCACATTAAACAATAACAGGATATGCACCATTGGGAGTGACAATTTTTTATGAAAAATAATATAATTTTCTAAGTGTAGCCTTATAATAAAATTCTCCTTGAAGACCAAGCCAAATTTTTTATGAAAAATAATATAATTTTGTAAGTGTAGACTTATAATAAAATTCTCCTTAAAGACCAAGCCAAAATTTAGAAGATGCCCTTTGATTTTAAGGATCCTACAAGGTGGTTCGTTGCATCACAAACATTTTATAAAAATATATTTCAGAAACAATAACTTATATAAGAAAACATCACAATAAAATAAATTATAAAATAATATTTAGTAAAAATTAATTTTAAATTTTTAAAATTAACTTAAAGAAAATATAAATACTTCTTCACACAAAAAATAAAGTTTGAACTACTTATATAAATATCAGAATTATTAAAATTTATTTAAAAAAATTAAAAAATAACTTGATCTTATGAAGATGCGGTGTATTAAACACAAGGCACAACCATTGGAAACGAAAGTAGATGACTTCACGTTAGAACATTTTGATCTGTAACTCCATGCACACTACAAAAATAAGCAGAGTAGTTGAGAGTCCAAAACAACACTTCATCCTTATCTAGCATTAAAAAACATCATAGATCATTTTTTGGTTTAGCAGTTGAGGCCGATGTGATTAGCAGCAGGACATTTACAACAACAATGGGCAGAAAATCCCAGAGAAGCATAACAGCAAACGCAATCTTTACTTTTGTCTTTACCCTCATAAAGGAGTCCATTTTCAATATCTTGTTGCTCTGATAATAAAATGCCTCTGCCTCCTTCGTTGCTTTCTCCTGCTTTAGTACAAACACAAAACAGCAGAAAACTCAAACAAACCAGAAACGCCAACAAACAGGACTTACCCATCGTCGTTGCCAAAGGAATTCTAACAAAGAGAAGGAAACACAACAAACTGATTGACCTATTTTTCTTGGATGGCTACTTATTTATAGACACAAATATTTCTTCTATCAATTAAAAAAAATAAGAAAAAATTGTTTATGCCAGATAAGTACCATAAATACCACGAATAAAAGAATAAATTTGGAAATCTTTCAGCTAATTTAACGACGGGAAGGCGGAACAGTTTAAAGTTGCCAAAAAAAAACCCTCAGAATTCAATGTTAAAGAATAGAACCGCAGCCGCGCGACGCATTGGCAGCCAGCGGTAGTTGCCTAGCTGCCGCAGGCTGCCAAGAGCAGCCCATGCACCTTCCAGGGGCTGCCAAGGCATCACGTTGACGGCAATGGGTTTGCGAAGATTTATTACATCGTGGTCTTACAATAAAGTCTGGATATTATTTATTAATGGTTTGATAAGATTTGAACCTTGGTTTCGTCTTTACATATTATAGAAATAACTACTTGACGATTTTGTTCATGATTATTAAGAAAAATAATATAAAGACTTTTTTTTTAAACTAATTAATAATCTTAAGATGGTATATATTTATTTTATAATGTTTTAAAAAATTAAGTATGAGTAATGTTTTATACTATTTTATCTTATATTAGAAAAAAAAAAAAAAATTCAAATTAAATTATTAAAATAAAGATTTGACTTTAATATAATCGATCACTATGTAATATACATTTGCAATACAATTACAGTGATTATTTGGTCAATTAAACCATATCTAAGAAAGATCTATGACTATTACTTTTCTTCTATCAAATTAATGATATTTTCTTCTTTCATATATAAAATCTGTTATTATTTATTATTTTATAAATTGAACTAAATCAATTATCAAGATGCTCATTTAATTTTTAGCTTGTGTCTTTTTCAATAGATATGGCATAATATTTACTTCCTTGAGCATACTTAAATTAATAAATTCTGAAAGTCAAAAATAGCATTATTCATTATATTTTATATATATTTTTTAAAATATTAATACTATTCTTTTAATTCCCCCTGCCCTCCTCAACATTTTTTTGGGCAAAAAAAGACTATATTTTATAAAAAAAAAACTAGATTACATAGTCGTGAGGCCTTCCATACATGGGTCATATCATGGAAGTGTCTTCAGATATACATACCTATAATCCAATGAAGGCTAAATGCCTAATTACACGAATAAGCATTGCTACTCCAAATTATTGAATGACATATCAGAGTAGGACTCCTTAGAATTACAATAAGATAAAATAATTAGTTTATTTTCCTTGTATATTGTATATGCTCTCAAAACTATATCCATGAGGTCTTCATTTCTAATGGTGACTGCAAATTCTGGCAACTCCACCACCTCATCCTACTAATCTCCATTGTTATTTTTCTATCTTATTTCCACCTTTCCATGTACATAGTAATTCGAACAATTTCCAATCATGAAACATAGGAGCTACCACATTGTTACTTATTCCTTCCCCATCATTGGGGTAATTCTATCGAAGCAAAACCTACAAGTTCATATAATATTCCCCTACATTTTATCCCCTATCATAATCCCACCAATGATGACATCTCTCTATTCCCCAATTAGCAAATCTATTACCATGTGGAAATTTTTTATTTGTGCTCTATTTTTTAAACTCATAATATTGTCCAAGATCCACTAGACCCTCAATTCCATTCCCCCTCCTCCTACTTGCTCAACATATTGATTAAGATTTGAGAGTTAAACTCCACCTTAATTCTTGAGTATCCTTGCTTAAGAGCCAAGGCTATACCTTCATAGATGGCCATGACCTCCATCACCATGTTCATATTCCTTCCAATACCCCTATGGAAGCCAAAAAGCATTGTTACTTTGCCTATATGGACCACCCCTCTAATAACCACCTCTCTCAAATTACTACAAGCAGAACCATTGGTGTTAACCATAACCCAATCCATCAATGATGGTTTTCACATCCCTCCCTTGACTAAATTTCTAGAAGGAGGAGCCTTGTTTTGGAGCTCTAATTTTGTAATGATTGGGACTGAACCCACATAGGGATCATAATCCCAAGAAGATCCAATAAATACTCATCTCTCGGTATAAGCTAAGAAATTTTATTTCCTCTTATGATGTATCTAGTATTAAGAAAAATTCTTAAGAGAATTGACTCCCTGGATGAGTACTCATCACAGAAAACATACCTATTACACTGTAGCCACACTTACCATAAAATGAAGGCCTTAAAATAATGGACTAAAAGGGAAAACTATCTACCTACCCCCTAGATCTCCTTAGATCAAAGAACTATTCCAACAAGACATCACTAAGTCGAGGCAAATTAAATAACCTTTCATCTTGCTCTTAGATCCAACCAACAAAGGGACATAAAACTAGAAGGTGTTCAATAGATTCTCCCATCCCATAATAGAGCACACACCATTATAAGCCCACCAAGCCCATCTTACAAAGATTTTCTTGAGTTAAAATCTTATTTTGAATTCCTAACCAAATGGAAATGTTAAATTTTGACTAGATACTTGAATTCCACACCTTCCAAATTCCCCTCTCCCTACCAAATCCTTCTATGAGTTAGTCATATCCCTTCTTGATAGAATACCATCCATTTCCTTTGTCTCCCCATTCTAAATAATCCTCCACTTCCAACCATGAGCACTACCTTTAATCTAAAATAGCCCTCATACTATCCCTATATTCTTCAACTATTTATCTCTAAACCAAAAGGTCTTCCCACCTCCTCAAATTCACTCTCCCTTCATCTTCCTCCTAGAAGTACTTAACATAGATCCAATTTGCATTCTTAAAAATCTCTACAACATTGCCCAAGTTTGGGAACTGGGAAGTAATTGACTAGTATGGATCCTATGCATCATCCTAAAATTTTGTCTTTCTCCCATTTTTGACTTTCTAGAACAACCCTACAATAATAACATTATTGGCCTTTTTAATTGTAGTCCAAATGATGGACTCCCCATTAAAGGGGAGGCTATGAACTACTTCCCCTTCAAAAAAATATTAGAGAAGTACCTTCTTGCTTTCCCCTACATCTCACACCATGTTCTTATGAAATTCCCCCTTCCATATGTTAGAGACTTAATAAAATTAAATTGCCTTCTAGCCATTGTTGATTGGTTGATTTTTTTTGTATTTTTATCCTCCTCCCTCATCCAGGTGATTCTAGAATTTTATTTCCATAACACCTCCTCCTTTCAATCCCACTCCTACTCCTTCATCATCACCTTTATCTCTTGGATCAAGAGCTCCTGAGAAAGACCTTCCAAATGAATCCTCTCAGTCACCTGCTCAAGATCTTGCACTGCCTCTTGGGACTCTCACTCAATATTTCTAAAAACTAGATGATTTTATTCTTTTAGCCTCTTTCACGTACTGCAATATTTGAAGAAATTTAAACATCATAGTTCTAAATGTCATGTTTCCTTCCGTCCACCATATAACGATAAAATCATTGAAATCCTCATGGTCAAGCCAAGCAAGTTGAAACCAAAAAGGAATATTCCTTGGTTTAATCTAACTAAATATGCTAAGAGATATTGACCAATGATCAAACCCCATTAAAGAGAGAATATTTGAGTGCAATACTATTCCTCTAGCCACCCAATAGTCATCAAATAAAAAGAAATCCAATATTTCTTGGATTTGGTCCAAGTTTAGTCTCTTATTACTCTAGGTGACCAAGAAACCTTTCGAAACCACATCTCTAAGACCTAAACTATCCATTTGGTCAATGAACAAATGACTCCCCATATCTAGGACTATGGGGCCTCCACGCTTTTTCTCCAATGAAGCAATAGCATTAAAATACCCTCCAACTTTCTGAAACATTTCCTTCCCTTTTTCTAAAATTACCTACATTTCCCTCCATTGCTCCACTTTTTATTTTATATTAGCCGAAGCATAAAAGTTAACTACCTGAAAGGGAGTCACATTTAAATGTACATACCCTTTTATCTCCAAAATTCTTGCATCTACCACTACATTTGTAGACACCAAAACTTAGGCATCCACAAAATCACATTTGGCACTTGACATCAAATCTTGCATAGTAAAATTATATACCTAAGTGTAGACTTAGGTGTATAAAATCCTGCACATTATCCTATTTTCCAGATTTATTAAATCTAGAAAATCAACCTAAGATACCCTACCTACCCACTAGACATGTGTCCTAGCGACCTCACTAATATTTATTGCCACATCTCACACACCCTTTTCCTCTTTATCTCTTCACATGGGACATCCCCTTCACCTCCCTCCACTTGTAGCCACATCACCCCAGTTAAGTGAGACACCCTGGGTGACTCACTCTAACTATCTCCTCCATTTGGCAACCCTAGATTACCACTTGGCAATCCTATATTGTAAGCTCCCATTTCCCTTCAAAACCCTAAGGGGCCTATAAAGATACCTTCACCCCATAAAAAAGATGAGGCTGGGCACACATACCATTTGGCTACCGAAATAGCAGCAGCAGCTCACATGCGTCCTAAGGAGAACATATATTCGAAGCCTCGAAGCCCCATTTTGGAGTCTTCTGTCATTCAATCTAAACCACCTGCTTGTGGTTACACAGTCGTAACCGTACTTGCACAATTTTCCCACCCCCCGTGAATGGTTTACTAGCCCACACTGCGTATCCGCAGTTTCTCAGAAGCAAAAAAATATGTCAAACACGATTAGTAAGTTTTAATTCTAACAAGGCATCTGGTTTTATTTTCTCTATTTTTTGCAATATAATGTTCTAGGGTTTTGTCTGCATGGTTTTAACTCTTGTATACAAGTGCTACTAAACCCCCATTTGCTTTCTTATTGTGTGAAGGAAACATGTATCTTGGAGAGTTGCTAAAGCTATAGCAAAAAGTCACTCACCTTTCTGAAGTTGTAATCTAATCTTTAAAACATTGTATTTAGAAGAGATCAAAAACATTGTAACATTACACCCAATACATATGTAACAATTCAAAATTCATTGTAAAATTATATCAAATATCAATACAAAAAACATTTTTGACAATCGTCTCTTTTATGTGTCTATCACTATTTGAAAATATTTAAACTAATTTAACGATGGCAATGGAAAACATCGCTTACAAAAATGTTAAATTTTAAAGTTAAAAAAAAAAAAACCTCAGAATTCATTGTTAACCATAATCTTAACCATGAGCTTCAATTCGAAACAACATCCTGCTAGATTATTAAAAAACACTTGAGAGTGTTCCGTCCTATCTGAAGTTCCCGTGATTCTATATATTTAATATCACTTAAGAAATAATATAATTGAAAATAAAAGAAAGGTGGAATGAAGCTGTAGAGATTAACCATTTGAAATTTAAATTTGAGTTATTCCATTAATATGATGTTAAATTCTTTGATTTTTTTTAACATTTTTGAGATTTTTTTAATAATATTTCGTATAGGCATTCACCATAAAAAAATTATAAATTTTTAATATAAATAATATTTAAAAATTTAAAAAATAAAAGAATTAAATAAATATATTTTAAAATTATAAGAAATAAATAATTTATATGTTAACGTGTTTTTTTTGAAACGGGTTATCCCCGCGCTGCCTTGGCAGCCCGCGGTAGGTGCATGTGTGCTGCCAAGCTGCCACAGGCTGCCATGGCAGCCCATGCACCTACCGCGGGCTGCCAAGAGCTGCCAATGCGCCGAGCGCACTGCCAAGGCTAGGGCTGCCATGGCAGCCCATCCACCTACCGCAGGCTGCCAACGCAGCCAACGTGCTGGTGGTCTACGTGTTTGTTAAAGTTTATTACATTATTATATAGTCGTCTTACAATAAAGTTTGGATATTATTTATTAATGGTTTGTAAGATTTGAAC
The DNA here is from genome assembly GCA_028583015.1 of Wollemia nobilis. Classification (NCBI taxonomy): domain Eukaryota; kingdom Viridiplantae; phylum Streptophyta; class Pinopsida; order Araucariales; family Araucariaceae; genus Wollemia; species Wollemia nobilis. Next base: position 1,379,613 of record JAQPPZ010003427.1, read on the forward strand.
CTTGGTTAATATAGAGGAAACCACTTAATTATTTTTATGTTAACGATTATTAAGCAAAAAAATAATATAAAGACCTTTCTTTTAAACTAATTAATAATCTTAAGATGGTATATATTTATTTTAAAATGTTTTTAAAAAATTGAGTGTGAGTAATGTTTTATATTATTTTATCTTATTAGAAGAAAAAAGAAAAATTCAAATTAAATTATTAAAATAAATATTTGACTTTAATATAATCGATCACCACGATGTAATATACAAAGTTATCATGTTTTTGCAATACAATTACAGTGACTATTTGGTCAATTAAACCATATCTAAGAAAGATCTATGACTATTACTTTTCTTTTATCAAATTAATGATATTTTCTTCTTTCATATATAAAATCTCTTATTATTTATTATTTTATAAATTGAACTAAATCAATTATCAAGATGCTCATTTACTTTTTATCTTGTGTATTTTTCAATAGATATGGCATAATATTTACTTCTTCGAGCATACTTAAATTAATAAAATTTGAAAGTAAAAAATAGCATTATATTTTATATTTATTTTTTAAAATATTAATACTATTCTTTTAATTCCCTCTCTTCTCCTCAAATTCTTTTTTGGGCAAAAAAAGGTGAAATTTTATCAAACAAAAACTAGATTACATAGTCGTGAGGCCTTCCATACATGAGTCATAGCATGGAAGTGCCTTTAGATATACATACCTATAATCTGATGAAGGCTAAATGCCTAATTAGAGAGTAGATAAAAATTACACAAATAAGCATTGCTACTCCAAATTATTGAATGACATATCTGAGTAGGACTCCTTAGAATTACAATAAGAAAAAAATCATTAGTTTATTTTCCTTGTATATTGTATATTCTCTCAAAACTACATTCATGAGGTTCTTTTTTCTAATGGTGATTGCAAATTCTTACAACTCCACCAACTCATCCTACTAATCTCCATTGTTATTTGTCTATCCTATATCCACATTTCCATGTACATAGTAATTCAAACAATTCCTAATCATGAAACATAGGAGTTACCACATTGTTACTTATTCCTTCCCCATCATTGGGGTAATTCTATCGAAGTAAAACCTACAAGTCCATATAATCTTCCCCTAGGTTTTATCCCCTATCATAATCCCACCAATGATGACATATCTATTCCCCAATTAGATAATCTATCACCATGTGGAGAAATTTTATTTGTGCTCTATTTTTTAAACCCATAATATTGTCCAAGATCCACTACATCCTCTATTTTATTCCCCCCTCCTTGTACTTGTTCAAAATATTTATTAAGGCCTGAGAATTAAAGTCCACCTTAATTATTGGATATATTTGCTTAAGAGCCAATGCTAAGCCTTCATAGATGGTCATGACCTCCATCACCATGTTGTTATTCCTTCCAATACCCCTATGGAAGCCAAAAAACTTCGTCCCTTTGCCTATATGGACCACCCCTAAACCACCTCCCTCGGATTGCTACAAGCAGAACCATTAGTGTTAATCTTAACCCAATCCATCGATGATGGTTTTCACATCCATCCTCTGACTAAATTTCTAGAAGGAGGAGCCTTGTTTTGGAGCTCCAATTTTGTAATGATTGGGACTGAACCCGCCTAGGGATCATAATCCCAAGAAGATCCAATAACTACTCATATTTAGGTATAAGCTAAGAACTTTTAATACCTATTACAACCTCTCTAGTATTAAGCAAAATTATTAAGAGAATTGACTCCCTGGATGAGTACTCATCACAAAAAACATACCTATTGCACTCTAGTCATAATTACCATAAAGCTAAGGCCTTAAAATAATGGACTAGAAGGAAAAACTATTTGCCTGCTCCCTAGATCTCCTTAGATCAAAGAACTATTCCAAAGAGACATCACCAAGTCGAGGTAAATTAAATAGCCTTTCATATTGCTCTTTGATCCAAACAACAAAGGGACATCAAACTGGAAGGTGATCAATAGATTCTCCCATACCATAATATAGAACACACCATTCTAGGCCCACCAAGCCCCTCTTACAAATATTATCCCAAGTTAAAATCCCATTTTGAATGCCTAACCAAATGAAAATGTTGACTTTTGACTGGATACTTGAATTCCACACCTTCCAAATTTCCCTCTCCCTATCGAATCCTTCTATGAGCTAGTCATATCCCTTCTTGATAGAATGCCATCCATTTCCTTTGTATCCCTATCCTAAAGAATCCTCCACTTCCAACCACGAGCACTACCTTTAATCTAAAATAGCCCTTAGACTATCCCTATCTTCTTCAACTATTTGTCTCTAAACCAAAAGGTCTTCCCACCTCCTCAAATACACTCTCCCTTCATCTTCCTCCTAGAAGTCCTTAACATAGATCCAATTTGCATTCTTAAAAATCTCTACAACATTACCCAAGTTTGGGAACTAGGAAGTAATTGACTAGTATTGATCCTATGCATCATCTTAAAATTTTGTATTTCTCCCATTTTTGACTTTCTAGAATAGCCCTACAACAATAACATTACTATCCTTTTTAATTGTAGTCCAAATTATGGACCCCCCATTAAAATGGAGGCTATGAACTACTTCCCCTTAAAAAAAATATTAGAGAAGTACCTTCTTGCTTTCCCCTACATCTCACACCATGTTCTTATGAACTTCCCCATTCCATATGTTAGAGACTTAATAAAATTAAACTATCTTCTAGCCATTGTTGACTGGTGGATTTTATTTTGTATTTTTATCCCCCTCCCTCACCGAGGTGATTCTATACTTTTATTTCCATAACACCTCCTTTCACTCCCACTCCTCCTCCTTCATCATCGCCTTTGTCTCCTGGATCAAGAGCTCTTGAGAAAGACCTTCCAAGTGAATCCTCTCAGTTACCTGCTCAAGATCTTGCACTGCCTCTTGGGAATCTCACTCAATATTTCAAAAAACTAGATGATTTTATTATTTTAGCCTCTCTTTCACATGTTGTAGTATTTCAAGAAATATAAACATCATAGTTCTAAATGTCAGGTTTCCTTCTGTCCACCATCTAACGATAAAATCATTGAAACCCTCATGGTCAAGCCAAGCAAGTTGAAACCAAAAAGGAATATTCCTTGGTTTAATCCAACTAAATATGTTAAGAGATATTGATCAATGATCAAACCCCATGAAAGAGAGAATATTTGAGTGCAATACTATTCCTATAGCCACCCAATATTCATCAACTAAATAACAATCTAATCTTTCTTAGATTTGGTCCAGGTTTAGTCTCTTATTGTAGACACCAAAACAACACCAATCCGATTATGTGACTGCAAACACTGATCGCTTTGGCAAACACAGCCCCCAGGGCAGCCCTCAGAGGTTAAACAGTGGTCTTAACCACTTTCATAGCAATTTTGTAGGGTCAAGAAGCAATTTGGCACACTTGGACACTTTGCCCAGTACTCGTCTCACCCCGGGATGAATTCAAAATATAATCCGTCCCACCCCAGGACAAATTCTAAATCCGTCCCTGGGTGGGACGAATTCCAAGCTTAACGGGCAAAAAGGCAAATGGTGCCAAGTGGCAGCCCAGAACAGTCAGTTAAGGGCTCCTGCCTTGCATGCATGTGTAAGTGGACAGAGGGGCCGTTAGAGGACTGTTACAAAAAGCATTTATCAAAGTTCAAGTCAATGGAGGACTCCCCTCCCTCATGGGAAGACAAGAGTGCCACATGGCGCCTATGGCCAACACTTGGCTTTTGTGCTTCCCTCCCAAAAGAGACCCCTTGGGTCTATAAAAGGTGGGACTTTTCTCACCCAAAACATACAGGTTGAAGGAGTGTTCAAGCAACGAAGTGCTGCCGAATTGAAGACTCACTTGCATCCCCCTTGTTCACCTTCCCACATCCACCAATCTCTTTTGCAAGGGAGGTTGTTGGGTGGCCTTTGGAAGCTCGAACCTTACTCAAATCCGACGCATGGACATCTGAACCAACCAATTCGCCGACCCCCCAATCCTAAAAGGTTTTGGGGCCATCCTCGGTGGATTGGCTCCAAAATCGAGGGCCAACGGTGGGAGGCCCACTTGGGCACCCCCGCACCTCCCAAGTCCTAATTTTAGTTTTTGAGCACTTTAGATTATTTTTTAGATTGAATTCTTTGTTACTAGGTCTGATTAGTCCATAATTGCAATTTTGTAACTTTTGGTCAGATTTTAGGATGTTTTGTATTGCTTTGTCGTTTTGCTAACTTGCAGGTGTCAAGGTCAAATTCCCGAGGGTGGAGGCCAAATTGGGAAAATCCGACCATCTGGGTCGTCCCAAAATGGCCCCAATTATATAACCCCCCTATTTGCAGGAATTTTGCAGGTCCCGGGATCCAACATTGGAGCAGCAGTAGGTCGGTTTCTTCAACTCAGAAGAATTCGTCCCACCCAGGGACGAATTATAGTCAGAATTCGTCCTGCCTAGGGACGAATTCCAGTTTAAGGTGGATTTGCCAGCTGCCTCAGTGGCAGTGGCCTTCTGGTAACTTTTCTTACCTTCTGTCAAGTTTTGAAGCAATTTGGTGTCACTGTATTCATCTGTTTCGGGCAAATATTCATATGCATATTTTGTTGGTTTTAGAGAGAGAATGCTTTTCATTTGCAAGCGAGTGCTACTGACGCCTTGGTCATTTCTTTGTTCGTAGGAGAAGCAGCAGAGGCGAAGAACTCATCGACATCAGCGACGGCATCATCTTGGCCCGCCCATTGCAATCGTGGGCACGCGAAAAGAGGAATCATTCAACGATTGTAATCAAACTCTATGTGCGCTGCTAGCCCCTGAAAAGGGAGGAGACATCATTGTAACATAGATCAAAGGAAATTAATGAAAGGGCTGTGTTTTATCTATCTGATTGTGTCTCTTCCAATGTGTCTTTTTTCCGTTTCGTGCAATTTACATTTCTAGGACTTAAGCGTACTTAATTTTGAATGCAATCGCACTTGGTGTTTCCTTTGCCCGAAATCTCGTGCTTTCAGTGGCGATCATGGTGGGACCCTGTTCCCTGGTTTTTGAAATCATAGAAACTGATCAAAGTTTTGTGTTTGTGCTTGACAGGTACATTTTTTTTTGTTGCAGACTGCTATTCATCTCTGACAGGGACGAATCCTTTTCTAAAATTTGTCTGACCCTGAGACGAATTCAAATTCGTCTCTGGGAGGGACAAATTCTATTCTGCAATTCATCTCCCAGAGGGACGAATTCCTGTCTACGGATTTTCAGAGCAAAAATTCAGAGACAACAGGAGCAGGCAGAGAAGAGGTAGGGATTTTTATTATCTCTGTTAAATTTTTCTCGTTTCTATTTCTGTTTCGTTAATTGTTTTCATTTAATCCTGCATTGCATTAGGGAAAGTCATGTATGCTAGTTTCATTTTTGTTGAATAAAATGAATCCCACACACATCACGAAACAACTTTAAACCAAGGAGCTGGTCGTAAGACCCCAGCCCTTAATCAAGACCATTGGTGGATTTCATCACCACCTTGGCTTGATTTGCATCCATTTCCCGATTGTCAACTGTTGTTAGGCGTAAATCCCGACGAAGACGGATCGAGCGTAGCTGGGGTGATTCCCATGCGCGTGAGGATAAGTTTTCTATGGTAGGTGCCATTAACAGAACAATCCCCCTTTCGTACCGCCTACGTACCACGTACCTTCTGCTCTCACGTACCTATAGTCTCCCTCTCGTAAGGGCGGGTATATAGAGAGGTTGGTATATCGGCCTGGCTGGTATATTGAAGGGGCGACCTTTTTGGAGTTATAAGAGCCTACATGATGCATTTAAACGTTCTAAAAAACCTACAAAAACAAAACAAAACATCAAAATACACTAAACCAGTCTAGGACACACCAAGAATCCTTAAAAGAGATAATCACATTTTTGTGAATGTGTGTGTTTAATTCTGCTTAGTGTAGACAAAAAAAAGAGAAAATCATAAAACGAGATAAAAACTTATTTAGGTAGCATAGAAGCACCGCAATGGTGTACACCCGTAGTCAAGCCCAATCAAGGGCAGAAGCTCCGAAAGGTACACAAAAAGTAGGTGCAAGTTGCCTTCACTTCAGTCCTGAGGATTTGGTCATACCGCCTTATAGGTCAAACCTACAAAAGAATCCAATTCAGAATCCTCGGTGGGGTATGCCTATTCAAAGCAGCCCCTTTCGGGAAGATGCCTTACATGTAGACCTTGATATAAATAGAGAATCACCTCTTGAAGCTAGGCATGAGTGGCCACCATGCGATGAAGCGCTAAATAGGCACACTGTCCATTTGGAAGGGCAACGTGGATATGGCGTCCCTTCTTTACCTATCATCAGAACAGAGAGACCAAATCCGGAGTGCAGGGCTCCTTACATAGGGTGACCTAACTCCGCCCATCCCATTTACACCCGTGAAAGGGAGTATGAGGAAAACCATCGCATTCCTCGAGAGCAACAAACAATGTGGGAACCTTGCATTTCTGCCAGTAGGATATCATGATCACCTCTTGAGGCCAGAACCTCGAGCACATACCGCCTACCTCGACAGAGGGAAGCGACCCCTTGAGATTTTAGAGCATCAAAATCGAGGTAAACCCATAGGAGGAACATTTGAACCTTCCGAACAAAATAGGGTAGATCAAATTGATCCGACTGTCGCCAGATATACCACCCGTCAAGCCCAAATCATGCGGCTTAAACAAAGTCAGCAAGAGATAGAGTATCAATACCGCTTGGATAAAGAACGCATGCAACGCGAAGCGGATGAGTTACGCTATGAAATACCTGAGAGGGGGCCAACCCCTCGCATCCAAAGAGCTGAATAGTATGAGAGGCGTAATCCGTTGGTGCAAGACAGGTCTCCACGACCTCGTCAAGCTCTGCCTCCAAGACCCCATAGATTTGAGAGGGAGGCAACTCCTCAAAACAATGATGGGTACCTACAGCAAGAGCTTGATCAGGGTCATAGGTTTCGCCCTGAGACTCCTCAAGAATTTTACGAGGAGTATGAACCAGAAGATGAATATATTGAAACTCCTCATCAAGGCAGGAATAATGCCATTCGGCCACCCCTCCATAGGCCTCCAGTTTACCGTAACTTGCAACAAGAGCGAACAAGAGAGGAAGAAATAAAATATTCCGATGCATACCAAGCACTATTGGAGCGTTTAGAGTCGGTGGAGACAAAAGCTGCTGGGCATCAAAAACCCACATTACGTCTACTCCGCAATAATCCGATGCATCCCTCAGTGCCTACACCTCTTTACCCCGAACACTTCAAGTTGCCTCAATTGGCAGTTTTTAAAGGTGAAGAGGACGCATAGGAACATGTTACACGGTTTCTAAGCCAATGCTTCGGCATTCAAGATAATGACGCATTATTGCTTAGAACATTCATAACCACATTCACAGGCCCTGCATCGGATTGGTTTACACAGCTGCCCAAACACAACATAAGCAGCTTAGATCAGCTAGTAGATGCGTTTCTTGAACGTTTCACCTTCAACACAAGGAAGAAGGCATCACTTAGTGATCTTTCTAGCCTTAAACAATTTGAGGAGGAAACAATGGCAGCGTACGGGAACCGATGGAGAGCTTTGCTTTCTAAGTTACCATACCGTCCTCCCATGTCGGACCTCACGCAAATGTTCATGAAAAGTTGTTTAAAATCAATCTCTGGTCTATTGTTGCTGCGACAATACGACGGCTTAGAAGAAGCTTTGGCGCAAGCCAGAGTCATAGAAGAGATTAAGATAGGCGAAGGCGCAATTGCCAAGCCTAAGAAGAAAAAGTGGAATAAAACCACTAAAAGCTGGGACAACGCAACCACAACACGCTGCAGTAAACCAAGTTGCGATAAATGTTCCTACGCCTGTACAAGAAACGCAGCCTCAAAAGGCTAACTACCAGGCAGTGCCTCCTGCTTACGAAAGAGATAACAGGAGACAGGAATAGTATCAGCAGCGTTGCCCTAGGCGATAATTCACCTCGTATGTGGAGTCTAGGGATTCCTTATTTGATCGCTTGTCAACGGCAAATTTAGTTACTCTGCCAGAAATCCAAATTTTTGACCCTAACGTTCCCAAGCCTAGGGGGTATAGGGAGGAATTGTATTGCAGATTTCATAGACGCAGAGGACATGACCTAAATGGGTGTTATAAATTCAAAGAACTAGTCCAGGATTTGATCGAAAATTGAACATTGGTCGTGGACAACCCCATCGCACCTAAAAACCAACAAATGGGGGTATTCAAGGACCCCTTGCCTGCCCACGAGGCGCAGATAAAACCGCTCCAAATTAACGAGGTGCAACAAGATCTTCCCGTGCAAGGATTTGTGGGAATGATTAACATTGTAACAAGGAACAGAAAATACCCAGCAGTTGCCCTCGAGGTACCTGCGAGGGAAGTTCCGTCAACATCGCAGCCTCAACAACGCCCAACGCAGTTACCTCCGCCTAGACCTGAGGTCATGATATGAACCAAACTCACGCAGAGTTTGCGGACCACGTCGGCTAGGCTGTCCATCTACGAGCTTATTCAATAATCAGCTCCACATAGAGAAGCTCTTATGGACATTTTAAAAGCCATTGAAGTACAACCCCACGAAGCAAATTCTTTCAACGCCTTTGTGGGACATGTGAAACAATGTACGAAGCCTGTCATCACATTCAAAGAAAATGAGGTCAAAATGATATCAAATGACATGCCGGATCCTCCCCTGCACATTATCACGCGGGTCAATGGAATCCCGTACAAGAGAGTGCTGATAGATATTGGCTAGTCCAGTAACATCATAACCATTGTAGCGTTAAAGCATTTAAAACTGCCAGCCTCTCACATCATAGCTTCCACGTACACACTGTGAGCTTTTAACGATGCAATTTGCTCGACAGTCGGCACGATCGTTCTGCCTATACAGGTAGGACAAAAGTCAATACCCACACTGTGCCATGTGCTGGAAGGTGAAATGGCTTATAACATACTGTTAGGGCAGCCTTGGATCAGGGACATGAAGTGTTTCCCCTCGATCGCACACCAGTGCTTGAAGTATGCCTATGAAGGGCAAATACATGTAGTCCCAATGGACTTAGAGCCCTTCAAGTATTGCAATGCGGTACAATTTATATCTCAATCGACCCTCCCATCAACGCATTTGGATTTTCAATTGAATCCATCTAAACAGGGTCTGATACCGCAGGCACCACTGGTGGCCAACAAGGCAAAATCCCAACCAGGTGAGACTTCATCATCGACTCCTTCATCATCAATGCCACCTATCATGGCCCAACAGAAGGACAAGGGAAAGCAAATCATGGAGGAGGTTAAGCCTCTAGAAGAGGGGTTGCCCACGATCTCAGCAATATCAACAGAGGAAGCGCCCAACGCAATGGAAACCAAGATTCCTGAACAACCAAACATGGAATGGACTCAGGAAGGACTACCGTTTCCTCCTACCCAATCATCAACAATCACTATTGAGATGGCCAGTACGAGCCTGGGAGAGTACATAGTGCAAAATGTTGTGGCAACCCCCACACTCGGAGTCAGTACAAGACATGGGAAGACCTCGCCTTCCCATTGGAACAATCATCCCTCTAGGCTACCCACCGAACCAAACGAATTTTGTGTATGGGGGCCTTGATCATGGTTTTGAACCATGCGAACAAAAGGAAACAGATGAAGAACCTTTTGTCGAAAACATCAATTATCTGTCAAACCCAGAATTTGCCCTAAAATATCTCGAACAATGCAATTGGCATGGGTATGGGCTAGGCAGATATGAGCAAGGGATGCGGATCCTTTGCCAACCAAGATATCAGATGCCATATGACAAGTCGGGGGTAGGGTTCAACCATCCCCTACCATTAGACATCTTGGTTGAAAATATGCAAGGCCTAGAAATAGGCAACAGGGGGGGATTGGCACAAGACCCGTACGCCAATCCAAACACATAATATACATTAGGGGATTATCTCCCATGGTCTACAAACACCCCTGGAAACAACAATAATCCCTCTCCTTTGCTAGAAAGAGGTGGAAGTTCAGAAAGCAATCATCAAAGAGAACAACAACGACTTCCAGACATTTTTTTGAAATTGTTCCCCTTAGAGGTTCCAGATGAAATAACACAGTCTCAAAAGAATCAAGCCCCTCCACTAAGAGTGGAACAACCACAATGGGACCAGATTAATTCACTGGAACAGGAAGAGTCCTCAATGTCGCAAGCAACGGATGCTGAAGAGGATGAACAATTTTGGATCTATGAAAGCGATTTAGAAGATGAAACTAAAATGGATTATCTCAGACATGCGCGATGACATCACCGTGCTCTAACACATGAAGATCTAATGGGACAAATGGGTATACGGTTAGGACATGAATGGCACGTAGACCCAACAATGTGGGACCAAGTGTTAGGCCTATGGCTCTAAATTCAAGATGAACATCGTCCGCCTCAAGATCCCATCATGACAACAGTGCCAAGGAAAGACTCCGCATTCCTTTTCACACATAGAGACGAATTTGCACCTAGAGAGGATCCATTCATGCCTGTTCCTATAGAGCCAGATCCAGAGTATAGGGAACAACTAAAAGAATCGAGTCATCACACCCGTGGTTCTGGAGACCAAATTCATTCCATCCACATGATCTCCATTGATTTGACCACACCCATCCGCAATCCGACCGATCCATCTCGGTCATTGCATCTAAACATGGATGCCATTGACTGGGATCGCGTCAATTCACCATTGTCACCATCAGAGTACTGGCCTTTCGGTGAAATGCTTCATTTTACCCCAAGGACAACTCAAGATATTTTTCAAGCTGAAGAGGGACTCGAGGTCCCAAATGCAGATCTTAACTCAGTTGATGATATCCATTTAATCCCAACTCCACATCAGTTGGAGGACGGATCCCACATGTCAGTCGAAGAGACGACTGACGTAGACATCGGCACAAATCCAATGAATCCAAGGATTCTCAAGCTGGGGGTAAGCCTTTCCCCCAAAGAGCAAGCCGATTACATTGCCCTTCTTAAAGAAAAGAAGGAGGTTTTTGCATGGTCGTACAAAGATATGCCAGGACTAGACCCGCAGCTAGTCATGCACAACTTAACGCTTGATCCAAAAATCAAGCCTGTAAAGCAAAAACTAAGAAAGATGCACCCAACAGTGGCCTTGATGGTCAAATACAAATTGCAAAAGCTGTTGGATGCACAATTTGTCATCTGCATGGATTATCCGCCATGGTTGTCCAACATGGTTCCTGTCAAGAAGCCCGATGGGAGGATTCGCATATGAACCGACTTTCGAGACCTAAACAATTCGAGTCCTAAGGATGATTTTCCCTTGCCAAGCATCGACGCATTGGTAGACGCTACAGCAGGTCACGAAATGCTCTCCCTAATGGACGGTTTTTCAGGATACAATCAAATTCGTATCAATCCTGAAGACCAACTCAAAACGGCATTCACAATGCCTTGGGGGACATTTTGCTATAAGGTCATGCCTTTTGGCCTTAAGAATGCTGGCGCTACATACCAACGTGGTATGACTTATATCTTCCACGATTACATACACAAAACTTTGGAAGATTACATGGATGATTTGTTAGCCAAGTCTAAATTGCGCTCAGATCATCTCGGTGACTTAAGCAAGATTCTCGATCGCCTCATAGAGCATAAGGTCAAACTGAATCCCAAGAAGTGCGTGTTCGGCGTCACATCTAGAAAACTCTTGGGTTTTATAGTCTCCAAAAGAGGCATCGAAGTGGACTCAAACAAAGTCAAGGCAATCCTTGAAATGGCTCCCCCAACCACTATCAAGCAGCTTAGAAGTCTGCAAGGAAAGGTTGCGTCGATTAAACGCTTCATAGCGTAATTATCTGACAAATTCCGACCAATGAACAAATTATTGCACAAGGGGGTCACATTTCATTGGGATGACAAGTGCCAGTCAGCCTTTGACGAAATCAAACAATACTTGGCTTCGCCGCCAGTATTGGCACCGCCTAGACCAGGTGTGCCGTTCTACTTATACATCTCAGCTACTAAGGTGGCACTGGGCGCAATGCTAGCCCAGAAGAATGAACTTTACAAAGAACAGGCTACTTACTATCTTAGCCGCACCCGGTCAGTTATGAACTTAACTATGCATACGTTGAAAACTCTGCTTGGCAGTGGTATTTGCTACCAAAAGGCTACGCCACTACATGCTGAGCAACACGACGTATGTTGTGTCTAAGGAGAATCCATTGCGATACATGATGAGTCGTACTTATCATAGTAGTCGAACGACGAAATGGATTATGTTGTTGACGAAATTTGACATTGAGTTTATTGGGCAAAAATCTATAAAAGGACAAGTCATAGCCAATCAACTAGCAGAGGCTCCTCTTGAAGACGATCAGCCTCTAGTCATAGAACTACCCGATGATGAGGTCTTCCATGTCTCAGAATCACCAGATTCTGAAGAGCCTGAGTATCAGGCCGACATAACCTTATTTTTTGATGGTTCTAAATGCGAGCAAGGTGGTGGTGTAGGAATTGTATTCTTCACACCACAGGGCGCTCCAATGCCCCTGTCATTTAAATTAAACTTCCAGTGCACCAACAACAATGCAGAATATGAAGCCTTGCTCCTAGGTCTTCAGACAGCAATCGCCATGAACATCAAAAGACTGAACATCTTTGGCGATTCACTGTTAATCGTCAATCAAGTCAAAGGGGTATACCAATGCAAATGCCCAGTTCTGAAGGCCTATAAAGCCCTCATGGATAAATTCTTGGAAAAACTTGAGTGGTATGACATCGAGGCACTCCCTCAATCATCGAATCATTTTGCGGACACAATGGCCTCCTTAGGGTCACTAATCTCGCAAGACCTTTCCGGTGATATAACAACTATTCAGGTCAAAACCTTATCACAACCTGCGATGGAGCACGCAAGCTCAAACTTGATGCCAGGAATCCACATGATCCAGATCGAACCATCTTCGGATAAGTTCTTTCGAATCCGAGACTATCTGATACATGCCAACTGGGGGTCTTTATTCTCCCCCACTCCCATTAATAGCAACACAACGCTATTCTTACAAGTTCTATCCCAATCAGCATTTGTTAGGGAAGAACTCCAAAAGGGATTGGTTGTTCAAACTATCGAGGTATCCGATCAACAGGACTGGTATTTACCCATAAGAGACTACCTCAAGTTAGGTAATCTACCCTTTGGATTGACGCAAGCCGCAAAATGAACATTCAAACAGAAAGCGGCAAAATATGTCTTGATAGGAGACATTCTGTATCATCGCAGCTACAACGAAATTCTTCTTCGTTGCTTGGACCAGCAAGAGTCCACTTGGGCAGTCACCCAAGCGCATGACGGTACATGTGGCGGCCACTTCAGTGGTATGGCCATTGCAAAGCGCATTCTTCGCATGGGCTATTATTGGCCATATTTAGAGCGAGATTGCTGCGCGTATGTCAAGAGGTGTGTAAAATGTCAACATCATGCCAACCTAATGCACGCACCTTCCCAGGCCCTACAGACAGTCCAGTCTGCTTGGCCATTTTCGCAATGGGGCCTCGATCTAATCGAAAAGATCTCCCCTGCATCGTCAGGCCGTCACACATTTATCATAACGACCACATAATATTTTACCAAATGGGTGGAAGCAATTTCGTTAACCTCTACGACAGGACCCCGCATTGCGGAGTTCATTTTGCATTACATCATATGTCGTTTTGGTATTCCATCCAAAATAATCTCGAATAATGGGCCATCATTCAAGAACAAAGACGTGCATGCTTTAACCACAAAGTACAAAATTCAGCACAACTTTTCAACACCCTATTATTCGCAAGCAAATGGGCAAGCAGAGGCATCAAACAAAATGCTAGTTGCCATCCTTAAAAAGACCGTCGCAGATAGTCATAAGGATTGGCACATACAAATCCCACTTGCCCTTTGGGCTTATCGCACTAGCATTCGAACGCCCACTGGGGCAACTCCGTTTTCACTAGTGTATGGCTCAGAGGCAGTAATGCATCTTGAGTTGGAAATTCCTTCCCTCCGCATATCAATGCAGGAATTCATCGATGATGACACTGCACGGCAGGCCCGGTTATACCAACTTACGTTGCTTGACGAAAGACGTGTTAATGCTCTCGAGCACTTACGTATCTATCAAGAGCGGCTTAAGAGAGCTTACAACATGAAAGTTCACCTAAGAGACTTTCGGGTTGGTGATCTGGTTCTAAAGGAAAACCAACAAAACTCTAATTTGCCGTCCCATATGAGAGACAAATTCGCGGCAAATTGGCTAGGTCCTTATGTCATTGATAGCAAAATAGGACCAAGAACGTACAGGCTAGCTTCTCTTGACGGTATCAAGGAAACAGAACCGTTGAATATCAGTCATTTGCGATCATTTCATATCTAAGAAAGCCATGTACCAAAAAAAAAAAACAACAACAAACAAACAAAAAGCTCCAAGGATTATCGCAATCTCTTGGTCACCCAAAAAGCTCCAAGGATTATCGCAATATCTTGGTCACCCAAAAAGCTCCAAGGATTATCACAATATCTTGGTCAACCCAAAAAGCTCCAAGGATTATCGCAATCTCTTGGTCAACCCAAAAAGCTCCAAAGATTATCGCAATCTCTTGGTCACCAAAAAGCTCCAAGGATTATCGCAATCTCTTGGTCACCCAAAAAGCTCCAAGGATTATCGCAATCTCTTGGTCAACCCAAAAATCTCCAAGGATTATCGCAATCTCTTGGTCAAACAAATCAATAAATTCAACAAAAACAAAACAACAAAAATCATCAAAAACAACAAAGATTTGCATCTCAATTCTAGGCATACTCGAATTCATCAAAATCAACAAAAACACCATGCATAAATTTTACCACACTACGGTCAGTGGTCTGGGAATGTACTAAGAGTTTCGATGAATTCAGTCATCATTTTCCTCTTTAGCCATGTAGTGTACCAAGTCGAACAGATTTTACGAAGGTAGAGTCATCAAGAAATACACCTTGTTACGTAACATCCCAACACAAATCAAAACACTAAAATTCCCAAAATTGTGTGAAAGAAAGACGAAACCTGCAAAATAATCAAAGTCACCACAAGAGAAACGGTTATCTTGCTCATCCCCCTGTGCGAATGACCCATAGAATGCTGAGAGTTGGCAAAAGGACAAGCTTCCTCCCTACCCAATTCCCTAAGAATCCCTAAAGTTCTCAATAGTTGCAAAACACAAAAATTTGCAAAATGTCAAAACTCAAAAATTTGACAAACTATAGTGCACACATCAAAAGGCACAAACAACAGTGATTTTCGTCACTTCATATCCCCAATCCCTTGCTCGAAAGAAAAATAAATCAAAATAAACAGTGATCTTATCACTACAAAAGAGAAAGTATCCCAATACAATTGAAAAAAAGAAGGGAGTTGACCTTGAATCCCTGGAACTCTCAGCATTCTGTAGGTCATAAGGCAAGCTTCAATACCAACTCGGTAACAGAAGTAAACCTCCCGCATGACGATATATCTGTCACATTAACTTGTGTACAGATCAATGTTTGCATGTGGATGAGCTAGCTTATGGCATCCTAGATTACAACGCAGATTAATATTAGTACATACAACAAAGGAATTCGTGGAGCTAATTAGGTGATCCTCGATACGAGTTCGGTTGAAAGCCCACTGCACCGGCGGTATCCTAACAAATACCACTAAATGAACTCAATTGCACACAAGGATGTTAAATAACTTGGTCAAAAATAGGTCCGATTCATACCTTGTTCAAAAGTCCTGTAAGATAAAGTACAGTCATGGATAGTGAGTAAAAACTGTCTGAATCTCAGAAAATCTTACATTCATCCCAAAACAATCTGCGCTACTTATCATCCTTATGATACCATCAGAAAATACAAAAACAACAAAGAAAAACCAGATAAATAAAAATAGCATTCATCCATTTCAATTTGCATATAACATAGACATCTAAAACATTTCAATTCGTCATAACATTCGCATTCATCAAAATAAATAAACATGCATAACAAAAATCAATCACATCATCAAATGTACAAATACAAAAATAAAATCGGTATATATATATATATATCATCAAAAAGATGCCCGCAGGCTATAGAACCGGTCCTCAGACCCTGCAATCATATCCAAAACCCAACCTAAGGCGTCGGCCACCATGATCACGCAGGATCGGTGCGACGGGAACTACCCCCCGTGGTGTGGGTCCTACGGGACCCTGTAGGGCGGCTACTACTAGCCCCCGCATCATGCCTACTACCACCCCCCTCATCTAACCGCCTGCGGCGAGATGATGCTGACTGCTCAGTCAGACTATCCCTCGTTCGTCGAGAAGATCTATTGATCGAAGGCTCAGGGAGCCGCCCGCCAAGGCGGATGACCTCCCTCTCCAAGTCTATCCGGTACAGACACCACTCTGCCTCCCGCCGATGATAGATAGACAATGCATCATCTGCACCAAAAATCTATCCCGCTTTGCCAACTGAGCCTACAGAATATCCCTCTCCAGATCTCGCATCCGTAGCAGCTCTGTAAGCCGTGCAACCTCATCGCCTACATCCGACCCCACCTCCTCTGTAACTGTCGGACGCATAGGACTCGCAGGGACAGTAGCCTGCTCAGACTCCAAATTCTCCTCCACATCCTACATGTCCGGCTGCTCCGAAACACCCAAGTCCACATCCTCATCTCCCAAATCCACCATGTCTACATCATCCAACGGCCCTCCCAAATCACCCCCTGCCACCTCAACATCCTCCACTGCCGCCTCTACGCCTCCCAGTGGACCCTCACCTCTCCAGCGTCGAAAAACCCACCACGAGTCATACTCAGTGGTAGTACCTACGTCATCCACATCCAACACCTCAATCACCGCATCCGACTCCTCGCCCAATGGCACGAGGACAGGCGGCTCCAAATCCCTCTCATCTCCCCGACGCCGATAGCCTACGGGTTCACCAGGCAACCCCTGGCGCACCCCAAACTATCGTGTAACCCGATAGTACGAAAAGAACTCATGCTCCGTCCCGTGCCGCCCAGTCAACCATCGCTCCCTCCATACCCGTCGGAGCCACTCTCCAGCCTTAGGCCAAGCTGGACAGTCCCGATAGGGACGCCAAAACACCTCCCCGGAGTGAGCCGTGAAAAGGCATCAATGTAGTGCTCAACTGCACCTGCCCATCATCGACTCTGCCCCTGCTCCGTAGACCATCACCACAAAGCCGCATAACCAATCTCCTCATCCTCCATCGCCGCCCGAGTCGTCCACGGTAACCCGATAGGCCTCTCAACAGCTATATGCTACCAACCCCAGCACTGCAACAGAAAACTGTAACTGACACCCTTTCACCGTCGACAGCGGACCCCGTACAGCTCCCTGTAAAGCTACGCCAACAAAGTCTGTCCCCATCTTAGGATCAACGGTGCCTCTATCGGGCACTCTGCCAACTGCCACACCAAATCTAGCAGGTTCCACGGGAACCTCGCGCCTGACGAATCAGGGAGAAGAATGTTAGAAATGAGGCCCATTAGGAATGCGTGCCTCACTCCTAACACCCCCCTCTCCTTCCACCAGCCAACCAAAATCCTCGCCGCCTGGCAATCCGCCTCGGCTGTCTCCACTGGGTCTGCTACACCCAGCTCCCCCCATGCCCAAAACATCTCATGAGTATAGCAGTCCACTGATCAAACGGAGATGTCCTAATAGGCAGACCATCTATCGGAATCCGAAGCAACCGATAGACGTCCTCAAGAGTCACAGTCATCTCCCCTGTCGGGAGATGGAAAGTATTGGTCCACGGATCCCAAAGCTTGATCAGGGCCATCGGATAAGCTCGATCCAAAACCACAGGCTCCAGTCGAGCCACCTGCTTGAGCCCAAGGGCATCAAGCCATTCCCAGTCGTCATCAGTCAAGGCCAACCGCGCCTCAGTAAAGGCAGCGGGTACACGGTAGCGGCTCCTAACAACCTGCAAGCAAACAAAAAAAAAAAAAAAAATAATAAATAAATAAATGAAAAAGATAAAATTTTCAATTCTAGGGTTTCTAACCTTAGTTGTTAAACAAAAACATCACAAAAAATCTTAAAGTTTTGAAAAGCGCAAAACAAAAACAATGCATTAAGTTAAAGCAAAATAAACCCTAGGGTCACTTACAGGTTTTGCCTTGGCTCCGCCGCTCGAACTAGTTTGTGCACTCATGATGGCAGAGAGAATTCCAGCAGCGCTTCGCTTCGCAGAATTACCTCCTCCTCCCAGAACTCCAAAATCGCAAGAAAAAATGACAAATGAGCCCAAAATCAAGTTTTGGCCCTTAAATAGGCCCTTTGCACTGGAATTCATCCTTGACTGGGATGAGCGCTCTGATCAGCGCTCGTCCCACCCAGGGACAAATTCTCCAGCTGGAATTCGTCCCACCCAGGGACGAATTCAGGCCAGCACAAAAAAAAATCAAGAAAAATGACTAAAAATGCACTAAAAACAGACAATAAAACTGCCTGACAGGATTGCAAATGCAACTGACAACATGGGCATACAAAATCGACATCGGGGTCACAAATTATTACTATCCTACTCCCTAAGAAGGCTACCATAGCCGGACCGCTCCACGGGAAGACATATTTTGACAATTTAATCCCAAAATGGTGTCACAAAAAACAACAAAACAACAAAAAATGCAACACAAAACAAGCAATAAACATTGCCAGACACAAGTGCTCTTGCACTTAACCTCTTGGCATAGAAAAATTGATGTCGGGGTTTGCATTGTCACTATCCTACTCCCGAAGAAGGCTACCATAGCCGGACCGCTCCACGGGAGGACGGATTGCCGACAATTCAATCACTAAATGGTGTCACAAAAACAACAAAAATAGTACAAAATTCAACAAAAACACAACAAAAACATTGCCGGACATAAGTGCTCTTGCACTTAAACTCCGAGCAAAGAAAATCGATGTCGAGGTTCAAATTATCACTCTCCTACTTCCCCAAGAAGGCTATCATAGCCGGACCGCTCCACGGGAAGTTAGATTTTGATGATTTCACCTCATTATGACATCACCAAAAGGGTTAACACCCACCAAAAATAGGTCCATATGTTGGAAAAATTGCACACGCTAAATGGTAAACCCTTTAAGGCACACCTGCACAAGTCATCTTGGGTCAAGCGACTCGTCGCTTCTCTCACAAAGGTCATTCCCTCATCGATTCGTCGCTTGAGGGGGTAGTCACACTTAGTCACCAACCAACAATCACACACCCAATTAAGGAAAATGACATGCATTCAAAGAATCATTGACAAAGACAATCACGCTCCTGCTTGGGGCAGTAAACAAGCAACAATAAAATCAATCAAACACTTGGCATTTCGTGAATCATGAACACAAGGTTCCCCCTGAGGATAAAAATGCCCTTCACTTGTTCATGACTGATCAATGTCTAAGTTCAAGTCACACCTCAACAGAACAGGTTAATACTTGAAATCAAATTCCTTAGCTCGTTAGAAGCAAGGATTCAAGAATGCATGCCCTTTCCATACTTGGGGCATAAAAAGTTGGTTAGGTTACCAAGAAAACCTAATCATTAGTGCTTTGGTTATCTATTTTTGCTCAACACTGCGTCACCCGTAGCGCTTCCCAAAAAGGGGCATCTGTAGACACCAAAACAACACCAATCCGATTATGTGACTGCAAACACTGATCGCTTTGGCAAACACAGCCCCCAGGGCAGCCCTCAGAGGTTAAAAAGTGGTCTTAACCACTTTCATAGCAATTTTGTAGGGTCAAGAAGCAATTTGGCACACTTGGACACTTTGCCCAGTACTCATCTCACCTTGGGACGAATTCAAAATATAATCCGTCCCACCCCAGGACGAATTCTAAATCCGTCCCTGGGTGGGACGAATTCCAAGCTTAACAGGTAAAAAGGCAAATGGTGCCAAGTGGCAGCCCAGAACAGTCAGTTAAGGGCTCCTACCTTGCACGCATGTGTAAGTGGACAGAGGGGCCGTTAGAGGACTGTTACAAAAAGCATTTATCAAATTTCAAGTCAATGGAGGACTCCCCTCCCTCATGGGAAGACAAGATTGCCACATGGCGCCTATGGCCAACACTTGGCTTTTGTGCTTCCCTCCCAAAAGAGACCCCTTGGGTCTATAAAAGGTGGGACTTTTCTCACCCAAAACAGACAGGGTTGAAGGAGTGTTCAAGCAACGAAGTGCTGCCGAATTGAAGACTCACTTGCATCCCCCTTGTTCACCTTCCCACATCCACCAATCTCTTTTGCAAGGGAGGTTGTTGGGTGGCCTTTGGAAGCTCGAACCTTACTCAAATCCGATGCATGGACATCTGAACCAACCAATTCGCCGACCCCCCAATCCTAAAAGGTTTTGGGCCCATCCCCGGTGGATTGGCTCCAAAATCGAGGGCCAACAGTGGGAGGCCCACTTGGGCACCCCCGCACCTCCCAAGTCCTAATTTTAGTTTTTGAGCACTTTAGATTATTTTTTAGATTGCATTATGTGTTACTAGGTCTGATTAGTCCATAATTGCAATTTTGTAACTTTTGGTCAGATTTTAGGATGTTTTGTATTGCTTTATCGTTTCGCTAACTTGCAGGTGTCAAGGTCAAATTCTCGAGAGTGGAGGCCAAATTGGGAAAATCCGACCATCTGGGTCATCCCAAAATGGCCCCAATTATATAACCCCCCTGTCTACAGGCGTTTTGCAGGTCCCGGGATCCGACATTGGAGCAGCAGCAGGTCGATTTCTTCAACTCAGAAGAATTCGTCCCACCCAGGGACGAATTATAGTCAGAATTCGTCCTGCCCAGGGACGAATTCCAGTTTAAGGTGGATTGGCCAGCTGCCTCAGTGGCAGTGGCCTTCTGGTAACTTTTCTTACCTTCTGTCAAGTTTTGAAGCAATTTGGTGTCACTATATTCACTGTTTCAGGCAAATATTCATATGCATATTTCGTTGGTTTTAGAGAGAGAATGCTTTTCATTTGCAGCAGGTGCTACTGACACCTTGGTCATTTCTTTGTTCATAGGAGAAGCAACAGAGGCGAAGAACTCATCGACATCAATGGAGGCATCATCTTGGCCCGCCCATTGCAATCGTGGGCACGCGGAAAGAGGAATCATTCAGCGATTGTAATCAAACTCTATGTGCGCTCCTAGCCCCTGAAAAGGGAGGAGACATCATTGTAACAGAGATCAAAGGAAATTAATGAAAGGGCTGTGTTTTCTCTATCTGATTGTGTCTCTTCCAATGTGTCTTTTTTTTCGTTTCGTGCAATTTACATTTCTAGGACTTAAGCATACTTAATTTTGAATGCAATCACACTTGGTGTTTCCTTTGCCCGGAATCTCGTGCTTTCACTTATTACTCTAGGTGAACAAGCAACCTTTTGAAACCACATCTTTAAGACCTAACCTATACATTTGGTCAATGAAAAATGACTCCCCGAATCTAGGACTATGGGGCCTCCATGCTTTTCCTCCACTGAAACAATAACATTAAAATACCCTCCAAATAATTGAAACATTTCCTTCCCTTTTTCTAAAATTACCTACATTTACCTCCATTGCTCCACATTTTATTTTATATTAGTCGAAGCATAAAAGTTAACTACTTGAAAGGGAGCTATATTTAAATGTACATACCCTTTTATCTACAAAATTCTTGCATCTACCACTACATATGTAGACACCAAAACCTAGGCATCCACAAAATCATATTTGACACCCTTCATCAAATCCTGCATCCTCAAATTATATAACTAAGTGTAGAATTAGGTGTATAAAATCCTGCACATTATCCTATTTTCCATATTTATTAAATCTAGAAAATCAGCCTAGGATACCCTACCTACCCATTAGACATGTGTCCTAGCCACCTCACCAATATTTATTGCCACATCTCACACACTCTTTTCCCTTTTATCCCTTCATATGGGACATCCCCTACACCTCACTCCACTTGCAGCCACATCACCCTAGTTAATTGAGACATCCTGGGTGACTCACTCTAACTATCCCCTCCATTTGGTAACTCTAGATTACCACTTGATAATCTTGGCTTGCCACCTCCCATTTCCATTCAAAACTCTAAGGGGCCTATAAATATACCTTCACCCCATAAAAAAAATGAGGATGGGTACACATACCATCAGGCTATCAAAATAGCACCATTAGCTCACATACATCCTAAGGAGAATATAAATTTGAAGCCTCGAAGCCCCATTTTGGAGTCTTTTATCATTTAGTCTAAACCATCTACCTGTGGTTACATAGTCGTAACCACACTTGCATAGTTTTTACATCGCCCGTGTATGGTTTACCAGCCCACATCGCGTATTTGCAGCTTCTTAGAAGCAAAAAAATATGTCAAATACAATTAGTAAGTTTTAATTCTAGCAAGACATCTGGTTTTATTTTCTCTATTTTTTACAATATTATGTTCGAGGGTTTTATTTGCATGATTTTAACTCTTGTATATAGGTGATACTAAACCCCCATTTGCCTTCTTATTGTGTGTAGGAAACATGTATCTTGGAGAGCTGCTAAAGCTAGAGTGGTCCCCACATTGGATAGCAGAAGGCCACTCACCCCTCTGAAGTTGTAGTTGAATAACAAATAACATAGATTTCATTGAAGACTTGGAAGATCCCCGCATTTCCAATCATTAAAGCATTGTATTCAGAAGAGAGATCAAAATCATTGTAACATTACCCCCAATACATTTGTGATAATTCAAAAGTCATTGTAAAATTGTATCAAATATCAATACAAAGAGCATTTTTGGCAATCTTCTCTCTTTTTTGTGTTTATATTTATTTGTGTTTAGTTATTTTTCTACAAAAATGGTGATCACGGTGGGACCCCCTAAGGGTTTCATTTTTTTTGCCTTGCTATTATTTGATTACTGATCTATGTTTTTCTATGGTTGCAGGTTTCTAGAGTTCAAGTGTGTGAAGATTCAAAATTGGGATTGATAGATCTGAAGCCTATTTTTGTTTGACCCTACGCTTGAGAAACCACAAGCACATAGTTATAGATCTAATGAACTATGCATCAATAATGAGACATATACGAAACCACGTATCGACGGTTGGAGCACTCTAGAATCATGGATCAGTGGTTGAGCAGATTGGAAGGAGTGGTGAAAGGATAATAGGTTTGTACACCTAGAATCCTCTTTCCTCTATTTTTAGTTTTAGCATTGCATTTAGGTTAAATTAAGAGTCTCTATCCTATTTTCCATTGTTTGCATTTAGGTCATAGGCTAGGTGCATATAATATTCAAAATAAAAAATATAAAATGAAGAAATAAAAAAATTTGCATTTCTAGATCAGTTAGTAGAGCATGTGTGTAGCTTGGTTAGAAATAATCTAGGTATATTTGGGGTATTGAGCTTGTCCTACCTCATGTTATGTTATTCATTCAAAACTGTGCATCCAAAGTTAGGATTTTCCAAATGCACACACACAATTGGTGAACCGTGTAGACACGGTTTACCAAAACTAACCACCCATCGACGGTTGGCCCTGATAACAGAAACTTATCAAATATTGCTCAAAATTAGCAATTTTAGCCCCTGATCTATTTTTTTGCTACTGTGTTTTCTTGCTTTCTACATTAGGCAATAAATAGAATTGCATATTAGATTGCATCACACAATAACAAACAAAGCCATCACACACTCATGTGAACATTGGATAAGGTTGGACTTCATCACCAACCCCCAATATATTTTACCCTATTACTTGGCCAAGGCCATCTCTAAGAACCATATTAGCCATGGAAAATAACATGCATTCATTTTCATAGGGTGTATCATAGCCCACAGTGAATATGGGTGAGGACTAGTAGGACCTAGGCTCCCTCATCGAATTTGGGTTTCATATCCAAGTCTTAATGGGTTTCACAACTCAAACATCATCACTAGTTTAGTGTGTGAGAGCATCTAGGTGAAATTTGTAGATTCATTTTAGGGTAAAATCAGTCCTTTCTCAAACCCATTGATAGAGAGGAACTGAAGGATGTGGTCTTTGGAATGAGCACCGAAAAAACTCCAGGTCCAGATGGCTTTCCAATTGAGTTTTTTCAAGCCTTTTGGGATAACCTGGAGGAGGATGTAATGACTGTTATAGAGGACTCTAGAGGTAATAAAAGAATGCTTAAAGCATTAAATCATACTTTCATCACCTTAATTCCAAAAGGGGAGAAGGGGGTACATATTTTATATTATAGAACTATTCCCTTATGCAATGTGATATATAAAATAATCACAAAGGTAATGGCTAAGCGACTAAAACCTCTTTTACATAACATTATATCCTCAGAGCAAGGGGGTTTTGTAGAGGGTAGACAGATCCTGGATGGGGTGGTTCTAGCTCAAGAGGCAATCCATTCAATGCAAACATCTGGTAATAAAGGAATGTTCATCAAATTAGATATGTCAAAGGCTTATGATAGTGTGGAGTGGAGCTTCTTGGCAAGGATGATGGCAGCCTTTGGTTTCTCTTAGGATTGGATAGAATGGGTCATGAGTTGTGTCTCTACTCCGACATACTCAGTGTTAATCAAGGGTCTTCCATCGCAACCATTTGGAGCCACTCGAGGCCTTCGTCAAGGGGATCCTTGCTCTCCCTATCTCTGTTTCTCATTTTGGCTGAAGGACTAGGTAGATTTTTCTTGAGGAGAAGACAACAAGGTTTGCTAATAGGTATCAAGGTGGGTGAGGAAGTTTTGACTCACCTATAGTTTGTGGATGATACTGGATTTGTGGGAGTGGCCAGCTTCAAGGAAGCAAGAATGATCAGAGATACTCTTAGTGTCTACCTTAGGGCTACAAACCAAGTCATCAATGATAAAAAATCCAAAGTGGTATTTTTCAATCTTGATCAGAAGCTTCAGGATAGAGTTTTAGAGATCTTAGGATTCACAAGGACTTCTCTCCAAGTGGTTTACTTGGGGGTCCCTTTGCACTTCAAAAAACTAAAAATAGATATCTAGAGGAATATTTTGGATTGTATCAAGGATAGAATTAATCGCTGGTCTCACAAATGGTTAAGCTATGGGGTTAGATTAACTTTTTTATAGTCAGTCATTCAGGCCATGCCAATTTATAAATTCTCTATCCTGGCTGCCCCACATACTATATGGAAAGAGTTGGACAAGATGGCTAGAAAAATTTTATGGGAAGGAGTAAAAGGAGAGAGGAAATGGGCCTAAGTTTTTTGGGACAAAGTAACCCAGCCCAAGGTAAAAAGAGGTTTGGGTCTGAGAAGATCAAAGATAAATAATAAATCTTTGGCTGGAAAGCTTTACTGGAGGTGGATTTCCCAGCCAACTTCCTTATTCGAGAGAATCCTAACCAAGTAAATATTTGGGACATGTTAACCCAAATGAGGTGGGTCGTTTCCCTTTGGATGGTACTGGATCCTTAGTGTGGCAGGCTCTCAAGTTAGGATCCCAGGTAGTAAAAGATCAATTATTTTGGAAAGTGGGGAGAGGGGAGAAGGCATGTTTTTGGACAGATTCTTGGGATCAATACCCACCTATCATTGTTGAATTTCATGAATTGCAACCAATAAAAGCAACCATTGAAACCAAGGGATGGGTCCAAATTGAAAGTTATTTTACCACTAGTTAGTTGGGGGATTACAAGTTTAAGCAGTTTAAGAAGTTGGATGAGTGGCCAATTTCAATCCCTCCGGATTTGGCACCCATCATGACTAAAATCTTGATTGAAATATTTCTCACAGGTAGAGATGAGGAGGATGAATTAGCTTGGGGCTATGGGAGCCTTGGTGTCTACACAGTGAAGGACGTATATGACAAGATCCTTCCAGAGCCTCCCCCTCATACTTTTTAGGTTGAGGATTGGAGAAATATTTGGCACTCCAAAGGTTGGCTGAAAGTTAACTTTTTTGCCTGGAAGTTCATGCACAATGGAATTCTCACTTTTGATAATCTCAGATGTAAAGGAATCATTGGTCCTTCCCAATGTGTCTTATGCTACAAGAGTGAGGAAACAAATGACCACTTGATGTTTGAGTGCCATTTCACGCGCCAGATCTGGAAGATATGGTTTTCATGTTTTAAAATTCAAGTTAATGGTGACTTGAATCAGATTAATATCTGGGAAATATGGAAGAGGGGTAGATTTAAATCTAAAGCTCTTTTTCTTTGTTGGGAGCTTGGATTAAACTTTATTTGGTGGCAAGTGTGGTTGAAGAGAAATGCTAGAATTTTTAGAGAAACTTTTTCTTCGTTAGATGGAGTTTGGCAGGTCATTTGGAGCAAAGTCACTGAAACTGTGGTCATCTATGCTATAGAGGAAAATCAGGTTGTTATTGGGGCAATGGAAGAGGGAGTTGAAGTGCAAGAGGACATAACATATTTGGTTGGAAACCACCCCCAGAAGGTTGGATTAAAATTAATACTGATGGAGCTGCAAAAGGCAACCCAGGTAGAGCCAGAATTGGAGTGGTTTGCCGTAATCATGTTGAAACAGTGCTCTATTGGGAACTGCAAGGCTTGGGAATAGCTACAAACAATGAAGCAGAAGCCATAGCTATCAAATATGCTTCTATTTGGGCAGTTAAACAGGGCCATAGGAGGATAATACTTGAATCAGATTCTCAAATAATGGTTGAAGCTCTAGATTGCATTAGGAACTTTGCCTTGAAATCTTGGAGGTTGAGGATTCTTGTCACTCAAATTAAGGAATTATGGAGGGAATTAGTTGATGTGATTCCAGTCTACGTGAGTAGAGATTTAAACAAAGCGACCGACTTCCTGGCTAAGATGGGTGCTGAGAAGGAGGTAGGGGTTCTGTTGCACAGTGACATGGCTATTGAGGATGAGGTGATTAGGCAGGGTCTTGAAAGGTCCCTGATATAATGATAAAAGAAAAAGCAAAGGGTGGAAAGGTGTCACGATATCGTGACATGCTACTTCATCATGGCCAAGGGAGGAATGGTGTCACAATATCGTGACATGTTGTTTCATCACAGCCAAGGGAGGAAAAGTGTCATGATATCACGACATGTTGCTTGGTCGCGGTCACTGGAGGAAAGGTGTCATGATATTGTGACATGTTGCTTGGTCACGGTCACTGGAGGAAAGGTGTCGCGATATCGCGACATGTTGCTTGGTCATGGCCAAGGGAGGAAAGGTGTCGCGATATCACGACATGTTGCTTGGTTGCGTCCAAGGAAGGAAAGGTGTCATGATATCGTGACATGTTGCTTGGTCATGACCAAGGGAGGAAAGATGTCACGATTTCATGACATGTTGCTTGGTCACGATCAATGGAGGAAAGATGTCACGATATCATGACATGTGGCTTCATCGCGGCCAAAAGTGAAAAAGTGTCGCAATATCGTGACATGTTGCAACAGCGCGGTCGACAGAGAAAAAGTGTCACGATATCATGACATGTTGCTTCATCACGACCGAAAGAGAAAAAATGTCACGTATCGTGACATGTTGCTTCGTCACGATTGAGAAAGAAAAAGTGTCACGATAGCGCAACATGTTGCTTCATCTTAGCCGAAAGAGGAAAAGTGTCGCGATATCGCGACATGTTGCTTCGTCACGGCCGAGAAAGAAAAAGTCTTGCGATATCGCGACATGTGGCTTCATCGCGGCCGAGAAAGAAAAAGTGTTGCGATATCACGACATGTGGCTTCGTCGCGATCAAAAGTGAAAAAGTGTCATGATATCGCGACATGTTGCAATAGCGTGGTCGACAGAAAAAAAATGTCATGATATCGCGACATGTTGCTTCGTCACGACCAAAAGAGAAAAAGTGTCCCAACATCGTGACATGTTGCTTCGTCGCGGCCAAAAGAGGAAAAGTGTCACGATATCATGACATGTTGCTTCGTCACGGCTGAGAAAGAAAAAGTGTCACGATATCGTGACATGTTGCTTTGTCATGACCGAGAAAGAAATAATGCATATAGTAGAAAATAATGGAAGAGATTAGGATTCTTATACAAAGAAAATAATTACTTTTGATTATATTAATGCATTGAAAAAGGAAGAGTCATATTGATTAAAAAAATCTAGGGAGAAATGACTTAAGGATGGAGACAAAAATATAGTTTTTTATGCTATAGCAAAAATAAATTTTCATCATATAAAACATATTAAAATTCCAAATGGAAGAAACATTGAGGAAGAAAAGGACATAAGGAAGGAAGCAATTAATTATTTAAAAAATATTTTGTCATATACTATGCAAGATAAAGAGGCACAAGATAATATTTTGTAAAATATTCCATAGGGACTACATGAAAGCTTGATGAAGAAGATATATATGGAGGAGCTATATAAAACCATCTTCTCTTTCCATCCTAACAAGGCACCTGACCTTGATGGATTTATTAGTAATTATATTTCAAAGTTTTGATTTATTGAAGAGCGTTACATTAGTTGTGGTTGAAGAGGCCCAAAAAAGAAAAATTATTATAAATAATATCAACACCACTTTATTTACATTTTTCCCAAGAAAAATGAGGCAAAATAGTTTGATAATTATTGTCCAATAAGCCTTTGTAATATGATTATAATATCATTTAAAAAAAATGAAAAACAGGTTGAAAAACATTCTAGATTGTGTTATCTTAGATGAACAAGGTGATTTTGTTTGTGGTAAATAAATTCTTGATGGTATAATCATTGCATCCATACATTCTCTTTATTCTATGAAAAACTAGGAATGCTTATAAAATTAGATATGAATGAGGCATATGATAAGGTTTCCAAGAGTTTACTACATGATATTCTCAAAACCTTATTTTGATTATAGTTGGTGTGAATGGATAAAATGTTGTTACAACACTAGAAAATATTTTTCTTAATCAATGGTTCTCCTACTAGTTACTTTAAGTTATTTTGTGGAGGCATATGATAAGGTTTCCAAGAGTTTACTACATGATATTCTCAAAACCTTATTTTGATTATAGTTGGCGTGAATGGATAAAAGGTTGTTACAACACTACAAAATATTTTTCTTAATCAATGGTTCTCCTACTAGTTACTTTAAGTTATTTTGTGGACTATTTCAAGGTCATAAACCATATTCTTATCTATTCATTTCTCTTATGAAGGCATTCACCATATCCATATCTATTCACTGTTCTTAAGAAGGTATTAGGGAGAGTTTTCTCAAAGGTAAAAACAAAAGGAAAAATCAAAGGTATTTAGGTTATTAAAAATATTCCCTTCAAATATCATCTCTAATTTATTGATGATACTTTTCTTTTGGGCCACATATTATCAATGAGACCATGGATTTTAAATTAATATTATCATGCTATAAGAAGACTATTGGACAATTGGTTAATACTACAAAATCCAAATTTTTTCATTAACATTGCCCTAGATTTACAATGAATTATTGTGGATATTTTAGAGTTTAAAATAAAAAAATTTCCATCAATCTACTTGGGTATTCCTTTTTCTCATAAAGGAAATAAAAAGGAGCTTTGTGTCTCTTGTGTGGATATAAGAAAATCTTGTTTGGCAGGTTGGAAAGGTAAGTTGTTAACCATGGCAAGAAGGCTATAACTCATAAAGACTACATTGCAATCCATCCCTATTTATATGATGTCACTTTCAAGATTGCTAATAGGTATAGCATTAGAAAATGATAAAATTCAAAGATACTTTCTTTGAAAAGGATGTGAGAAACATTTTAGGTTCCATATTTGTAAGTGGGATAGGGTTTGCAAAGGAAAGAATACTAGAAGAACAAGCTTATATAATTATGAGTTTGGCCTTAGGGGAAAATCTTGGGTGGGGATTATTTAAATATTAAGGAAGAATTGGATAAAAATATTACTTCAAAAATATAAAGGTTACCTTAATGCAGTGAAATTATTTAGGAAAAGAATTATTTAGGAAAAGAATCCTATCCAAAGGATCATCAACATAGAACTTCATAATAGATAGTTTACAATTACAAAAGAAACATATTAGATGGTCAATCATTAAGGGGATTTATTCTTTTATTGTCTAAAGCTTGGTTAAAGCCTTATCCTATTATATTTGACTCAAAATGGTAACCATTGGCTTGGGCATATCTAACTTATAAAGGTCCAAAAAACTCCAAATCATGAATTCCTATTAGTAACTTGTTTTAAGGAGAGGAACTCAAACAAATTATAGATGAAATTCAAAATTGCTTCAAAAGTTTTATTTTCCAATTTTTACATAGTCAAGTTGGAATATGAGGATTTAGAGCAATCAAAATTTCTATTCCCATAGATTTTCCTTTGGAATAATATTTGGTATCTTAATTTTGTGCCATGCAACATCTGCTTATGACCAACAAGGTTGCCAAGGTATTCCTCAACTCTTATAAGTAATTGATTACTCTTAGTGCTACTTTGTTGAATATGTCCTGTTCTTTATCACCCATAATCAAGTTTCTAAATAGTTATTGTGAAGAAATGTTGGGTTCACTAGCATTTCTTAGCTGAATGATGGTATATCACTTATACCATTTATTTCTCAAGTTATCCCTATTTGAGATAATGTATGGACATAAACCTACATCCATAAATTTATTCTAAGATCTTCCAAAGTGGATTAGGTAGATGATTTGTTTTAACAACATTAGTATATGCTCGATATTCTTTAATATAATTTATCCTAGGCCTAAAACCACATTAAACAATAACAGGATATGCACCATTGGGAATGGCAATTTTTTTTTGAAAAATAATATAATTTTGTGAGTGTAGCCTTATAATAAAATTCTCCTTGAAGACCAAGCCAAATTAAAAGATACCCTTTGATTTTAAGGGTCCTACAAGGTGGTTTGTTGCATCACAAACATTTTATAAAAATATATTTCAGAAACAATAACTTATATAAGAAAACATCACAATAAAATAATATTTAATAAAAATTAATTTTAAAATTTTAAAATTAACTTAAAGAAAATATAAATACTTCTTCACACAAAGAATAAAGTTTGAACTGCTTATATAAATATCAGAATTATTAAAATTTATTTTAAAAAATTAAAAAATAACTTGATCTTATGAAGATGCGGTGTATTAAACACAAGGTACAACCATTGGAAACAACAGTAGATGACTTCACGTTAGAACAGTTTGATCTGTAACTTCATGCACACTACAAAAATAAGCAGAGTAGTTGAGAGTCCAAAACAACACTTCATCCTTATCTAGCATTAAAAAACATCATAGATCATTTTTTGGTTTAGCAGTTGAGGCCGATGTGATTAGCAGCAGGACATTTACAACAACAATGGGCAGAAAATCCCAGAGAAGCATAACAGCAAACGCAATCTTTACTTTTGTCTTTACCCTCATAAAGGAGTCCATTTTCAATATCTTGTTGCTCTGATAATAAAATGCCTCTGCCTCCTTCGTTGCTTTCTCCTGCTTTAGTACAAACACAAAACAGCAGAAAACTCAAACAAACCAGAAACGCCAACAAACAGGACTTACCCATCGTCGCTGCCAAAGGAATTCTAACAAAGAGAAGGAAACACAACAAACTTATTAACTATTTTTCTTGGATGGCTACTTATTTATAGACACAAATATTTCTTCTATCAATTAAAAAAAATAAGAAAAAATTGTTTATGCCAGATAAGTACCATAAATACCACGAATAAAAGAATAAATTTGGAAATCTTTCAGCTAATTTAACGACGGGAAGGCGGAACAGTTTAAAGTTGCCAAAAAAAAACCCTCAGAATTCACTGTTAAAGAATAGAACCGCAGCCCGCGCGGCGCATTGGCAGCCAGCGGTAGCTGCCGCGGCCTGCCAAGAGCAGCCCATGCACCTACCGCGGGCTGCCAAGAGCTGCCAATGCGCCGAGCGCACTGCCAAGGCACCTACCATGGCAGCCCATGCACCTTCCAGGGGCTGCCAAGGCATCACGTTGGCTGGCAATGGGTTTGCGAAGATTTATTACATCATTATTATAGAGTGGTCTTACAACAAAGTCTGGATATTATTTATTAATGGTTTGATAAGATTTGAACCTTGGTTTATTGAAGAAACGATTTTTATGTTCACGATTAGAAAAATAATATAAAGATATATATTTTTTTAACTAATTAATAATCTTAAGATGGTATATATTTATTTTATAATGTTTTAAAAAATTGAGTGTGAGTAATGTTTTATACTATTTTATTTTATATTAGAAAAAAAAAGAAAAATTCAAATTAAATTATTAAAATAAAGATTTGACTTTAATATAATCGATCACTATAATATACAAAGTTATCATGTTTATGCAGGTCAATTAAACCATATATAAAATATCTTATTATTTATTATTTTATAAATTGAACTAAATCAATTATCAAGATGCTCATTTACTTTTTAGCTTGTGTCTTTTTCAATAGATATGGCATAATATTTACCTCCTTGAGCATACTTAAATTAATAAATTATGAAAGTCAAAAATAACATTATTCATTATATTTAATATTTATTTTTTAAAATATTAATACTATTCTTTTAATTTCCCCTCCCCTCTTCAACATTTTTTTTTGGGCAAAAAAAGACTAAATTTTATCAAACAAAAACTAGATTACATAGTTGTGAGGCCTTCAGCATGGAAGTGCCTTCAGATATACATACCTATAATCCAATGAAGGCTAAATGCCTAATTACACAAATAATCATTGCTACTCCAAATTATTGAATGACATATCAGAGTAGGACTCCTTAGAATTATAATAAGATAAAATCATTAGTTTATTTTCCTTGTATATTGTATATCCTCTCAAAACTATATCCATGAGGTCTTCGTTTCTAATGGTGATTGCAAATTCTGGTTACTCCACCACCTCATCCTACTAATATCCATTGTTATTTGTCTATCCTATCTCCACCTTCCCATGTACATAGTAATTCGAACAATTCCTAATCATGAAACATAGGAGCTACCATGTTGTTACTTATTCCTTCCCCATCGTTGGGGTAATTCTATAGAAGCAAACCCTACATGTTCATATAATCTTCCCCTACATTTTATCCCCTATCATAATCACACCAATGATAACATCTCTCTATTCCCCAATTAGCAAATCTATTACCATGTGGAAATTTTTTATTTGTGCTCTATTTTTTAAACTCATAATATTTTCCAAGATCCATTAGACCCTCAATTCCATTCCCCCCTCCTACTTGCTCAACATATTGATTAAGATCTGAGAGTTAGACTCCACCTTAATTCTTGAGTATCCTTGCTTAAGAGCCAAGGCTATGCCTTCATAGATGGTCATGACCTCCATCACCATG
Organism: Wollemia nobilis; assembly: GCA_028583015.1. Taxonomy (NCBI): domain Eukaryota; kingdom Viridiplantae; phylum Streptophyta; class Pinopsida; order Araucariales; family Araucariaceae; genus Wollemia; species Wollemia nobilis. The sequence goes on from JAQPPZ010003427.1 coordinate 1,412,998, forward strand.
TTGATATTTCTTCCAATACCCCTATGGAAGCCAAAAACCATTGTCCCTTTGCCTATATGGACCACCTATCTAATAACAACCTCTCTCAGATTACTACAAGCAGAACCATTGGTGTTAACCTTAACCCAATCCATCGATGATGGTTTTCACATCCCTCCCCTGACTAAATTTCTAGAAGGAGGAGCCTTGTTTTGGAGTTCCAATTTTGTAATTATTGGGACTGAACCCACACAGGGATGATAATCCCAAGAAGATCCAATAACTACTCATCTCTCAGTATAAGCTAATAACGTTTATTTCCTCTTATATCGTCTCTAGTATTAAGCAAAATTCTTAAGAGAATTGATTCCCTGGATGAGTACTCATCACATAAAATATACCTATTTCACTCTAGCCACACTTACCATAAAATGAAGGCCTTAAAATAATGGACTAGAAGGGAAAACTATCTGCCTTCCCCCTAGGTCTCTTTAGGTCAAAGAACTATTCCAACAAGACATCACCAAGTCGAGGCAAATTAAATAACCTTTCATCTTGCTCTTAGATCCAACCAACAAAGGGACATCAAACTAGAAGGTGTTCAATATATTCTCCCATCCCATAATAGAGCACACACCATTCTAAGCCCACAAAGCCCCTCTTACAAATATTTTCCTAAGTTAAAATCTTATTTTGAATGCCTAACCAAATATAAATGTTGACTTTTGACTAGATACTTGAATTCCACACCTTTCAAATTCCCCTCTCCCTATTGAATCCTTCTATGAGCCATTCATATCCCTTCTTGATAGAATACCATCCATTTACTTTGTCTCCCCATTCTAAAGAATCCTCCACTTCCAACCATGATCACTGCCTTTAATCTAAAATAGCCCTCATACTATCTCTATCTTCTTAAAATATTTATCTCTAAACCAAAAGGTCTTTCCACCTCCTCAAATTCACTCTCCCTTCATCTTCCTCCTAAAAATCCTTAACATAGATCCAATTTACATTCTTAAAAATCTCTACAACATTACCCAAGTTTAGGGACTGGGAAGTAATTGACTAGTATTGATCCTATGCATCATCCTAAAATTTTGTCTTTCTCCCATTTTTGACTTTCTAGAATAACTCTACAATAATAACATTACTGGCCTTTTTAATTGTAGTCCAAATGATGGACCCCCCATTAAAGGGGAGGCTATGAACTACTTCCCCTTCAAAAAAATATTAGAGAAGCACCTTCTTGCTTTCCCCTACATCTCACACCATGTTCTTATGCACTTCCCCATTTCATATGTTAGAGACTTAATAAAATTAAATTGCCTTCTAGCCGTTGCTGATTGGTGGATTTTTTTTGTATTTTTATCCCCCTCCCTCATCTAGGTGATTCTAGACTTTTATTTCCATAACACCTCCTCATTTCACTCCCACTCCTCCTCCTTCATCATCACCTTTGTCTCCTGGATCAAGAGCTCCTAAGAAAGACCTTCCAAATGAATCCTCTCAGTCACCTGCTCAAGATCCTGCACTGCCTCTTGGGACTCTGACTCAATATTTCCAAAAACTAGATGATTTTATTCTTTTAGCCTCTTTCACATACTGCAATATTTTAATAAATTTAAACATCATAGTTCTAAATGTTAGGTTTCCTTCCGTCCACCATATAACGATAAAATCATTGAAATCCTCATGGTCAAGCCAAACAATTTGAAACCAAAAAGGAATATTCCTTGGTTTAATCTAACTAAATATGCTAAGAGATATTGACCAATGATCAAACCCCGTTAAAGAGAGAATATTTGAGTACAATACTATTCCTCTAGCCACCCAATAGTCATCAACTAAAAAAAATCCAATATTTCTTGGATTTGGTCCAAGTTTAGTCTCTTATTACTCTAGGTGACCAAGCAACCTTTCGAAACCACATATCTAAGACCTAAACTATCCATTTGGTCAATGAACAAATGACTCCCCATATCTAGGACTATGGGGCCTCCCCGATTTTCCTACATTTTCCTCCATTGCTCCACTTTTTATTTTATATTAGCTGAAGCATAAAAGTTAACTACCTGAAAGGGAGTCACATTTAAATGTACATACCCTTTTATCTACAAAATTCTTGCATCTACCACTACATCTGTAGACACCAAAACTTAGGCATCCATAAAATCACATTTGGCACCCGATATCAAATCCTGCATAGTAAAATTATATACCTAAGTGTAGACTTAGGTGTATAAAATCCTGCATATTTTCCTATTCTCTAGATTTATTAAATCTAGAATATCAACCTAAGATACCCTACCTACCCACTAGACATGTGTCCTAGCCACCTCACCAATATTTATTGCCACATATCACACACCCTTTTCCCCTTTATCCCTTCACATGGGACATCCCCTACACCTCACTCCACTTGCAACCACATCACCCTAGTTAAGTGAGACACCCTGGGTGACTCACTCTAACTATCCCCTCCATTTGGCAACCCTAGATTACCACTTGGCAATCCTATATTGCGAGCTCCCATTTCCCTTCAAAACCCTAAGGGGCCTATAAAGATACCTTCACCCCATCAAATAGATGAGGCTGGGCACACATACCATTTGGCTACCGAAATAGCACTAGGGGCTCACACACATCCTAAGGAGAACATATATTCGAAGCCCCATTTTGGAGTCTTCTGTCATTCAATCTAAACCACTTGTCTGTGGTTACACTAACCACACCTGCACAATTTTCTCACCGCCCATGCATGGTTTACTAGCCCACACCGCGTATCCGCTGTTTCTCAGAAGCAAAAAAAAATATGTCAAACATGATTAGTAAGTTTTAATTCTAGCAAGGCATCTGGTTTTATTTTCTCCATGTTCTAGGGTTTTGTCTGCATGGTTTTAACTCTTGTATACAAGTGCTAGTAAACCCCCATTTGCTTTCTTATTGTGTGCAGAAAACATGTATCTTGGAGGGTTGCTAAAGCTGGAGTGGTCTCCACATTGGATAGCAGAAGGCCACTCACCTCTCTGAAGTTGTAGTCCAATCATTAAAGCATTGTATTCAGAAGAAAGATAAAAAACATTGTAACATTACACCCAATACATTTGTAGCAATTCAAAAGTCATTGTAAAATTATATCAAATATCAATAAAAAAACATTTTTGACAATCGTCTCTTTTATTTGAAAATCTTTCAACTAATTTAATGGAAAGCATCACTTACAAAAGAGTTAAGTTTTAAAGTTGCCACCAAAAAAAAAACTCAGAAATCATTGTTAACCATAATCTTAGCCATAAGCTTCAATTCGAAACAACATCCTCCTAGATTATTAAAAAACAATTGAGAGTGTTCCGTCCTATCTGAAGTTCCTGTGATTCTATATATTTAATATCACTTAAGAAATAAAGGTGGAATGAAGCTGTAGAGATTAAGCATTTGAAATTTAAATTTGAGTTATTCCATTAATATGATGTTAAATTTTTTGATTTTTTAACATTTTTAGATTTTTTTAATAATATTTTTAATACGCATTTACCATAAAAATTATAAATTTTTAATATAATTAATATTTAAAAAATAAAAAATTAAATAAATATATTTTAAAATTATAAGAAATAAATAATTTATATGTTAACGTGTTTTTTTGAAACGGGTTATCCCTGCGCTGTCTTGGCAGCCCGCAGTAGGTGCATGTGTGCTGCCAAGCTGCCGCGGCCTGTCAAGGCAGCACGTTGGGTGGCCAACTTGTTTGCTAAAGTTTATTACATTATTATAGAGTGGTTTTATAATAAAGTTTGGATATTATTTATTAATGGTTTGGTAAGATTTGAACCTTGGTCTCATTTTTAATACCGAGGAAACCACTTGATATTTTTATGTTAACGATTATTAAGCAAAAAATAATATAAAGACCTTTCTTTTAAACTAATTAATAATTTTAAGATGGTATATATTTATTTTATAATGTTTCTAAAATATTGAGCGTGAGTAATGTTTTATATTATTTTATCTTATATTAGAAGAAAAAAGAAAAATTCAAATCAAATTATTAAAATAAAGATTTGACTTTAATATAATCGATCACGATGTAATATACAAAATTATCATGTTTTTGCAATACAATTACCGTGACTATTTGGTCAATTAAACCATATCTAAGAAAGATCTATGCCTATTACTTTTCTTCTATCAAATTAATGATATTTTCTTCTTTCATATATAAAATCTCTTATTATTTATTATTTTATAAATTGAACTAAATCAATTATCAAGATGCTCATTTACTTTTTAGCTTGTGTATTTTTCAATAGATATGGCATAATATTTACTTCTTTGAGCATACTTAAATTAATAAAATTTGAAAGTAAAAAATAACATCATATTTTATATTTATTTTTTAAAATATTAATACTATTCTTTTAATTCCTCCTCATCTCCTCAACTTTTTTTTTGGCAAAAAAAAGTGAAATTTTATCAAACAAAAACTAGATTACATAGTCGTGAGGTCTTTCATACATGGGTCATAGCATGGAAGTACCTTCAGATATACATACCTATAATATGATGAAGGCTAAATGCCTAATTAGAGAGTAGATAAAAATTACACAAATAAGCATTGCTACTCCAAATTATTGAATGACATATCAGAGTAAGACTCCTTAGAATTACAATAAGAAGAAATCATTAGTTTATTTTCCTTGTATATTGTATATTCTCTCAAAACTACATTCATGAGGTCTTTGTTTCTAATGGTGATTGCAAATTCTTACAACTCCACCAGCTCATCCTACTAATCTCCATTGTTATTTGTCTATCTTATCTCCACATTTCCATGTACATAGTAATTCAAACAATTCCCTATCATGAAACATTGGAGCTACCACATTGTTACTTATTCCTTCTCCATCGTTGGGGTAATTCTATCGAAGTAAAACCTACAAGTTCATATAATATTCCCTAGGTTTTATCCCCTATCATAATCCCACCAATGATGACATCTTTATTCCTCTATTAGACAATCTATCACCATGTGGAGAAATTTTATTTGTGCTCTATTTTTTAAACCCATAATATTGTCCAAGATCCACTACACCCTCAATTTTATTCCCCCCTCCTCGTACTTGTTCAAAATATTGATTAAGACCTGAGAGTTAAACTCCACCTTAATTATTGAGTATCCTTGCTTAAGATCAAAGGCTAAGCCTTCATAGATGGTCATGACCTCCATCACCATGTTGCTATTCCTTCCAATACCCCTATGGAAGCAAAAAACCTTCGTCCCTTTGCCTATATGGACCACCCCTAAACCACCTCCCTCGGATTGCTATAGGTAGAACCATTAGTGTTAATACTAACCCAATCCATCGATGATGGTTTTCACATCTCTCCTCTGACTAAATTTCTAGAAGGAGGAACCTTGTTTTGGAGTTCCAATTTTGTAATAATTGGGACTGAACCTGCCTAGGGATCATAATCCCAAGAAGATCCAATAACTACTCATCTTTGGGTATAAGCTAAGAACTTTTAATACCTCTTACAATCTCTCTAGTATTAAGCAAAATTATTAAGAGAATTGACTCCCTGGATGAGCACTCATCACAAAAAATATACCTATTGCACTCTAGCCACACTTATCATAAAGTGAAGGCCTTAAAATAATGAACTAGAAGGCAAAAATATTTGCCTGCCCCCTAGATCTCCTTAGATCAAAGAACTATTCCAACGAGACATCACCAAGTCAATGCAAATTAAATAGCCTTTCATATTGCTCTTAGATCCAAACAACAAAGGGACATCAAACTAGAAGGTGATAAATATATTCGCCCATCCTATAATAGATAACACGCCATTCTAGGCCCACCAAGTCCCTCTTAAAAATATTTTCCCGAGTTAAAATCCTATTTTGAATGCGTAACCAAATGAAATTGTTGAATTTTGACTGGATACTTGAATTTCACACCTTCCAAATTTCCCTCTCCCTATCGAATCCTTATATGAGCTAGTCATATCCCTTCTTGATAGAATATCATCCATTTCCTTTGTCTCCCCAACCTAAAGAATCCTCCACTTCCAACCACAAGCACCAAATTTAATCTAAAATAGCCCTTAGACTATCCCTATATTCTTCAACTATTTGTCTCTAAACAAAAAGGTCTTCCCACCTCCTCAAATCCACTCTCCCTTCATCTTCCTCATAGAATTCCTTAACATAGATCCAATTTGCATTCTTAAAAATCTCTACAACATTACCCAAGTTTGGGAACTAGGAAGTAATTGACTGGTATTGATCCTATGCATCATCCTAAAATTTTGTCTTTCTCCCATTTTTGACTTTCTAGAATAGCCCTACAACAATAACATTACTAGCCTTTTTAATTGTAGTCCAAATTATGGAGCCCCCCATTAAAGGGGAGGCTATGAACTACTTCCAATTAAAAAAAATATTAGAGAAGTACCTTTTTGCTTTCCCCTACATCTCACACCATGTTCTTATGAACTTCCCCCTTCCATATGTTAGAGACTTAATAAAATTAAACTACCTTCTAGCCATTGTTGATTGGTGGTTTTTTTTTGTATTTTTATCCCCCTCCCTCATCCAGGTGATTCTAGACTTTTATTTCCATAACACCTCCTCATTTCACTCCCACTCCTCCTCATTAATCATCACCTTTGTATCCTGGATCAAGAGCTCCTGAGAAAGACCTTCCAAGTGAATCCTCTCAGTAACCTTCTCAAGATCTTGCACTGCCTCTTGGGAATCTCACTCAATATTTCCAAAAACTAGATGATTTTATTTTTTTAGCCTCTCTTTCAGATGTTGTAGTCTTTTAAGAAATATAAACATCATAGTTCTAAATGTCGGGTTTCCTTCTGTCCACCATCTAATGATAAAATCATTGAAATCCTCATGGTCAAGCCAAGCAAGTTGAAACCAAAAAGGAATATTCCTTGGTTTAATACAACTTAGTATGTTAAGAGATATTGACCAATGATCAAACCCCATGAAAGAGAGAATATTTGAGTGCAATATTTTTCCTATAGCCACCCAATAGTCATCAACTGAAAAACAATCCAATCTTTCTTGGATTTGGTCCAAGTTTAGTCTCTTATTACTCTAGGTGAACAAGCAACCTTTCAAAACCACATCTTTAAGACCTAACATATATATTTGGTCAATGAAAAATGACTCCCCAAATCTAGGACTATGGGGCCTCCATGCTTTTCCTCCATTGAAGCAATAGCATTAAAATACCCTCCAACTAATTGAAACATTTCCTACCCTTTTTTCTAAAATTACCTACATTTCCCTCCATTGATCCACATTTTATTTTATATTAGTCAAAGCATAAAAGTTAACTACTTGAAAGGGAGCTATATTTAAATGTACATACCCTTTTATCTCCAAAATTCTTGCATCTACCACTACATATATAGACACCAAAACCTAGGCATCCACAAAATCATATTTGACACCCTTTGTCAAATCATGCATACTCAAATTATATACCTAAGTGTAGAATTAGGTGTATAAAATCCTGCACATTATCCTATTTAAGAAATTTATTAAATCTAGAAAATTAGCCTAGGATAGCCTACCTATCCCCACTAGACATGTGTCCTAGCCACCTCACCAATATTTATTGCCACATATCACACACCCTTTTCCCATTTATCCCTTCATATGAGACATACCCTACACCTCACTCCACTTACAGCCACATCACCCCAGTTAAGTGAGACACTGTGGGTGACTCACTCTAACTATCCCCTCTATTTGGTAACCATAGATTACCGCTTGACAATCTTGGATTGCCACCTCCAATTTCCATTCAAAACCATAAGGGGCCTATACAGATACCTTCACCCCATCAAAAAAATGAGGTTGGGTACACATACCATTAGGCTACCAAAATAGCACCATGAGCTCACATGCATCCTAAGGAGAACATAGATTTGAAGCCTCGAAGCCCCATTTTGGAGTCTTCTATCATTAAGTATAAACCATATGCTTGTGGTTACATAGTCATAACCAAACTTGCATAGTTTTCACACCGCTCGTGCATGGTTTATCAGCCCACATCGTGTATTTGTAGTTTCTCAAAAGCAAAAAATATGTCAAATACAATTAGTAAATTTTAATTCTAGCAAGACATCTGGTTTTATTTTCTCTATTTTTTACAATATTATGTTTGAGGGTTTTATTTGCATGATTTTAACTCTTGTATACAGGTGATACTAAACCCCCATTTTCCTTCTTATTATGTGCAGGAAACATGTATCTTGGAGAGCTTCTAAAGCTGGAGTGGTCCCCACATTGGATAGCAAAAGGCCACTCACCCTTTTGAAGTTGTATTTGAAGAAAAAATAACACAGAGTTCATTGAAGACTTGGAAGATCTCCCCCATTTCCAATATTTAAAGCATTGTATTCAGAAGAGAGATCAAAAGCATTGTAACATTACCCCAATACATTTGTGATAATTCAAAAGTCATTGTAAAATTGTATCAAATATCAATACAAAGAGCATTTTTGACAATCTTCTCTCTTTTATGTGTCTATATTTATTTATGTTTAGTTATTTTTCTACAGAAATGGTGATCACGGTGGGACCCCCTAAGGGTTTAATTTGTTTTTGCCTTTCTATTATTTGATTATTGATCTATATTTTCTATGGTTGCAGGTTTCTAGAGTTCAAGTGTGTGAAGATTCAAAATTGGGATTGATGGATCCGAAGCCTATTTTTGTTTGACCCTGGGCTTGAGAAACCACAAGCACATAGTTATAGATATAATGAATCATGCATCGATGATGGGACATATACGAAACCACATATCGACAGTTGAAGCAGATTGGAAGGAGTGGTGAAAGGATAATAGGTTTGTACACCTAGAATCCTCTTTCCTCTATTTTTAGTTTTAGCATTGCATTTAGGTTAAATTAAGAGTCTCTATACTATTTTCCATTGTTTGCATTTAGGTCATAGGCTAGGTGCATATAGTATTCAAAATCAAAAATATAAAATGAAGAAATAAAAAAATCTGCATTTCTAGATCAGTTAGTAGAGCATGTGTGTAGCTTGGTTAGAAATAATCTAGGTATATTTGGGGTATTGAGCCTGTCCTACCTCATGTTCTGTTATTCATTCAGAACTGTGCATCCAAATTTAGGATTTTCCAAATGCACACATGCAATTGGTGAACCATGCAAACACGTTTTACCAGAACTAACCACCCACCGACGGTTGGCCCTGATAACATAACCTTATCAAATATTGCTCAACATTTACAATTTTAGCCCCTGATCTATTTTTTGTTTGCTACTATGTGTTTTCTTGCTTTCTGCATTACGTAAAAAATATAATTGCATATTATATTGCATCACACAATAATGAACAAAGCCATCACACACTCATGTGAACATTGGATAAGGTTGGATTTCATAAACAACCCCCAACATATTTTACCCTATTACTTGGCCAAGGCTAGCTTTAAGAACCATATTAGCCATGGAAAATAACATGCATTCCTCTTCAGAGGGTGTATCACTGCCCATAGTGAATATGTGTGACGACTAGTAGGACCTAGGCTCCCTCATTGAATTTGGGTTTCATCTCCAAGTCCTAGTGGGTTTCACAACTCAAACTTCATCACTAGGTTAGTGTGTGAGAGCATCTAGGTGAAATATATAGATTCATTTTAGGGCAAAACATTTGCACATCACTTTTTTTTTTACCAAAAAAAGAAAAGAAAATCAAAAGCCCCTTAAAAAAAAAAGAAAACACAAAAATCAAACTTTGCATAAAATTAGGAATAAAAACATTGTTTGTTTGCTTGCTTTGAGTGTTATCTTGCTTTGTACTTCCATCACATATCCACACACATACATTTACATTTTACACCTCATCCTACCTTTAGTGTATGGTAACAACCTGTGGTCAATCCAGAAGGTTAGCCCTAGTTCAGAGTTAGTTGCCTTCTCCCATGGATCCATATCAGTATTGTTAGGCCCCTAACACTTCGATGGTAGGGCAAGTTAGTGTAGACCCTACTATGTCCCTAAAAATGAATTTAAAACCCTATAGTGGTGCCATAATTTTGGATATAGACATCATATAGATAGTTACTCAAACTACTATCCTTGAGACACCTAAGAGTGAGCTGCATACACTAAAAAATGGTCATGTTATGATTGTGTACATGGATACCGTTAGGCAATGCCTGAATACAGATGGTCTAATTTTCCCATCATTACCTCCTCTCACCATTCCACCCCACACTACTCCATAATTTCATTAGAAAGCCACCTTCCCACACCCGCAACAGTCCAACAAAACCTTTATGAATCCACTTTTTGAATCGACTACTGCCATTATAGCCCATAACCATCCATCATCGTCTAACCAACACCCCCTTATATTACCAAACAAAATGTCATTTGCACCAATATCCTTTATTAAATGCCTATTAGCATTGCTTTACAAATCCTTGTATCCATCCTATCCATCGCACCTATAGACCCCATGTATTATAAAATTTCCCATTCAATAGCAATACCTTTTGCCACTTATCTTCCATCAACATCTACTAATATGGTTTCCACCCAACCAGTCTCATCATCCACCACATACACAACCATACCATCCTCCTTTGTGATTGCTATACAACAAGCCTTCTTAAAATTACAACAAATTATCCTGGATAATGCTAATCGTAACATTAATTTTAACCCACATCAGCAATCACAAGGAATCAACCAACATCAAACCTCCACATCTCAACCCCACATATTCTTCACTCAAGATCCATATTGGGTGTTGCATCCCCCAACCACTGTTGCATCCCCCAACCACCATAGCCACTAATACACCTTAAAACATGTATGATAACACTTCAAGTTAGCATAATGTCATACCCCCATAACCTCACTACTATAAAATCTCTCATCAACCACCTTACCATAATACATACCATCATAACACACCACATCATCCCAAACCTACCAATGGTGCATAGTACTACTAGCAAAAGCAAGCAAACCACGGTTTTAACCCTTTAGAGGATCCTAAGTTCCAATTCTTGTAGAGCTATATTGATAGCCTTGACTTGTAGACATCAGGTATGCAGTACTAAAAACCCACCTTGAGGTAGCTACTCAATCACCTGATCCATGCTTTGGTACCATCATCGCCCTATTCGATAGATTTTTAGGTATCAAAGTTTGAAAAATTCAAGGGGGATGAGGACCCCCATGAGCATGTAATTGGATTCATCAATGCGTGCTTCAGGATTAAGAATAACGATGCATTTATGCTTCACATGTTTCCTTAGAAATTTGGAGGAAATACCTTGGATTGGCACAACCACCTACCGCATAAAAGTGTTTACATTTTCGAGCAACTTGTAGATCAATTCCTAGAGTGATTTGCCCTAAATGTTAGAAATAAAACCACATTAATCGATTTACTTAATTTGAGATAATATGATGATGAATCAGTCTATGATTTTAACAACCATTGGATGGAGGTCATGATAAAATTGCCATTCTCCCTCCCTATGATAGAGTTAACAAGAATTTTTACAAAGAGTTACACCAAAACTATCTCTTTGTTTCTATAGTTGCAACAATACAGAACATTTAAAGAGGCACTTGCCCAATTTCGGGTAATCAAAGAGATCAAAATTCAAGAGGGCAAAGATAAAATACCAAAAAGAAAAGATAGAAAAATAAGAATTAAAAGGGGAATAACCACGACCAGTACAAAGTTGCTCAGGTTAATCAAGTAGTTTTAGGCCAACCTTCACAACAAATCCAATATACCCAAGTCCAAGTACAATAATCCCAACAACAACAACAACAACCGCAACAATAAAACTATCAAGCGGTCCACACCTACAACAATCGCAAAACCAAGCTTAACATATGAAAAGGCAACAACATAATTTTAGGACCAAAGATAATTACACCCCATTGCATAAACCCTATTCATCCATTTTACAGAAGTTGTATGTGGTACTGGCTTTCACATTGCCAAAAATAAAGCTTGAAGATCCAAATAAGTCAAAATATAAAAGCTACAAAGAGAATTTATACTACATATTTCATTGGTAGAAAGGGCATGGCATCAAAAATTGCAATGGGTTTAAATTTATTGTGCAAGATTTATTAGAAGTAGAGAAGATCAATATTTACAACCCATTAGCCCAATCCAATTAGAACCTTGGGATATATCAGACACCTTAGCCTCATCATGAGGCGAATCAACAAAAATTAGGAGCATCAACTTCTATAGTTTCTCCCAACCATGTTAATCATGTGTCACAACTATACCAAGGTTTTTTGTGGGATATTAGTGTAGTTACCCATGGGAAAAGAAGAACAAATCAAACCCAAGCGACACCAACTCCTGTAGCACAACCTACTATGCCCATACATCTAGGCCCAATCATTCTACCTCCACCCATCCATAATCCAAATATTTCATCTCACCCAATCAATATCCTAAGAAGTTGGTTGACACAGAGCCTAAGAATGGCATCAACCAAACTATCAATATACGAGCTAATACAAAAATCTCACCCATATTGTGAGGAATTTATGGAAATACTAAAATCCATCGAAGTGCATATAGAAGATCCTAATGCTTTCAACACTTTTGTAGGGAGTGTTCAAAAATGCATGGATTCCTCAATAAAATTCTATGAATTTGAGGAAAAGAGCATATCATCAGATTTACCAGATCCTCCATTGCATATAGTTGCTCATATTGACAAAAAATCTATTTAAGAGAGTGCTTATTAATACCGACTCTTTTATCAATCTCATCATTACACCATCCATAAAGCATATTAACCTGTAATAATACCATATCACCACATCCACTTTTACCCTATGGACCTTTAATGATGCTTTATGTTCCATTGTGGGAAACCCAGTTCTACCTATCACTATGGGGGTGAAGACTATACATGTGCTCTTCCACATCCTGAAATGGGCTATGCAATATAACATACTTCTTGAACATCCTTTGATTAGGGAAATGAAGTCTATGCCCTCGATATTACACCAATGTTTGAAATATGTGCATGAGGGTAAGATCCATTACATCCAAGTAGACGCTGAGCCTTTTGATTATTGCAACTTGATATCAAATACCTATTGTAGAAACCTAAAACATGTAAAGTGTAGGAGACTACCCATATGGGTACATTCGTAGATCGTATGAACCCTCTTGGATATCTCCAGGAGCAAGCATTGGTCCTAACCAATCAAACAGGGTATTTCTAACCCATCCAGGCTTGGCCGCTCTCAGGCAGAATGACCAAGAAACCTAGCCTCTGAAGACTCCAGTGGCTAAACCTAGTCGCTAGAACTGATAGCAGCTAGCATCACAAATAGTCTGGCCATGATTGCGGGTCAAAATTGTGCAGTTTGACTACACCTCTACATGGAATTTGGGTGGATCTCGATGAGGATCTCCTTGAGTTCCTCTTTATTGCTCCTTCAATGAAAAATTGTGACTACATTGCAATCCATCCCTATTTATATGATGTCACTCTCACGATTGCTAATAGGTATAGCATCAGAAAATGATAAAATTCAAATATAATTTCTTTGAAAAGGATGTGAGAAAAAATTTAGGTTCATATATGTAAGTGGGATAGGGTTTACAAAGGAAAGAATACTAGAGGAACGAGCTTATAGAATTATGAGTTTGGCCTTAGGGGAAAATCTTAGGTGGGGATTATTTAAAGATCAAGGAAGAATTGGACAAAAATATTACTTCAAAAATATAAAGGTTCTCTTATTGCAGTGAAATTATTTAGGAAAAGAATCCTATCCAAAGGATAATCAACATAGAACTTCATAATTGATAGTTTACAATTACAAAAGAAACATATTATATGGTCAATCATTAAAGGGATTTATTAAATTTATTTGTCTTGCTTGGTTAAAGCCTTATCCTATTATATTTGACTCAAAATGGTAACCATTGGCTTGGGTATATCTAACTTCTAAATGTCCATAAGTTAAAGACTATATGAGCAACAACTCCAAATCATGAATTTCTATTAGTAACTTGTTTGAAGGAGAGGAACTCAAACAAATTATAGATGAACTTCAAAATTGCTTCAAGATTTTTATTTTCCAATTTTTACACAATCAAGTTGGAATATGAGTATTTAGAGCAATCAAAATACTCCCAAAAATTTTCCTTGGAAGAATGTTTGGTCATTAGAGGCTATCCCTAGGGCCTCAACATTCCTTTGGTTAGCAATTCAAAGTAAGATTCTTATAGGAGATAGTTTACAAAGAAGAGGCTATAATGGACCATTCAAATATGTTTTATGTGAGAAGATTTTAGAAATATCAAGTTATTTGCTTCTTCATTGTCCATTTTCTCACACCATTTGAGTTTATTTTTTTAAAAATATGAATAAATATTAGATAACTTCATCAACGTTGAAAGAGTAAATGAAACATTGGATTAATTATATTTAAACCTATAAAATTATGTATTCTATGGAGGATTGATCCTATCATTATTTTTTGGAATTTATGGACTGAAAGGAATAATAGAATTTTAAAAAATAAATCTCAAAATCATGCTTAAGTTTAGAACCAATTATTGCCTCTCTTGCATAATGTTTACAAATATGGTTCTCATCATAGGAAGTCTAAAGTACAACAAAAAAGGTGGTAACAAATTGGCTATAGAAATTGAACATAAATGGAAGATTGGTATTAAAACTGAGAGCACTTCTCAAGGGATATTATGGAGGATCTTCTCAAATTAAAAGGAAAAATGGATGATTTTTATTATAGTGGATTGTCCTTGAAAGTTTACCCACTTTTGTGCCATGCAACATCCGCTTATGACCAACAAGGTTGCCAAGGTATTCCTCAAATCTTATAAATAATTATTTACTCTTAGTGTTACTTTGTTGAATATGTCCTCTTCTTATCACCCATAATCAAGTTTCTAAATAGTTATTGTGAAGAAATATTGGGTAACTTAACAATAAGTTTTAGCTCAAGATAAATAATATCTTTGGGTTCACTAGCATTTCCTAGCTGAATGGTGGTATATCACTTTTACCATTTCTTTCTCAAGTTATCCCTGTTTGAGATAATGTATGAACATAAACTTACATCCATAGCAAAATTTATTCTAGGATCTTCCAAAGTATATTAGGTAGATAATTTTTTTTAGCAGCATTAGTATATGCTCGAGATTCTTTAATATAATTTATCCTAGGACTAAAACCACATTAAACAATAACAAGATATGTGGCAATTTATTATAATAAATAATATAATTTTGTAAGTGTAACCTTATAATAAAATTCTCCTTGAAGACCAAGCAAAATTAGAAGATGTTCCTTTGATTTTAAGGGTCCTACAAAGTGATTCCTTGCATCACAATTTTTTTTATAAAAATATATCACAAAAACAATAACTTATATAAGAAAAAATCACAATAAAATAAATTATAAAATTATATTTAATAAAAATTAATTTTAAATTTTAAAAATTAGTTTAAAGAAAATATAAAGAAAATTAAATTCCTAATATATTTTAATATTATAAGAAATAAATAATTTATATGTTGGCAGGACCTTGGTAGCCAGCGGTAGGTGCATGTGTGCTGCCAAGCTGCCGCAGGTTGCCATGGCAGTCCATACACCTACCGCAGGCTGCCAATGGGTCGAGCGCACTGCCAAGGCTAGGGCTGCCATTGCAGTCCATGAACCTATCGTATAACTAGGGGTTCTACACGGGCAAAATTACTGGGATAGCATAATCAATTGGATTTTGGGTACCCAATGTACGTTTGGTAAGGGATGGAGATTCGAACCAAGGACCTCCTTTCGAGGATTATCCTACCCTCTCCAACTCATCTTGAATGACAATTTTTATGTTAACGATTATTATAATAGCAAAAAAATAATATAAAGATCTTTTATTTTAAGGTAATTAATAATCTTAAGATGATATATATTTATTTTATAATGTTTTTAAAAATTGAGTGTAAGTAATGTTTTATAATATTTTATCTTATTTTATAAGAAAAATGAAAAATTCAAATCAAATTATTAAAATAAAGATTTGATTTTAATATAATAAATCACCATGTATATACAAAGTTATCATATTTTTGTAATACAATTAGAGTGACTATTTTAGGTCAATTAAACCATATCTAAGAAAGATTTATGTCTATTACTTTTCTTCTATCAAATTAATGATATATTCTTCTTTCACATGTAAAATATCTTATTATTTATTATTTTATAAAATATAAGTTGAACTAAGATCAATTATCAAGATGATCATGTACTCTTTAGCTTTGTTTTTTTCAATAGACATGACATAATATTTACTTCCTTGAGGATACTTAAATTAATAAATTTTGAAAGCAAAATTATTCATTATATTCTATATTTATTTTTTAAAAAGATTCAAATTTCTTGTTTGGCACCTGTAGTTTCAATTTCATTTTTTAGCGGGCTTTTGGTTCATGCACGATTTTCCTCTGCAGATTTCCTGGGTTCCATCCTATTACTGCATCCTTTGCACCATCCTTTGCATGTTCCTGAATATGTTCCTCTAGTGCTTTCCTGATCTAGTTCCTTTTGGCTTTCCTCAAGCCTATCCTGTTGTATTTCCTTGGTTGTCTTATTTTGATGTAATCTGGTTTCAATGTAATCAGGTTTTGGGATCCTTGATAAAAACCCACTTTTAATCTAACCTACCAAAAAAAAAAATTATTTTTTAAAATATTAATACTATTATTTTAAATCCCCTTCCCTCCCCAACTTTTTGTTGGGATAAAAAATATTATATTTTATTAAACAAAACTAGATTACATAGTTGTGAGGCCTTCCATACATGGGTCATAGCATGGAAGTGCCTTCAGATATACATACCTATAATACCATAAAGGCTAAATACCTAATTAGAGAATATATAACAATTGCACAAATAAGCATTTCTACTCCAAATTATTGAATGACATATCAGAGTAGGATCCATTAGAATTACAATAAGATACAATCATTAGTTTATTTCCTTGTATATTGTATATCCTCTCAAAACTACATTCTTGAGGTCTTCATTTCTAATGGTGATTGAAAATTTTTGCAACTCCACCAACTCATCCTACTAATCTCCATTGTTATTTGTCTATCCTATCTCCACCTTCCCATGTACATAGTAATTCAAACAATTCCTAATCATGAAACATAGGAGTTACCACATTGTTACTTATTCCTTCCCCATCATTGGGGTAATTCTATCGAAGCAAAACCTACAAGTTCATATAATATTCCCCTATGTTTTTCCCCCTACATTAATCCCACCAATGATGACATCTCTCTATTCCCCAATTAGCCAATCTATCACCATGTCGAGAAATTTTATTTGTGCTCTATTTTTTAAACCCATAATATTGTCCAAGATCCACTAGACCCTCAATTCCATTCCCTTCCCCTCCTACTTGTTCAACATATTTCTTAAGATCTTAGAGTTAGACTCCACCTTAATTCTTGAGTATCCTTGCTTAAGAGCCAAGGCTATGCCTTCATAAATGGCCATGACCTCCATCACCATGTTGCTATTCCTTTCAATACCCCTATGAAATCCAAAAACCATCGTCCCTTTGCCTATATGGACCACCCCTATAATAACCACCTCCCTCATATTGCTACGAGCAACACCATTGGTGTTAACCTTAACCCAATACATCGATGATGGCTTTCACATCCCTCCCTTGACTAAATTTTTAGAAGTAGGAATCTTGTTATGGAGCTCCAATTTCATAATAATTGGTACTGAACCCACATAGAGATCATAATATAAAGAAGATTCAATAACTACTCATATTTGGGTATAAGCTAAGAAATTTTAATTCCTCTTACACCATCTCTAATATTGAGAAAAATTCTTAGGAGAATTGACTCCCTAGATGAGTACTCATCACAAAAAATATGCCTATTGCACTCTAGCCACCCTTACCATAAAGTGAAGGCCTTAAAATAATAGAATAGAAGTGAAAACTATCTACCTACCCCCATCGATCCCCTTAGATCAAAGAACTATTCCAACGAGACATCACCAAGCCGAGGCAAATTAAATAATCTTTCATCTTGCTCTTAGATCCAACCAACAAAGGGATATCAAACTAGAATATGGTCAACATATTCTCCCATCCCATAATAGAGCACACACCATTCTAGGTCCACCAAGCCCCTCTTACAAATATTTTCTTGAGTTAAAATCTTATTTGTAATGCCTAACTAGATGAAAATGTTGACTTTTGACCAAATACTTGGATTCCATACCTTCTTCCAAATTTTATTCTCCCTATCAAATCCTTCTATGAGCTACTCATATTCCTTCTTGATAGAATGCCATCTATTTCTTTTGTCTCCCCATCCCAAAGAATCCTCCACTTTCAACCATGAGAATTACCTTTAATCTAAAATAACCCTCAGACTATCCCTATCTTCTTCAACTATTTGTCTCTAAACCAAAAGGTCTTCCCATATGCTCAAGTCCACTCTCCCTTCATCTTCCTCCTATAATTCCTTAACATAGACCCAATTTGCATTCTTAAAAATCTCTACAATAGTACCCAAGTTTGGAAACTAGAAAGTAATTGATTGGTATGGATCCTATGCATCATCCTAAAATTTTGTCTTTCTTCTATTTTTGACTTTCTAGAATAGCCCTATAATAATAAGATTACTAGCCTTTTTAATTGTAGTCCAAATGATAAACCCCCCCATTAAAGGAGAGGCTATGAACTACTTCCTCTTCAAAAAAGACTAGATAAGTACCTTCTTGCTTTCCCCTACATCTCACACCATGTTCTTATGAACTTCTCTCTTCCATAAGTTAGAGACTTAATAAAATTAAACTGCCTTCTAGCCACTGTTGATTGGTGGATTTGTTTTTTTATATTTTTATCCTCCTCCCTCACCCAGGCGATTCTAGACTTTTATTTCTATAAATTCTCCTTTCACTCCCACTCCTCCTTCATCATCACCTTTGTATCCTAGATCAAGAGCTCTTGAGAAATACCTTCCAAATGAATCCTCTTAGTCATCTGCTCAAGATCCTGCACTACCTCTTGGGAATCTCACTCAATATTTCTAAAACCTAGATGATTTTATTATTTTAGTGTCTCTTTCACATACTGTAGTATTTAAAAAAAATTAAACATCATAGTTCTAAATATCAGATTTCCCTCTGTCCATCATCTAAGGATAAAATCATTGAAATCCTCATGGTTGAGCCAAGCAAGTTGAAACCAAAAAGGGATATTCCTTGGTTTAATCCAACTAAATATGTCAAGAGAGATTGACATATTGGGATATTTGAGTGCAATACTATTCCTATAGCCACCCAATAGTCATCAACTAAAAAACAATCCAATATTTCTTGGATTTGGTCCAAGTTTAGTCTCTTATTACTCTAGGTGAACAAGCAACCTTTTGAAACCACATATCTAAGACCTAACCTATCCATTTGGTCAATGAACAAATGACTCCCCATATCTAGGACTATGGGGCCTCCCTGATTTTCCTCCAATGAAGCAAAAGCATTAAAATCCCTTCCAAAAATTTGAAACATTTCCTTCCCTTTTTCTAAAATTACCTACATTTCCCTCCATTGATCCACATTTTATTTTATATTAGCCAAAGCATAAAAGTTAACTACCTAAAAGGGAGCCATATTTAAATGTAGATACCCTTTTATCTCCAAAATTATTTCAACTACCACTACATCTATAGATACCAAAACCTAGGCATCCACAAAATCACATTTGGCACCCCACATAAAATCATGCATAGTAAAATTATATACCTAAGTGTAGACTTAGGTGTATAAAATATTGCACATTATTTTATTTTCCAAATTTATTAAATCTGGAAAATCAACCTAAGATACCCTGTATACCCACTAAACATGTGTCCTAGCCACCTCACCAACACCCCTTGCCACATCTCACACACCCTTGTCCCATTTATCCCTTCACATGGATCATCCCCTACACATCATTCCACTTGTAGCCACATTACCCCAGTTAAGTTAGATACCCTAGGTGACTCAATCTAACTGCCCCTCCATTTGGTAACCCTAGATTGCCACTTGATAATCCATGCTTGCCACCTCCTATTTCTCTCCAAAACCCTAAGGGGCCTATAAATGCACCTTCACACCATCAAACATAGGAGGTTGGGTACACATACCATTAGGATGCTGAAATAGCACCTTGCATGCATCACAAGGAGAACATATATACAAAGCCTTGAAACCCCATTTTGGAGTCTTCTGCCATTCAGTATAAACCACTCACTTGTCGTTATACAATTGAAATAACACTTGTGCGGTTTCTTCATTGCTCGTGCACCATTTACCAACCCACACCACACATCTACAATTTATTAGAAGCAAAAAAATACATCAAACATGATCAGTAAGTTTTAATTCCAACAAGGCATATAGTTTTATTTTATTTGTTTTCTGCAATATTATGTTTGAGTGTTTTGTCTGCATGGTTTTCACTCTTGTATACAGGTGCTACTAAACCTCCATTTGCCTTCTTATTGTGTGTACAGAAAATAGGTATCTTGGAGAGCTGCTGAAGCTAGAGTGGTCCCAACTTGATAGCAAAAGCCCACTCACCCCTCTGAAGTTGTAGCTAAAGAATGGATAACATGGAGTTCATTGAAGACTTGAATATCCCTCTTTTTACAATCCTTAAAGCATTGTATTCATAAGAGAGATCAAAAGTATTGTAACATTACCCCTAACAGATTTGGGGCAATTCAAAAGTCATCGTAAAATTGTATCAAATATAAATACAAAGAGCATTTTTGGCAATCTTATCTCTTTTCAATCTATCCTTATTTGTGTTCAATTATTTTACTATAGAAATAACGATCATGGTGGGACCCCCTAAGGGTTCCATTTGTTTTTGCCTTACTATTATTTGATTACGAATTTGTGTTTTTTTGTGGTTATGTTTCTAGAGCTTGATTGCACGAAGATTCAAAATCAGGACTAACGAATCCGAAGCTTATTTTTGTTTGGCCTTGCACCTAAGAAACCATGAGCGTGTGGTTACAGATTTGAGAAACCATGCATCAATAGTTGGATATTTGTAGAACTGTGCATCGACAATTTGAGCACTATGGAACCATGGATTGGCAGTTGAGTGGATTGGAAGGAGAGGTGAAAGGATAACAGGTCTGTACATATGGAACCCTCTTTCCTCTATTTTCAATTTTAGAATTGCATTTAGGTTAAATTAAGAGTCTCCATACTTTTTTGCCATTGTTTGCATTTAGGTCATAGGCTAGGTGCATATAATATTCAAAAAAAAAAATACAAAAAGAAAAAAAAAAAAAAATGTATTTCTAGATCAATTAGTAGAGCATGTGCATAGCCTTGTTATAAATGATCTAGGTATATTTGGGGTTTCAGACTTGTCTTTCCTCACATTTTGTTATTTAGGAAAAATCATACATCTACGATTGGGATTTTACAGATGCATACACACGGTTGGTGAACCATGCCAACACGATTTACCATAACTAACTACCCATCGATGGTTGGCCTTGATAATAGAACCTTGTAGATATTGCTCAAAATTAACTATTTTAGCCCCTGATCTATTTTCTATCTGCTACTGTGTGTTTTTATACTTTATGCATTAGGCAAAAAATAGAATTGCATATTAGATTGCATCACACAATAACAAAAAAACCATCACACACTCATGTAAACATTGGATAATGTTGGAATTCATCACCAACCCCTAACATATTTTACCCTGTTACTTGGCCAAGGCAAGCTCTAAGAACCATATTAGCCATGGATAATAGCACACATTCATATTTGAAGGATGTATCACTACCCACAATGAATATGGGTGAGGATTGGTAGGACCTAGGCTCCCTCATTGGATTTAGGTTTCATCTCCAAGTCCTGGTGGGTTTCACAACTCAGACTTCATCACTAGGTTAGTGTGTGAGAGCATCTAGATGAAATCTGTAGACTCATTTTAGGGCAAAAAATTTACACATCACTTTTTCTTTTTTAACCAAAAACAAAAAAAAAATCAAAAGCCTCTTCAAAAAAAAAAAAAAAAACACAAAATTCAAACTTTGCACAAACTTAGGAATAAAAATATTGTTTGTTTATTTTATTTGAGTTTTGTCTTGATTTATACTTCCTTCATACATCCATATACATATATTTACATTTTATACCTCATCTCACCTTTAGCATATGGTAACAACCCATGGTCAATCCAAAAAGTTAGCCCTAGTTTAGAATCAACTGCCTTATACCATGGATCCATATCAATATTTCCAAACCCCTAACACTTTTGTGGTAGGGTAAGTTAGTGTAGACCCTACTATATCCCTAAAAATGAATGTCGATCCCTCTAGTTATGCCCTCATTTTGGATATAGATGACAGAGGTCTACTCATACTGCCATACCTGATACACCTAGGAGTGAGCCACATACATTGATGGATGGTCGTGTTATGCTTGTGGACATGGACATCGTTAGACAATACCTAAATGTAGCTGGTCTAGTTTTCCCATTGTTACCTCTGCTCACCATTCCATCTTGCACTACATCATTTTATTAGGAAACCACCTTCCCACACCCATAGTAGTCCAACCAAACCTTCATGAATCTACTTTTTGAACTGAATACTACCACTATAGCCCATAACCATCCATAATCATCTAGCTGACACCCCCTTATATTACCAAATCAAAATATAATTTGCACCAATCCCCTATATGAAGCACTTGTTAGCATTTATTTGTAGATATCAGTATCCATCCAATCCATTGCATTTATAGCCCTCATGCATTATAACCTTCTCCATTCAGCAACGATATATTTTTCCACATACCCTCCACCAACATCTACTAATATGGTAGCCACCCAACTAGCCTCATAATCCACCACTTATATAACCATACCATCCTCCTATGGTATTTCCATGAAACAAACCTTCTTGTAATTACAATAAATCTTGGATCATGCTAACCATAGCATTAATCCTGACCCACATCAATAATTACAAGGAATCAACCAAAATAAACCCTCCACATCTGAACCCCACACCTTTTTCACTCAAGATCCATCTTGGGTGTTGCATCCCACAACCACCATAGCTACTAATCCATATCACCATATGTATTCTAACCCTTCAAGTCAGCATGTTATCATGCCCCCATAACCTCAGTACAATAAAATCTCTCATCATCCACCTTACCATAATCCATTCCATCCTAACACACCACATCATCCCAACCCTACCAATGGTGCATAGTACTACCAATAGCA
Source organism: Wollemia nobilis (assembly GCA_028583015.1). Lineage (NCBI taxonomy): Eukaryota > Viridiplantae > Streptophyta > Pinopsida > Araucariales > Araucariaceae > Wollemia > Wollemia nobilis. Next base: position 1,436,360 of record JAQPPZ010003427.1, read on the forward strand.
AAAAGAAAACCAAGGTTTTAATCATTTAGAGGATCCTAATTTCTAATTCTTGCAGAGTGAGATTAATAGCCTTACCCTATAGATGTCGGGTATGCATTACCAAAAACCCACCTTGAGGTAGCTACTCAATCATCGATCCATGTTTTGGTACCATCATCACCCTATTCAATAGATTTTTAGGTGCAAAAGTTTGAAAAATTCAAGGGGGATGCGGACCCTCATGATCATGTAACTGGATTCATCAATGTGTGCTTTAGGATTGAGAATAAGGATGCACTCATGCTTCACACCTTTCCTCATACATTTGGGGAAGATTCCCTGGATTGGTACAACCACCTACCACATCAAAGTGTTTACACTTTCGAATAAATTGTAGACCAATTCCTAGAGTGATTCACTATGAATATAATAAAGAAGACCACATTGACCGATTTACTTAATTTGAGATAATATGATGATGGATCGATCTATGATTTTGGCAACTATTGGAGGGCGATTATCATCAAATTGCCATTCTCCCTCCCTATGATAGATTTAACAAGAATTTTCACAAAGAGTTACACAAAACCTATCTCTTTGTTGCTATAGTTGCAATAATAATTTTTTTTTGAAGAGGCACTTACCCAAGCTGGGTAATCGAAGAGATCAAAATTTAGGAGGGTGAGATCAAGCCCAAAAAGAAAAAATGGAAAAATAAGAATCAAAAGGGGAATAACCATGGCCAATCCAAATCCACTTAGGTTTTTCAATTAGTCTTGGGCCAACATTTCATAGCAAATCCAACACACTCAAGTCCAAGTGCAACAACCCCAACAACAACAACAACCACAATAATAGAACTATCAAGTGGTTATACCCCCAAAATAGCCACAGAACCAAGCTTAACCTGCAAAAAGGCAACAACATAATTTTAGGTCCAAACACAATTACACCCCATTACCTGAACCCTATTCATCCAATTTCCATAAGTTGTATGGGACATAGGATTTCACGTTGCCAAAAATGAATCCTAAAGATACGAAAAATCCAAAATTAAAAAGCTACAAAGAGCATTTATATTGCATCTTTCATTGGTAGAAAGAGCATGACATCAAAACTTGCAATGAGTTGAAAGTTATTGTATAAGATTTATTAGAAGAATGGAAGATCAAGATTGAAAAACCTTGGTATATATCAGATGCCTTTGCCTCATCATGAGGTGAATCAACAAGTAATAGGAGCATCAACTTCTATAGTTCTTCCCAACTAAGTTAATAATGTGTTGTAACTATACCAAGGTTTTGTGGGGGCTATTAGCATAGTTACCTAAGGGTAAATAAGAACAAATCAAAACCAAGTAACACCAAATCTTGTAGCACAACCTAGTGTGCCCATATATCTAGGCCCAACCATTTTGCCTTCACCCATCCATAATCCAAAAATTTCATGTCACCCAATCATTACCTTGAGAAAATGGTTGACATAGAGCCTAAGAATGGCGTTAGCCAAACTATCAATATACGAGCTAATACAAAAATCTATCCCATACGGTGAGGTGTTTATGGAAATACTAAAATCCATTGAAGTGCAAACAAAATATCCTAACACTTTCAACAATTTTGTAGGGAGTGTTCAAAAATGTATGGAGCCCTCAATAACATTATATGAATTTGAGGAAAAGAGCATATCATCAGATTTTCTAGAACCTTTAATGATATGCATATAGTTGCTCCTATTAATATAAATTATTTAAGAGAGTTCTCGTTGATACCAGCTCCTCCCTCAACCTCATCACCACACCAGCCATCAAGCATATTAACCTACCATCATCCCATATCACCACATCCACTTTTATCCTACGAGTCTTTAATGATGCTTTATGTTACACTATGCAGAACATATATCTATCTATAACCATGGGATGAAGATTATACATGTTCTCTTCCACATATTGGAAGGGTCTATGCAATATAACATACTTATTGGACATCCTTGGATTAGGAAAATCAAGTGTGTGCCCTTGATAGTACACCAATGTCTAAAATATGTGCAAGAGGGTAAGGTCCATTGCATCTAAGCAAACACTAAGCCTTTTAAGTATTGCAACTTTATATAAAATCCCTATGAGACTCCACCCACCTTTTAATCCAACCCCTCATCATATGAACCACCTCTATTAACATCACTTCATCAAAAGCACCCATCCTAGAGGCCTTGCCAATAATAGATCTTGCTTTTGCATCCAAAAGCACCAACCTAAACCAAATCTCATCCACCTCATTTCATTTTTCAACCACACCTGATCATCCTACTAACCAATATTCCACTTTATTAGCCACACCTCCCACTTCACAAATATCTTTCACCTTCATAGCCTAGCCAAATATATAAACCACTAACAATCCCATCAAACCTAACCCACCTCAAGCCTCACCAGCCATTGTCTTGCAGATAGAGTCACCTATTCGAGAGGAACCATCACCAAGTGAGCCATCACCTCCATATAAGCCACATGTCACCATAAAAGCATCCACATCATCACCTAAACCATCCCTATCCTAACCAGCCCAAGTTGTAGTTCATATCATCAATCCATGTATTAGTGAGTATATTGTTGAGAGTGTCATAGTTACACCACCTATCTAGTTAGTCAAAGATTATGGTCACCCATGAGATCCATATTTATCTATAGGTGCAATGTACATAATGGATTCCCAACCAAATAGGATCAACTTTGTATATGAGGGAGTGGATTCTTTTTCCAATCCACCTCCTCCTAATGAAAAACCCATACAAGAGTTGTGTGCCAATCTAGAATATCTATACAACTCAGATTTCCCTTTGCAATCATTTTGTAGGGCTAAATAGCAAGGATTTCATCTCAAACAACATGAACAGGGTCCACATAAAATTATTGAGCCTAAATATCAAGAATTCCATGAGCACTCTGGCCTAGGATATAGGTAATGTACTTCAAACTCTTCTTTCGAGCATACATTCCAATGACTCACTCTTGAGATAGAAGAAGAGGATGAGGAGAGCGCTGATTGTGATGATTGTAATGATAGCGATGATGAGTACTTGGACCCTAAATTTATGCCTTATATAAATAAGGTTTTTTTGGCGATTACATTGCAAATGACCATGGTCAAATACATTTTTTATGATTATATCTTCGATGAGGATTTTGAGGAATTTCAACATATGCAAGCAAACCTAGAATGGATCATTCACAACTTTGATGGTCCTCAATAGGATGTGGCCCCTATAGAGCCCATCGAGTGAGATGAGTGTTACACAAAAATGTTTTCCATAGCTCCATCATATTTTGCATCAACAAAGAGTGTGAGTGACCTAAGCCAGATCCACCACCACCACCTTGGTTGCACTCGCAGATTCACTATTTACCCACCTCAGGTTAGTTACAACCTATAGAGAGTGAGCAATCACTCCTTGAATCACAACCACCTCATTTCCACCAAGTTAAAATATTTTTTGTTGACTTGTTTTCCCCACTCTGTAACCCATACGATTTGGAAAAGCTAATTTTTATCAACACTAGCCTTATCACCATGGATAGGATTTCATCCATGCCATCCATCACCATATTTATTCTATATGAAGATGTTCTATGAGATTCAAACACTTACATCCCATAGAAATCTTCACCTTTGTATTCTTCAATTTTTAAATCAAAGTGGAGGAAGAGTCACCCGAGTCATTTGAGCATGTGGAGGATGATATCCATCTCATCCCAATTCCACTTTAGTTGGAAGAAGGTTCTCATATGCTTATCAAAAAATCCATTGATGTGAACCTTATTCAAGATGTAGATAATCCATAAATCATGAAAATTACAAAATATTTATCCATAGAAGAGAAAGAGCATATGGTCAATATTTTAACAAGGAAGAAAGAGATATTCACATGGTCATATAAGGACATGCCTGGCCTTGAATCCAATTTGGAGGTCCACAAACTTACCTTGGATCCTAAAGCTAAGACATTTAAGTAAAAACCAAGGAAACTTCATGCTATTGTTGCACTCATTATAAAGGAAGATCTCCCAAAATTATTAGATGTGGGTTTCATAGTACCCATTGATTATCCAGAGTAGCTCTCCAACATGGTACCCATTTGCAAGCCAAATGGAGGGGAATGCATAAGCATGAAATTTTGATATTTAAACAAAGCATACCTGAAGGATGATTTTCTACTATTGAACATCAATCAACTTGCAGACTCTTGCACAGGACATGAAATGCTTCTTTTAATGGATGATTTCTCAGGATACAATCAGATTCGAATTAATCTTGACAACCAACAAAATAACATTTACCCTTTCTATTTCAAGGTTATACCTTTTGGTCTTAAGAATGCAGGAGATACATATCAACATGCCATGAAATACATTTTCCATGACTATATGCATAAAATCATTGAATATTATGTGGATGATTTAATTGCAAAATCTAAAATGCGTATTGAGCATATTGAAGTTATAGAGAAAGTTTTTGATTGATTTCTTGAATATAAAGTGAGGTTAAATCCTAAGAAGTGCGTATCTAGCATCACATTAGGAAAAATTCTAGGATTCATTATCTCCAAGTGAGGCATTGAAGTGGATCCTGATAAGGTCAAGGCCATTATCAAGATGCCACCTCCAATAAATTTGAAAGAGTTACATAGTTTGCAAGGAAAAATTCAATCCATTCAATGATTCATTACACAACTCTCAAAAAAATGCAAGCCTTTCAATCACTTGCTATAGAAGGGGGTGACTTTTTCCTCGACAACCGAATATCAAGGGCTATTGGTGATAAAGAAATATCTGGCTTCACCACTAGTTTTAATGTTGCCTCATCTAGGAGTCTCTTTTCACCTTTATATCTCTGCAACAAATTGTGCACTAGGGACAATGCTTGCATAGAAAAATGAGAATCATAAGGAGTAAGAAAGTTATTACATTAGTCAGACATTGGTGAGTTATAAGATGAGATAGAATTACATTGAGAATTTATGCTTAGAAGTGGTTTTTACCACTAAGAAACTCAGAAATTATATGCTAAGTAACACTACCTATGTTTTAGCTAGAGAAAATACTCTGCGTTACATGATGACTCGCACATACAACACCCAAAATACAAAATGGATATTGCTATTAATAGAATTCGATCTCAAATTCATTAGCTAAAAATCCATCAAAGATTAGGTGATAGTCGATCAACTCACAAAAGATCTACTTTCAAATGATCAACCACTTCTTATAGAGCTTGTAGATAATTGGGTATTTTCTATCACTGAACAAGAAGAACTAGTCCCTCCTAGGGATGATGTTGACATCACTCTCTTCTTTGATGGATGAAAGTGTGAAAAAGGACAAGGTGCTAGAGTTGTATTTTATACACCCAAATGAATACCATTTCCTTTATCATTCAAAGAGTTTTTGGTGCCATCTACAGAAGAGAAGAAGTGCTAGCCCAAGAGAAAACCAACGCTGGTCAAAGAGGGCTTTGATTACCCATGAGCGCTATGCTCCAAAAAGCTACTAATTAGCCACCACACAAAATTGAAGGATTATTAAGGTAAAAGTTGATTTTATCATTTGCTTCATTTAAACCTAAGGTTTTTGGAGTTATAAGGGTACATCTCATCTACTATTGCAATATTCAGCATTGGTGATTTATTAAGCAAACATATTTCATAATTGTTAATATTTGCAAAAGGTTACCAAGGAGAAATAAGGGTTATTATTAAAATTTAAATTATTTGCAAATATTATTTTCTAATCTTTCCAAATTTGGAAGTTATAAGGAATACAACATCAAATTTAGGAATTGGATATTAGGAAACATTAAAATAAACCAAAAGGAGTATTTATAGAGGTTTATTAAAATTTTCAAAGCTTGGAATTTTTATAATAGTGTTGTATCAAGACACTTGAAAGAGGTAAAATAAATCCAACTTCAAAACCTCTTAAAAAATTGAAATAGTGCTTAGTTCAATAGGAGTTATAAGGAGATAGAAACATTTATTTTTATGTTTACAAAATATTACAAAATCAACTCAAAATTGAACTACAATTTATAAAAAGCACTATATTGATAATATATCCTATCCAAAAAACCCTAGAGATTCATAAGGAATTCTAAAAAACATGGTAATATTAACATTCATAAAAAATTATCAAGTTATAAGTTCATTGGATAGATATAAAATTTCTACAAAACCTAAAATCTTATTAGGTTTGTGAATTCTCATCATTAGGGAGGCATAAGGTAGTCCACAAAATCTAAGAGTTGATAAAGGTAATTCAATTACATCCAAAAAATTCTTCCTAGCCGAATCCCAATTACTCAAGGACCCAAATTATTTCTCTTGGAAGAATAATGGTATATGAAAATTTTTGGGATATTGTATAAGGGAAAACAAAGAAACTTGTCATAGGTGATACTGAGATTCTAAAACTTGAGGAAAATAATTCAAAAGCCCTAATTATCATAACATTTTCTATCACTAATGAAATATGACCTTATATCAGTTATACAAAAACATCTTTTGAAGCTTGTACAAGCTTAGAGAAAATATTTGAAGGAAAGAATAAAGCCACCATTCTTCATCTACAAAATCAACTACATTCCTTGAAAATTATCAATGGAGAAAGCATAGAACTATTTCTAAGGAAGGTAGCATATATTAAGGGGAAATTTTTAACCCTTGGATAATAGCCTAAAGATGAAGTTCTTACTCAAGTAACCATGAGAGCACTTCAAGACAACTATAAGTATTTTGTCACATATTTATAAATCCTAAGTAAAGATACTTATTTTGATGACTTAGTCAATATCCTTCAGGAATATGAGGTGGAACACACTGTGAAATATGATATGACTAACATTGCATTGACATTAAAATATAATCCATAGGGAAATATTGCTTCATCAGTAAAATGACGAAGAATATGGTATTATCATAAATGCAAAAAGAAAGGTCATAGTACCAATTATTGTAGGTACAATCCTAGAAATCAAAATCAAGAAAATCATATAAAAATAGGAATCAATTTAAAGCATAGAGCTACCAATGCACCAAGCACACTGCCAAGAGCTGGCAATGCGCCGAGCGCATTGCCAAGGCTAGCGCTGCCATGGAAGCCCATGCACCTACCATGGGATGTCAAGGCAGTAGGTTGGTTGGTAATGGGCTTGCAAAAGTTTTATTACATCATGGTTTTACAATAAAGTTTAGATATTATTTATTAGTGGTTTGGCAAGATTTGAACCTTGGTCTCTTTTTGTTTAGATAGTGAGAAAACCACTTAAAGAAGATCTTTATAAAACAAAAAGAAATAATATAAAGATATTTCTTTTAAACTAATTAATTACATCTAGAAGCATTCCTACAATGGTAGACAGGGGGTGGGAGCCAAAGAGGTCATACATGTCACGCCTTAAACAATTAAAAAAAAAATGTTGCAAACATTTAAATAAAAATGCAGAGAGATATCAATCCTGAGACACCTATCTTGGAGATCACACCCCCAAGAAATGATATAGTGCCTCCAGATTGATAACTCTCATCATTTATATCTAAGCTAGTTATCTTAAGATGGTATATATTTATTTTATAATGTTTTTAAAAATTAAGTGCCAAGAATGTTTTATAATATTTTATCTTATTTTAGAAGAAAAAAGAGAAATTCAAATCAAATTATTAAAATAAAGATTTAACTTTAATATAATCAATTACAATGTAATATACAAAGATATAATGTTTTTGTAATATAATTACAGTGACTATTTAGTCAATTAAACCATATCTAAGAAATATTTATGACTATTATCGAATTAATGATATTTTCATCTTTCACATATAAAATCTCCTATTATTTATTATTTTATAAAATATAAAATGAACTAAGATCAATTATCAAGATGTTCGTTTACTTTTTAGCTTGTGTCTTTTTCAATAGACATGGCATAATATTTACTTCCTCAAGGATATTTAAATTAATAAATTTTGAAAGTAAAATTAGCATTATTCATTATATATTCTATATTTATTTTTTAAAATATTAATACTATTCTTTTAATCCTCCTCTCCTTCTCAACTTTTTTTTAGCAAAAAAAAGACTAAATTTTATTAAACAAAAACTAGATTACATAGTCGTGAGGCCTTCCATACATGGGTCATAGCATGGAAGTGCCTTCAGATATACATACCTATAATCCCATGAAGGCTAAATGCCTAATTAGAGAATAGATAAAAATTACACAAATAAGCATTGCTACTCCAAATTATTAAATGATATCTATAGGACTCCTTAGAAGTACAATAAGATAAAATCATTAGTTTATTTTCCTTGTATATTGTATATCCTCTCAAAACTACATTCATGAGGTCTTCATTTCTAATGGTTATTGCAAATTCTTGCAACTCCAATAGCTCATCCTACTAATTCTATTCTTATTTGTCTATCCTATCTCCACATTTCCATGTACATAGTAATTCGAACAATTCCTAATAATTAACCATAGGAGCTACCACATTGTTACTTATTCCTTCCCCATCGTTGGGGTAATTCTATTGAAGCAAAACCTACAAGTTCATATAATATTCCTCTAGGTTTTTCCTCCTACCATAATACCACCAATGATGACATCTCTCTATTCCCCAATTACCCAATTTATCATCATGTGGAAATTTTTTATTTGTGTTCTATTTTTTAACCCATAATATTGTCCAAGATCCACTGGACCCTCCATTCCATTCCCCCCTCCTCCTACTTGTTCAACATATTGATTAAGACCTGAGAGATATACTCCACCTTAATTCTTGCCTTGTTTAAGTACCAAGGCTAAGCCTTCATAGATGGCCATGACCTCCATCACCATGTTGCTATTCCTTCCAATACCCCTATGGAAGCCAAAAAACATCATCTCTTTGCTTGTATGGACCACCCCTATAATAAGCACCTCCCTCAGATTGCTATGAGCAACACCATTGGTGTTAACCTTAACCCAATCCATCGATGATGGATTTCACATCCTTCCCTTGACTAAATTTTTAGAAAGAGGAACCTTTTTTAGGAGCTCCAATTTCATAATGATTGGGATTGAACCTACCTAGGGATCATAATATCAAGAGGATACAATAACAACTCATCTATGGGTATAATCTAAGAACTTTTAATTCCTCTTACAACCTCTCTAATATTAACCATAATTCTTAAGAGAATTGACTCCCTGTATGAGTACCCATCACATAAAATATACCTATTGCACTCTAGCCACCCTTACCATAAAGTGAAGGCCTTAAAATAATGGACTAGAAGGGAAAATTATCTTCCTGCATCCTAGACCCCCTTAGATCAAATAACTATTCCAACTAGACATCACCAAGTCGAGGTAAATTAAATAGTCTTTCATATTGCTCTTAGATCCAATCAAAAAAGGGATATCAAACTAGAAGGTGGTCAACATATTCTCCCATCCCATAATGCAACACACACCATTCTATGCCCACCAAGCCCCTCTTACGAATATTTTCTTGAGTTAAAATCATATTTTGAATGCCTTACTAAATGAAAATGTTGAATTTTGACCAAATACTTGAATTCCACACCTTCTTCCAAATTTTCTTCTCCCTACCGAATCCTTCTATGAGCTAGTCATATCCCTTGTTGATAGAATACCATCTATTTTATTTTTCTCCCCATCCCAAAGAATTCTCCACTTTCAACCACGAGCATTAGCTTTAATCTAAAATATCCCTCAGACTATCCCTATCTTATTCAACTATTTGTCTCTAAACAAAAGGTCTTCCCACCTCCTCAAATCCACTCTCCCTTCATCTTCCTCCTAGAAATCCTTAAGATAGACCCAATTTGTATTCTTAAAAATCTCTACAAAATTACCCAAGTTTGGAAACTGGAAAGTAATTGACTGGTATTGATCATATGCATCATCCTAAAATTTTTCCTTTCTCCCATTGACTCAAATATGAAGGTTGTTTTGACATGAAGAACATGTTGTAAACCTTCAAAGATCAGAGGGATGTGGTCTAAACCTATTTTAGGGAGAGAGGTCATAGTAGCATCATCTAGAAATTGAATAGTGATGGAGATCCAAACTTTCTCAATACCACTTGATGGAGAGCCAAACTTTCTCAAACCAATTATCATTCAAAAACTTGGAAAAGATCCCTTCACAAACCCTCATTCTATGGCTATATAGCCAAAAAAAAAATAAAAACCTAAAAACTGAAATGAGTCGGATGGGGCCCAAAATTGGGGTGTTCATCCCTCTTACAATAGACAAGCTAAAAATAAAGTTTCCAGTCCTAACTCTAAATACCTTAGGAGATATTATCCTCTGAATAGCTCAAAAAGCATAAAAAAGTAGGTAAGAAATTTTGAAACCTAATTTCAGGGTACTAGATGATGGAATTTGGCCTCGAAAACTAATTTTTTTGGACAAATAGAACTCGAAGGAGTCATATTTGTTTAGAACTCTCCCAACTAGCTCCCTGCCAAATTTCACGTCAATCAAAGCTACGGTTGAGAAGTTATGGCCTCGACAATTTTGTTGGATGCTCCTGCATCGAATAACTTCTTTAGACAATAAAAACCTATCAAGTCGTAATTGAATGAGTTGACTGCCATATCTCCTACTGCTCCAAGTATATTTTAAATCTTTAAGTGAACATCCATTAATTCATTCATATCAAAATATCTGCAAATTCTTCAAAATATCTAGAAGTGACTAGAGCTCCCCCATGCTTATTAGAAGGATAGAGAGGGTCAATGAAATTGCCAGCAAGCATGCATGGTTCATTTTGAAAGTTGCTTCTCATTTGGTTTAGAGTGGTCCAAAGGGAATGTCGACTAGTAATGCTATTAGGAGCATAAATATTTGAAAGAATCCACTGATGATTGGAGTATTTATTGAAGAACATAATGTTAATGATTCTTTCTAAAATGGATATAGTTCTGCCCTCAATTATGAGTGGATACCACATGCATAGGAGTTCTCCTGAAGAGTCGTTGTTAGGACTAAAAATAAATTCACTATTTTTCCATAATATTTTACCAATCCTTTCACTGTTCTCAATTTTAGTTTTATTTCTTGGAGTAAGATGATGCTAGGCTTCAAATATTTCCTCATGGATCTAACCAACCTCTATTTGGTTACTCCATTGAGGCCTCTCACATTCCATGAGAGGATCTTCATTTAGAATGTTTGGAAGATTTCTTTCCCATCCCTTTTCCCTGAGATGGGAGTGGTTTGGATCATTTTCCCTCATCCATGGGAAAATTAGTGTTTGTTTGATATAATAGAGTTGACAGAATGGTAGGTTGGAAGCCATTGTATTCTTTATAATTTTCATCACCATTAATTTCTACTTATTTATATTCTTGGACATATTCTAAATTCATATATTTTCAAATTTTGTAAGCTAAAAATAAAAAAATTTATGATAAAAATATGCCACTACTAGTCTAGAAGGTATCATTTAGTTAGTTACATGAGTTGTTTATTATTTTTGGCCATTATTGATTGTATTTTTATAATTTTTTTATGATATCTAAATCAATGGAATATTAATACATTAGGAAGTTTAATTTATTACATAGATTATTTTGATATAGATAATAATGCTATTGTCATTTTATATAGTGATCAGTGTGAATAAGTGGTGGTAACCGTAAAGCTTACCTTTGTTGATTCTAGAGTAAGGAATTAAACTATTTATCTTACCTTATTGGTTTAAATAATATATTAGCCTAGGTTTATATTTCATCCTTATGGGGATGATATTACTTGTTATGCTTTATAACATGTTAGGGCCTTATCCTAACATAACCATCATCACATAATGTTGCACCTTGAGCACCTAGTGTGTATGGGCCTCATATGATGTAGCTGCTACTTTTATTATATGTAGTTTTTAGTAATGATATAATTAGAAGAATGATGTAATATTTCTATTATTGTAAGTAGAAGTTAATGTAATGATATAACAATTGTTTTATTTTAAATAAGAGTCTATATAAAATAGAGGTGGAAATGAATGAACCATATGGCATTTCATATTTTATCGAGGTTTTGCTTCCAAGTAGGATGCCCACATGAAGAGGCCTACAATTTCTATTCTCCTTGAGTAATATATATTTGTTGTATTTCCTATAAGTTATTTTCTCAAGAACTTATGTTATTTGATTTTTGTATTTTTGTTAATTTCTTCATTCTTGTTATGTATTATCCTTATTTTTATTTAAATAATCCTAATAAGTAGTTTCAGAGCTCTTTATAGGGATATTTTCTATAGTGATGACAATAGTTATTATCCTTCCATCTATTTTTCCATTATGTAATTTTTCCATTCAACTCATTTTATATTAAGAATATCATGTAAAAAATCATAACTTTTTTTCTAGTATTAGTGGATTAGGTTAGAAACCTTGTGTCAGGGGCTTTAAAATATCATACAAAATATATCATTTTTGGCTAAATTAGATTACCTCCAAAGCATCTAGTGAAGTTAGGGGTGCTCAAAATCCAATACCCATGCCTTAGAAAATAGCCATAAACAACAATGATCTTTCATACACCCTCAATTATACAAGAATAACTCCTTAGGAAAAGGAGAAGCTTATATTGATAGGAAGCTATTGGTTGGTTTAGTTTTTTGGTGAACCAATCAATTTTTTACCCTATGAAGTTACTATAATAGTACAATCGAATGGATAGTGTGATTATGTGTATGGTGTGATCCTTTGTTGTTAGAGCCCTAAGATATTGGATTGACCACTAATTATAACCAAAGATTATATATTAGAGAGCCTATGAAACCAAACACATGTTGGCTTAGAACATCCCCATTGAACTTATTTTTAGTCCTCTCCTGAACAAAAATCAAAATCAGGTTTAAGTAGAATGTAGAGGAGACCAGCCTAATAAAAAACTACTAGGTCCTTAACATCAAGTGTGATGGAGCAAATAATATATAGTTGATAATATAGTAAAATTGATAGCACAAGAAATATATTAGAGGAATATTTTAGTACAAGGAATATATTAGTGTAGTGAGTTGTTATTTATTGTAATGAATTGTTGGAGAAATTATTATTAGTTTATAGTCTAATATGATAAAAAATACCTATTCTTTGGTAGTAGTCCCTTAAAAAAGTTTAAACATATCTTTTTATGGTCTAGTTCATTTTGATGCTCTTTTTGAGCTGATCATCTTGATATATAACACCCATACAATTATCTAGGGACCTTAAATTTGTTATTTTGTGGTATAGTCCATTTTGATCCTCATTTTGAGCTGATTTTTTAGATCACTCATACACTTTTTTGGAGATCCCAAAGTGATTACCATTGGGAAAAGGTAGTAGAGCTACCTAAGAAGTGAAACTCTTGGAAGAAAAATAACAAGAACTCCATAATCTAATATCCAAACTAGACAAACTATATGGGTTAGATAAAATTTAATGTTGAATAGTAGGTATAGATGCTAAATATTACACATTAGATAGGTCAAAACGGAGTCAAGGAGGTAGTTAGAAGGGTAGACTATGAAATACCTTACCCAATAAGACAAGGTGTAGAATTCCCAAGCTAGAATTTCCCAAATTTGATGGAGAGGACCCAACTAGTTAGTTGTATAGGGCTGAATAGTATTTTGTCTTTTATTCCATTCTCCATAATCAAATGCTCACAATAACACCTTCAACCTCAAGCATAAAGTAATTTAATGGTACCAATGGTTGGAGAACATGAACCTACATCTTACTTGGGCTGAATTTGAAATAAAATTACTCCTCCAATTAGATTTAATTAATATGAGAATTTCACTATAGTCATCACCAACTTAAAATAGACAATTACCATCCATGAATATCAAACACAATTTAAAACACTAGAAAATTCCATAGCTATTTTATCAGTGGACTAAATATATACATGCTAAACTAAAAATTTTCAAGCCAACAAAAATGATAGCAACAATAGATTTAGCTAGGCTGGATGAATATAAATTCATGGAACAAAAGCATACCTTCAAACCTCCACAATATTATACACCGCTTCCATCCTATACTTTATAAAGCATGATCAACAACCACCTCTAATCAAATGCCTTACTAAAGAAAATGGATGCATGGAGATAATAAGGACTATGCTATAACTGTGATGATAAATATTCTCTAAGCCACACCAACATACAACATAAACTATATTTAAATGATGTGGATGAATATTCCACTAGGGAATCACAATAAGAAGAGGAGGAATATAAAGAAAAAGGGCAAACTAAAGATTCAAAATCGATAGAGGATCAAAACCTAATATTCTAGTATATGCTTTAGCCAATATCTCCACTCCATGGATTGTAAAAGTGATAGGTCATTTTAAGTGATAGTGACGTATTATCCTTATAGATTTAGGTAGTACCTATAGTTTTATTGATTTACAAGTAGAAAAAAAAGGTAGAATGTTACATATACTCTTGCGCATATAATGAGGGAACCCTTCCATACAAGAAAAAATATAATAAATATGTAGATGCATGAATACATTGTCAAGGAAGATATATTTTTTCTTCCTTTAGAACAATGTGGGATTGTTTTGAGAACTCGATTGCTTTGTACACTAGGCCTGATATTATGAGCGTTTGCTTTGCGATGGATGAAATTTGTTAAGAAGGAAAAGTACTAAAATCTTCATGGAATGCTTGTAGGTCCTACCTAACTCATCATCTCCCAACTGATTTTTTTTTTTTTGAAGAAATCAACTCAAGGAGTGGTACCATGGCCATTTGCACTTCAAGCTCCAAGTACCAATAAAATAGTTCAACTAACTGAATTATAGAAAATTATGCATAATAATGCATTGGTGTTTGTAAAACCCCATGGGTTACCACTATGATACACTCATAATCATGCTATACAAATTGTCCTAGGATGTGTACTACCTAATAATCATCCCTATAAATACCCATATGTGCAAAGGATTAAAATAAAAAATATGGTGTAGAAGTTGTCAGTAGTAAGGATCATTTGACCAAGTGTTAGCCCATATTTATCTATAGTATTTATGGTTTATAATAATGATGGATCTTTGTGGTTATGCATGGATTGTTGCAAAATAAAGAAAATTACTATCAAAGACAAGTTCCCCATTCTAGTCATTAATGAGTTGTTGGATGAGGTCCATGGTACTTGCTTCATTTAGGATGTCATCAAATAATATTAAGGGAAGAATATATTCTAAATATAGCATCTCAAACTCCTAAAGGTCATTATGAATTCCTTGTCATACTTTTTGGTCTTCCCAACACACCTTCAACTTTTTAGAGTCTCATAAATACAAAATTTTGGTCCTTTTTATGTAAATTCATCTTGGTCTTCTTTGGGAATATTCTAATTTATATTTGCACATGAGAGAAACAATTATAATATTTAGATCTAACTTTACAACTCCTAGATGATAATCAATTGTTTTTGAAATGATCTAAATGTTCTTTTGAAATAGAAGAACTAGAGTACCTTAGCCACAAAGTTTTAGGATAAGGGGTGAAGATTGATTTAATTAAAATTGATGACATACAAGAATGGCCCAAGCCACATGCTCTCAAAAGTATCTAAGATTTCCTAGATATTACTAGTTACTATAGAAAATTTATCTATAATTATGGAAATATTGCATCCCCTCTGACAATGATGTTGAGAAAACACTCATTTATATGGTCAAAACAAAGTGATTTACAAGGGGGTGTTAGAGGTATTACATTATTTGGTACCTTTTAACATTAATGCAAAGACCTTGTAAATAGTTTAGCCTAGGGTGTGTTTAACATTTGAGTCTATATTATGTGTTATGTTATTAGTGAGAGTTATGTGTCATGTAAATAAGTATGGAGTTATGTGTGTGAGGTATCATATTATTAAGTGTGATTTATGTGATGGAGGTGTCATGTTTAGATGTGAGGAGTTATAAGTAATCATGAGAGACTTTATATTTATGTTATTATGTCATATTTATTATTATATAAGAGAAAACTATGAAGAGTTAGTTCTCCCATGATAATGACGAGATGAAGAGTTTATATAAGCGTAAAGGTCAAGATTCATGTATATATAAAGAGTCTCATGTTTATTTAAGACAAAAACTTGTAATATGTATCAAAGAAGCATTGCATTTATACATTACTTATAGTAGATTTTTAGTAATAATATTCTATAAATTTTATGTTTATTTTGTGTGATATTTGCATTTGTGATATTGTGAGGTATTGTGAGATCCAATGGAATGGTCATGTGAGAACAAGGGTGATTTTTTAAATATTGTATCAAAGCTACAGTGGAGAGAAGTCAAAGCTATGATAGAGAGAATATTGAATAAGGAAAAATAAGGCATTTGTATTCAAGAGTAAGGTATAATATTAATATAACTGGAAACTATTGTATCTCCTAGTTTTTTGTAACATTTTACTATTCCTAAATGCCAATGGGAGCACATATCAAGGGATATTATGGAGGATCTTCTCAAATTAAAAGGAAAAATGCATTATTTTAATGATAGTGGATTGTACTTGAAAGTTTTCTCACTTTTGTGTCATGCAAAATCCTCTTATGATCAACAATATTTCCAAGGTATTCATCAACTCTTATAATTAATTGTTTACTCTTAATGTTACTTTGTTGAATATGTCCTCTTATTTTCACCCATAATAAAGTTTCTAAATAATTATTGTGAATAAATTTTGGGATACTTACCTATAAGTTTTAGCTCAAGATAAATAATATCCTTGGGTTCACTAAAATTTCTTAGCTTAATGATGGTATATCACTTTTACCATTTCTTCCTCAAGTTATTCCTGTTTGAGATAATGTATGGACATAAACCTACATCCATAGCAAATTTTATTCTAGGATCTTCCAATGTGGATTAGATAAATGATTTGTTTTAGTAGCATTAGTTTATTCTCTATATTATTTAATATAATTTATCCTAGGCCTAAAATCACATTAAACAATAACAGGATGTGTAATAACCCTCCAAAAATCTACTCTATTATATGCCTAATTTGTTTGTAAGGATGAGATACTGCTAATGTATTTGTGGATGCAGAGGACAGGTATTGTACTGGCAAGGACTATGCAAAAGAAGGATGTCTTCTCAATGGACCATAGGATTTTTTTGTGCAAGGTAAGTTAGGGAAATGATGAGTAGTGGTGTATTCGCTGGTTGATAGGGACAAATAACCCTATAGGCAAAGCATTCACCAGTGGTTCATGTAGATGCATAACATGTAGTTGCATTTGTAGGGATGTTTGCTGCTTGTTAAATTATGATGTTTGATTGGTGATGAAGATGCCAAAATGCATGGGAGCCATAGTTGTGAATAAGAAAAAAAATAGAATAGTGATATGATTATTTTTGTGTTATGATCTGAAAGAGAAAATATGTATAGGAGGTAAAGTAAAATAATTGGTATTCATATATTTATGAATTTATATGTTTTTAAGAATTTATTTATTTAAAGGAAATAATATATAACATATTCATATATATATTTCTATGGGAACAAGAAAATATAATATGATTGCAATAGCAATAAATAATTTTTATTGTTTTTTTTTTTTAAATCAAGGAACGCCAATGTTATAATCAATTATATTCTAAAGAAAATATAATATAGGCGAAGGAGTTCTTAAAATATAGGAAGGATCTAATTAAATTAAGGATAAAAAAGTATTTTTTTGGCTTTATAAATACATGATATATAAAGTTATTCGGTAAATAAATGAATGATTATCAAGTTTAGTTGGATGTGAGGAAGTAGGGAACACTTGGCAATTAGCATGTTTTGGAATAAAAATCTCAACGAACTGTAGCGGTCTCGAAGGAAGAAGGAGATTTTTAATAAAAATAGAAAAATAAGAGAGAGGAGGGGAGAAGGTCTGGTATCTTCGACAAGAGGAAGTGATGATGAGAAAAGGACACGAAAGAGCATGAGAACAGACTACAAAATATAGTAAGTGAACTAGAAAAATTTGGTGGAATGCTTAATTATCTTATGTGTTCTATTTTGCATTCGAATTGTTATGATGTTTGCTGGAAATAATAGTGAAAAGAGAAGAAATAACTCTATGTGCCTTTGTGGCAAGACTTATAATATATGTTGTAAAATTACGATTGCGTTTTGGGTGTTTTTGGTATAATGTTTGCTGGCAATGAGACTAAAAAAAAAAGAAGTAATTCCGTGTGCTTTTATGGCAATATTTAGAACATATTACTTGATTGTGATTATAATTCTATCCATGCTCTGTAAACAAAGTAGAAAATTTGAAAAACCTTAATGCATGCATGGGAAATTTTGAGATGCATGTGTTTAAATGCTTATGGAAAAAGGAAAGCATAATTTGACTGTGTTTTGGAGTTAAGTTATTAGCTTATGATGATATTTGTTATTATCTCTTCTGCATGTTGTTATTAAAAAGAATTGAAAATGTTACTTGTATTCTGTGTTGAAAACCCATGGTGAGATGGGAGGTTTTTGCTTGGAATCTTGTATGTTGCATGGAAGGATGTGGAAAAATTGCTTGCATGCTAGGATTAGTTGCATTTAATTTTAGTTTGGATGCTATGACCCCTAAATTGTCACTAGAAACCTGCATCTAAAATATGGAGCTTGGTGGAGTCAAGCCATAACTTTAAATTTTACTATTGGAAGATATTTTGTGATTTGACGTTGAGGGATGAATATTAATGTCCAAAGTGCTAAGCCATTGTAAATGTTTATAAATTCTCTTACTTATCATAGAACGAAAACAAATCTAGATTCTATTGGTGCAAGTCCATTTTTTTTTAAATGAAGGGATAAAAATTTATTGATAAAAAGTTTGGATTACAAAGTACACCTGAGATTCCAACCAGGACTCAAATAAATAGCCAAATAGGCTAAAACCACTAGAATAGATTGACACCCAAAGAAATTAACAAGAACAAACCACATTAAGTCTGAATATCCTTATGGATCGACTCCCACAAGCGTTGAGAGTCTCCAGATGGGAGACTCTTCCAGTTATTGATAATCCAAGGATCCAACAGCTCAAAAGTCCTTTTGGCCAGGTAATCAGAAATCGTATTCCATTCCCTTGGAATGTGTACAAAGGATATAAATTTGAACTCTTCACTCATTTTGAGAATCTGAATGGCTACAAAGGCCAACTGCCAATTAACTTCCTCCACCCTTTTACTGTTTAAAATATTAACCACAATTTGAGAGTCAAACTTGCAAATAATCCTATGCCAACCAAGAGAAAACCCCCTCTACAAGACCTCAAGAATTGCAAGAGCTTACATAAAATTGTTGGAGTGAACACCTTTATAAATGGAAAAGAAAAAATTGACACCACCAACAGAATCTCTCCCAACACCACCAATGCCAACATGTCCAGGATTACCCCTGGATGATCCATTAGTATTAATTTTTAAAACTCCTCTAGGGGGTGGCCTCCACCTACCATCTCTCCTAACCTTCTTGCTGAGTTGAGGATCCTTGCTAGTTCTAGAAGATTTTGCACGATACTCAAAGAGACCAAAGTCTTGCTGTACCTTCTCCTCTCTAGAATCCAAAAGAGGGTCCACATCACATTTGCTATGGATGGTTTCCTGAACCATACATAGGATCCTTTTCTAGATCTATTGAATAGCCAAATGACTACCCTAAAATATGTGATGGTTTTGTTCAAGCCAAATCTGCCAGATGATGCAAGAAGGGCCCAAATTCCAAGCCACCCAAAGGAAGGGGGCCTTGGCCAAAGGTCTGCCTAGACTACTCCAAAACTCCACCAGGGACAACACATGAAAACATGGATGGTTCCAAGCACTCCACCAATGGTGCCAAATATCTCTGGAAAAGGAGCATTGGAAAAATAAATGAGAAGAGTCATCCTCATTCTTACCATAAAGGACACAAAAATAGGGACCCTAAAATCCCCTCTTCCTCAAGTTATCCCAAGTGAGGCATTTATTACGAGCAACCAGACAAAGAAAGAAGTTACATTTCGACTAAGCAAATTTGTTCCACACATTTTTCCACCATGTGACAGGAAGACTCCCATACTTTTGCTTATCAAAAACCTGATAACCATAGGCTACCAAGTAGGTTCCCTTGGGATCAAGGTTCCAAGCCAGAATATATTTACCCCTCAATGAAGAACAAGGTCTCCTTGTAAGAATAAGAGAAAGCACCTCTCTATCCTTGGCTAGTCCCCCCTCGGGCCATTCCTATAGATCTTTCCACCTATAGATATCCATATTTCCAAAAGACTATATTTTTTAAAGTCCTCCACATGAGACTAGCTCGCTTCCAAGAAACAAATGCTTAGGGAACGTAACCTGGGATATTGATTCAGGATATGCGAATGACCATCCCAAGAATCCTCCCAAAAAAGAGAATCTGATCCCTGATTGCAAATCCAGAACAAACCTTGCTTGATTAAATTATCTCCTCTTTTTAGAGTATCCCAGATAACTGAACCTTTCCCAACCAAGCTGACTCTAGGGATCTTAGCCTCATAAATAACTCTCAAGTATATACAAGATAATATTTTAGCCCAAATATGATCTTGAAAGGTACACCATATCCAATAAAGTTTTGCAGCCAAAACCTGCCCAAAAAGAGATGTCTATCGCAACCCAAGGCCTCCCTCTTGCATCGGCCTACATATAGAATCCCACCTAAAAAAACTCTATTTAGATTGATCATGTTTTCCAGACCATAAAAAATATCTTGCCAAAGCATCCATGTCCTTGATGAAATGATAGGGAGCTATTTGTACAAAACATCTATAAATGGGTAAAGCTTGAACAATAGATTTCAAAAGCAACACTCTACCTGTAGTGGATAGCCATATGAAATTCCAGTGATTCACCTTCCTTCTAAACTTATCAAGCATAGACTGCCAAGAAGATCTAGGTAGAGGATGAGATGAAATTGGAATACCAAGATAAATGAAGGGGGGAGTCCCAACCTAGAATATTAGAATACGAGCAATCCTGGCTTGAATAAGAGGAGGGATATTGAAAAATAAAATATAAGACTTGTCCTAATTAATAAAATGTCTAGAAGCACCAAGATATATGTCAAGATACTATCTAATATTTCCAGCTTCCCTGATAATGGTAACTCCCAACAAAGCAGTATCATAAACAAATTGAAGGTGGGAAAGATGTGGCAAACTACTATCCCACTTCCACCCCTAAATGAGACCCTGCATGACTTGAGACTTGAGAAATCTTCTCAACCCTTCTGCCATAATGATAAAAAAATAAGGAGATAAAGGATATCCTTGCCTCAATCTCCTTGAGGCCTCAAATAGCTCTGATAGCTCATTATTAACAAGAATAGAGAACGAGGAAGAAGAAACATAGCTGATCACCCATTTAATCCATTCCTCATCAAATACAAAAGTAGCAAGAACTTTATGAAGAAAGGACCATATGACACGATCATAGGCTTTGGCCATGTCCAACTTAATGAACATAGTTTTCTACTTAGAATTTTCCATCGAGTGAATAGCTTCTGTAGCAATAAAAATCCCATATAGGATTTTCTAGCTAGCAAAAAATCCTCCTTGCTCCTCGGAGATGATTTTGCTCAACCATATCTTTAGCCTCTCAACAATAATTTTTGTGATGATCTTATACACAACATTGCAAAGAGTGAGGTCTGAGGTGTAGATAAATTGGTTCATCCAAACCCCATAAGGGGGGCAGGGGTCCAAGGTTCAAATCTTAGACCTTATCAAACTAAACGCTTGTCCCTTTCTTGGTGCTTTCAGTGGCATAAAAGGTTTAAAATGATTGTGGAATGGTGGTTATAGGGGCATACTACATGAAGATCTATGTGGTGGCTTCTGGGGTAAACAACACAAAATACTATGGTGGCCATAAAAGTTGGACAACCTTCTCGAATTTGTGGTGGCTACTGATTCCACCATGTAAATTCAAAAAAAAAATATTGCAAAGAGCAATAGGCCTAAACATATCCAAGAATTTTTCTCCCTCTTTTTTGGGAATAATAACCACAAAGGTAGCAATTAGGGCCCTTAGAATCTGTTTGTTCTTTTGGGACTCATGGGCCACCTCTAGAAGATCAAATTTGATTAAATCCCAAAAATCCTGATAAAACTCAATCAAGAATCCATCTGGACCTGGGGCTTTTCCTTTTTTTCATCTTGAATACAACATTTTCCAACTCCTCAAGGGAAATTGGATATATCAAGTGCTCATTCATATCTCTAGAAATAATAAAGGGAATACAATTTATAATAAGCTTTTCATTATCATCATTTGAGAGGGAATCATCCTTGAAGAGAGAGGAAAAATACCTCTTAGTCTCTTCTGAAATATCCCTGAAAGAAGAGACCAGGGCACCTTGATAATTCATGAGAGATAATCAGGTTACCATTATGGTGAGCCTTAACTAATTTATAAAATAAGGTTGTGTTCCTATCCCCTTCCTAAGGCCAATCTACTCGAGCTTTTTGTTTCTAAAAAAATTCTTCCCTCAATTCTCATTCAACAAGTTCGTTCACAACCTTAGATTACTCAATGAGAAGATCCTTCGTGATTCCCTGATCTCTAATCTTACTTGAAGCTTCTTCCACCCTCCTAAGAGTTGTCAACTTAGCCAAGGAAATGTTACCAAAATTTAGTCTATTCCATATATTCAATTTATTCTTAAAAAATTGTAGTCGCTTCATAAAGGAATACATAGCAGTGCCATAAAGAGGTTTTCTAGTGGTCCACCAGCCTCGCATGAAATCATGAAGCTTAGTATCACAAAGCCACATAAGTTGAAACTTAAAAGAAGGATTATTCTTTAGCCCTAACTCTAGAGTAGAGAGTTTTATAGGCCAATGATCAGATCCCCTACCCTCTAGAATAACAGAACTAGCACTTCTGTTATTCCCCATAAAATAAATGGAGATAAAAAACCTATCCAGTCTCTCTGAGATGGAAGCTTCCCCACACCTTCTATTATGCCAAGTAAAGATCCCATTATTTGGCTTGATGTCAACCAATTTTAGGGTTTGGATATGAGCACTAAATATAGAAGAAAAAGGCTCGAGATGGTCAACCCCACCTTGTTTCTCCTCCAGATAAGTGATAGAGTTGAAGTCTCCAACCAAAATCCATGGGTACAAGGGAGTCAGACTTATCACAAAGCAAATGTGCTCCCAAAAATTCACTTTACCATTGTAATCAATAGGAGCATACAAATTTGTAAGTAGGATGGTTTCACCAGATTCATTATCATGTCTGATCATGAAAATAGACCATCTACTAGAAATCCAAGTAAGAGGGAATATCTTAATAAGATCCCATAAACAAGTGACACCACTAGCATATCCACATGCACAAATACACTGGCATTGCCACCTTCTCCATAACTTGGGAGAAATATTGAACATACTATCAGTAGCCAATTTAGTCTCCTGAATAAAAACCACATCCGAAGAATGTATATGAACCAAATCACGAATAACTTTTTGTCTGGGGATGTTGTTCAACCCCCTTACATTCCATGAAAGGATAATCATTTTTGGGGGTTAGAAAAATGGGAGTCCAATGTTCTCACCAAGCTTGACTCCACCAAAGTCTCCCCCATTAACTTAATTTTATCCTGGTCCTTATTTCGACCCACCTTCATATTCTTATCCGATTTTTTTTTTTTAATTATTTTCTACTGCAATCCCAACACCGTAGGAGTTTTGCAGTCCAAGGATGACTGCATCAATGCCTAACTAGGAGAGGGCATAACTAAATTTGTACCACTTTCCAAAATAGTTTCCCTTCTAATGCTATATCCAACCATATCACCTATACTTAGATCCAAAGCCCTTTGTTCTTCATTTAAATGCCCTAGATATGATTCCTTAAGTTCCACCTCAAGAAGAGACATTTGATTCGGCCTTGTTATATTTGCATCAGGTAGCGATGTTTTAGGTATCTCCATGCACTGATAGAGATCATATAATATTTAAAAATGGTTGAGTAGAGCATCTAGATAGCTATCCTTAAGGTCTCTATTTGCCCTTCATCCTCTATTTCAGGATTTTACCGAAACAAAGCCTTCCTTATCTCCTTCCCTTTCCTTTATCAGCGCTTTTTCTTTATACAATTTTTGTCCAAACTGAGAGGGCCTAGGATTTGAAGCCTCAGGTGGGATAAAATTAGGGTATTTTATTTTCAGGTGGCCATATTCATGATAAATCCAAAAATGAAGTGGAAGAGCTTCATAGTTAGGTTTTTGAACCCATGTAGTCGATCCAAATTGTATTTCAATAGAATATGGAATAGAATTATTTAAATCAATTTCAACACAGATACATGCAACAAAGATTACCTTTTTATTCATTGTCTATTGTGATGGTCCAAATGGCTTCCCAAGAAGAAGGGCAATATTATGCAAGATATCAGTTCTCCAGAATTCCAATGGGAGCCACAAAAGCCAAACCCATACTGGAACTCATGACGACTGCTCCTCTGAAGGGTTGAAATCCACATGCTATGGTTTAATAAAGAGTCCCACTTGGTTATAGAAATAAGGACCCCCTTCAAATGCTTTGTTACAATCTACAAGATGAGAAAACCACAATAAAATAGTTGTTTGCACTCAGCATCACCTCCACATCGCCTTCAGGATTCCAAGTCTTCCTGACCCAAGCCACCACAAAGGGGAGAGAAATTTGGATACCCAAAAAATTACCAATAAGTGCATGTTTGGTTAAATACTCCACATCTTCTGTCACTGATTCTGGTTGAACCACTAGAACCATCCTGGCTTCACATCATTCCAAACATCAATTATTATTTAACAAGCGGTTCTCAACATGCACTGAGAAATCCTATTCCTCACAATCATTTTCAGATGAAAAAACATTATGAGCATGCACTCTTTGTGATGGACCCGATGCCATCATGATATTCCTCCAATTTTTTAGACCTCCTCTAGAAATTGCTGCCATCCCCGTAAAGCAATTTTTCCTCATCAAACCCTAGCAGAGTAGTTTTTCCTCATCAATCCCTAACACAACAATTTCCCCCCCCAAGTCCAATATTGAAATTGTATTTAACGTAAAATTTTTAAACATTGTAGGAATTGAGATAATATATGTGATAGTATTACAACCTTTTGGAAGAAAAAATAAAATAGTGCAGTCTTGCCTTCTAAAATAATGAAGAATCAATATGCATTCAAGTAAAGCTTGTATTTTTTTTGTAAGCTATTCGAATTAGGTATTATTTGAAAACAAGGATTTATCTTGGTCTGGGGTTCAATTATTTTCTTTTTTTGCATATTCTAAGGTGAATGGGAAACAATGAATACAGTAACTTAAAATATGTTCTTGAATCTGTAATTGCATGTATAGATATTTTCTTTGAGTTATTATATGGGGAAGCTGAAAATGCTATGTTTTGGAAAAGACTAGCCTGAACTAAGTAGTATGGTAGCTAAATTAATGTGTTTAAAATAGTTTATGTGCTAGAGAGTTCTCAGGAATGCTGAAAGGAATCCCTTCTACAATATTATTAAGCAAACAGAGTTCAATTAAAATTATAGTTTAGGTTACGTAAATCTTCAAATCAGACCTAGGTTTGAACGCGGTATTGAAGACTGTGGAAACTCTTAGGAGTTATTTTGAATCAAATAAGGATGTGATGAAATTAAAACTGGATGAAGTTGAGAGTGTATAAAAAAATTCAAATTAGAAATTAGAAACTTAAGAAGTTATGTTACTATTATAACCTTGTGGATGAACTAAAATAAATATAAGAAAAATATGTTTTGCACGTAGTCAAGCTCCTAAAAGGTTGTGGTAATGAGAATATTTAAATCAACCTATATGGTAGATTGCATAAGGTGGAGTGAGGAACATTGTAGTTGACTGTTTGAATTTCATTGCTTAGTTTAACAATGAGAAACAACACTCTTTTAAGTTCATTTGTATTAGATATCAAAATTATAATTGAAATGATGATTGTAGTTTTATGTTAACTTGTTGAATGGTTAGCTTAGTTCATGGTTTTGTTTATAATAAAATAATTATAGAGTATTTAGGGAAAAATTATTTGTGGATGCATATGTTAGTGTAGCCTTTACTTCAAAGGAATAGCCATTATAAAGGGAATCTAATTAAATTTATTTTAGTAATTGTGGAAATCTTTAGTTTTGAATGCGATGCTTAAATTAGCCTTTCCATATTATATATTTTTTACTATCTAAACATTCAAGTAGTCAAACGAAAAGTTGACATTATTTTAAAAAGTAGCAAAGCTTTGAATTATATTGAAAATATATACATTAGAAGAGCTTTGAACCAACTTAGGTAAATTTTAAAATATGAAATATTAGGATTGTGGAAGGGATAATCTTATTTCAGAACCCAAGGTTATGGGTAGGAAAACCTTGAACTTATCTCAAAAATATGGGCAAGACAATCTTGTATATTAACTGCTAATGGTACTTGCGGGTATACAACCATCATATCCTTAATTTTATTTCAATATTGTATGCAAGGCAATCTTGTATATTAATTGATATTGGCACTTGCGGGTAGGAATCCAACATAAACCAGGGCTCTAACTATACTTCTAATGAAAAAAGGTCAGAACGGGAGGTGTTGTGGCTGATCCACAATGTACCCCAAAATTGGAGACCCACATTTTTTGCATGTTTTCCAAGAAGACCGAAGTGGCCCATATGCTGAAGATCAAAGAAAAAGCAAAACACCACAAGGAGAAAAAGTGTTGCGATATCGTGACATGTTGCATTTTCACGATCCAAAGCAAAGGGAGAGGCCAAAAGAGAAAAAGTGTCACGATATCGCAACATGTTGCACCATCGCGGCCAAAAAAGAAAAAGTGTCGCGATATCGTGACATGTTGCACCATCGCGGCCAAAAGATAAAAAGTGTCGTGATATCGTGACATGTTGCACCATCGTGACCAAAAGAGAAAAAGTGTCGCGATATCGTGACATGTTGCACCATCATTGCCAAAAGAGAAAAAGTGTCGCGATATCATGACATGTTGCACCATTGCGATCAAAAGAGAAAAAGTGTCGCGATATCGCGACATGTTGCACCATCACGACCAAAAGAGAAAAAGTGTTACAATATCGCAACATGTTGCATTTTCGTGACCAAAACAGAAGAAAGAAAAAGTGTCACGATATCGCGACATGTTGCATTTTTGTGACCAAAACAAAAGAAAGAAAAAGTGTTGCGATATCACGACATGTTGCATTTTCACGGCCAGAACAGAAGAAAGAAAAAGTGTCATGATATCGTGACATGTTGCATCGTCACGGCCAAAATAGAAAAAGTGACGCGATATAGCGACATGTTGCATCATCACAGCCAAAAGAGAAAAAGTGTCGCGATATCATGACATGTTGCATCATCGCGGTCAAAGGAGGAATCATCGCGGTCAAAGGAGGAAAAAGTGTCGCGATATCGCGACATGTTGCATTTTCATGGTTAAAAGCAACAAAAGATGAAAGGGGGCCAAAAGTGTCGTGATATCACGACATGTTACATTTTTGTGATTCAAAAGGCACAGGCAAACAGAGAAACAAGAAGCGTCACGATATTGTGACATGTTCCATTTTTGCCAAGGTAACAGACCTACATAGTGACGTGGACATAAGGACAAAATCCAGTAAATAAGACAAAACATTACATAAGGAATCTTTAATGATTGGAAATCATTTAAGATGGTAGTTACACATAGAAGGAAATAGACACAAGCCCATGTGGAGAAAATGAAACGAAGGGCCACAAAATAGAAACAAAAAGTTTCTTGGAAACCGAAGCACATGCATGCAGGGAAGGTGAAACGAACAGCCATTGGCAAATGAAATGAACCGTCATGGAAGGAGAAAAAATGTTTTCACAAGTTTAAATACGCCATTCAAAGAGGCCAGAAGAGGGGAAATTGCTGCAAGTAGCGTTGCAGATTTGAAGGCAAGATAGCCATTCTGGACCTAGTTGGGCTATTTTTCTTTCGTAGACTAGTTTTTCTTCTTCATGGACATGGGTTGGAAATTGCTATGAGCAGAGTTGTAGAATTGAAGGCGATAAGGCCATTATGGACCTGTTTGAGTCGTTTTTCTTCCATGGACTGGTTTGGGAAAACCAAAAATTCTGCTATTGTAAAATGACACATTTTTAATGCAGAAGTTTTCAAAAATTTGCATCTTGAGGGCAAGAAATGAGGAGTCATTTTCTACATGCAAGATTAAATGTCAAATTTTCCCCTTTTCAGATTTTAGGCTTGTAAATGGAGTTTATGCAAGTTTTCTTGGTTGCTTCATGCGAATGTTTAAATCTGAAAAACCTCATTTAAAACCCTAGGATCCAACACAACTTATCTAGATTGTGCTTGTTTTGCAGGTCCAATAGGTTAGGTTAGGATCCAACACTTAGCTTATCCAGATTGTGCTTGTTTTGCAGGTCCTTAGCTTATTTGTAAGGAATTATTTTTTGTCTAAAATGTATTTTTTGTCGGTTTTATGCTCTTCACTTACGTGTAATGAGATCTTGTGAATCAGAAAGCCTACAACACTGGGAGTATGCTCTTCACTTGTGCATATGCGATCTGGTGAATCAAAAACTTACATTTTTAGAATACTTCTTTGTCATGGTTCCTTCTTTTATTCATGACTAACAAATTGGTTTTGAAGTTATTCTTTGAATTTCATTAATTGCAGGATTTTCTGTGTGTCGCAGGTCTTCTCTGAGAGTTTTCCATGGTTCTTGTAGGGTTATCACCATCGATTTTGAATCAAATGACCCAACCTCCACCACCTCCTTGGTACGGAGCCAATAACATTCCTTTGAATATTACAGGGGATATTCACGAGATCCCTAGGAATATAGAGAGATTTTTGCCCAAATACAAATCGGATAGCCCAAGGACCGCAGAAGAACATATTCAGGCCTATAGGGATGTTTCGATAAGATTGTACGTTCAACATGAAGATGTGGCTTGTAGACTCTTCCCCATGAGCCTAGACCAAGTGGCTTACGAATGGTATATTTGCTTACCTACTGGTTCCATTACATCATGGGCGCAAATGGAGAATGCTTTTGTCAACCAATTCAGGTCACCATTAGATACCATAATCATCTATAACCAGTTCATTACATGCAAAAGAGGCTAGGGTGATCCAATTCAAACTTTTAATCAGAGATTTTAGAAGTGCTATAATAGAGCAATTCGACATTTTGCCATTGATCCAACAGTAGCTTTGCAAATATATTTTTGGGCATTGGATCCTATGACGACAATGTTTGCAAGGCGAAATCCTCAAGTTACCATGCTTGCTCTAGCCTACAATGAAGCTATGACCATTGAACAACAAATGACACCACAGGGTTATGGGTTTTCCTAGATGCCTATGGTAGGACAATATGGTCCATATAGTCAAGCTCCTATGATGAATTAGATCATGGCACCACAAATATTAAGCATAAATGTTTTGCCTTATCAACAACCATATTCATCAACACCCTCTTACGCACCCAATCGAATTTCGATTCAAAGTGTGAATCCCTACGCAAATCAAGTGGCTCAAAATCCAACTCAAATGTTAAGTCAAGATCTCACAAATTATGCAAATCCTATTGGAAATAGCAATAACATAGCTCAACCAAAAGAGATTTATTCAGAGGTTGAAGAACTCAAAAGGATAGTTCACAAATTGAGTAATGATTTGGTTCAAAAATAGAAGTATGAATCCCATGCCCCTCACCCAAATCGAAATTTCAACAATAGAGGGAGACAATGGAATACGAAGCCAAACAATGGGGGTGTGCCTTCCCCTATTGCTAATCAGATAGATACTTATACAGGACCAAGTCACTCTAGTTCCATTCTTAATATTTCTGATTTTGCATGGGAAAAGGGGTGTAGATTGCATAATACAAAGGAGCATAATGAAAGGAATTGTTCCAAAATTGCTAGGTATACTCATTTTCTCGAAGCTCAAGTGGATGATTTGGAACTTGTGCCAAATGAGGGTCCATACCAACATCAACAAGGAGAGGACAACATTTTGGTGGTGGAAACTCTACATCGTCAAGAGAGTGAGAATGAGGAAGGTGAAGATGAATTGGATGAGAAACATGTTGATGAATAAGAAGATGAAGAAGAAGTGCTTGAGAATCATGACTTGAAATTGGAAGATGATTACTATGACTCATGGAAGAAATGGGAAGAATGTTATCAATATGAATCTTCTAACAAACTTGTTGCATCAGTTAATATGTAGGATAACTCAATTGCTTCCTCACATGAGGATACTATAAATCCTGTACAATTTGAGAAAGTTTTGGAAGAGGAATTTGAATCTCATCAAATTTTGGAACATGATAAGGATTCTACAACCATGAATCAAGAAAGAGAGTCACTTGCTTTAGATTCCTTTGAAGGAAAAGAAATTGAAAATATTGATCCACTTACTTGTGCTACAATGATTATGCCATTTCAAAATGAGGAAATTACAAAACTTGAATCATTTGGGTTTGATATCATTGATGATCCAATTGAAAATCTCACGTTACCCAAAAAAATCCAAGTGATTGATCACGGAAATGTGTTAGTTAACCCACCCCTAGATAGACAAGACTTATGGTTTGAAAGGGATGGGCATATTTTCAATTGGGTACCTAAGTTTGGTGCCTTTGATAAACAAGTCATGGAGAAAGAACAAGTGCTACAGGATGATGAATATCATGAGAGAAAAGAGGAATTTTCAAATCCTCTTCAAGTAAGGTCAAATGAAAACATGCCAAAGGTAAAATCTCACCATTTTGGTTTCACCATGCAAAATTCGAATGAGGGTTTGCCTAATGAATGTTTTGATTCAAATATTATTAATGTTATGGCTTTATTGAATGAAAATGAAAGCTTATTTCTACACCATGAATCAAAGTGCGGAATGAACATCTTAAAGAATAGACATAAAGGAATTGAATATTAATCATTGTCTAATCAATTTGAAAATTTGAAACTCCACCATAGGATTATTAATGAAACTAAATCAAATTGGTATGGTGAGAGGGGCAAGTGGAAGTTTGTTTCTTTGTTTGGTTTGATCTTGTTTTTGTTGGATTCCTGCAAAACTTGGTATGCGTATCACATCATATGTCTTTTAAAGAATTCTAATCAGGTTTGGGATCCGAGAAAATGATAATCCAAACTTTTTGTACATTTGTATATACTTTTGGTTTTCATGTTTTGGTTTTGGATTAGATCTCATTTTGGTTTTAAGTTTTGTGTGTTGGTCCTTTGGACACGTTTGGTTTGTCAACTTATGTCCTTGTGAATGTTGACTAAGACTAGGATAATATGAAACATCGAAATTGTATTGCAGAAAGCTCCACAAATATCGCAAACACATTAAAGAATATCATTTGGAACTTGTAATGCATGAAGTTGGCAGTTTTATAAATTATGGCAAAGTAGGTGGTATACTCCATCCGCATTTCAAAAGGAGCAATGCATTCATATCTCATGTACATTCGGCATTGCATATACATTTCATCTCAGTTGCATCTTCATTTCATGTACAATCATTTAAAAGGTGTCAAATCCTCTTAAGGTTATTACATAACATACATTAAAAGGATCCTAAGGTTGGGAACTGATGCCCGAACTATCCTGAACCAAGCACGTTCTACATACTTTAAAGAATATATTGAGAAAAATGGTCAAAACCATACTTGGAAGAAAAGGTGAGGTGAAAGAAGTATTTCGTGTCTGTCCTATTATGCAACATAATCCTTAAAACAGTGGTTTTTACCACTCCCATAGTGCTTAAAGCCTAAAATCAGAGTAGTAAGGATAGGGTTAAATCCTCATAGAACTTAGGTTGAGGATCCAACTCCCCAAAGCTCTGATTTGACCTTCATGAAATAGGAAGGATAGGGTCTAATTCTCATCTCGCTTAGGTTGAGAATCTGATTCCCCAAAGCTTCTATTTTGCCCACTCAAGAACTTGAAATTCCAAAGAAAATATTTTTCATTCTTTTTTTCATTAATATTGGATTGGAAGGATCGTACTACATGTCCCTTGCAAGGATGGGTAGTCATCCCCAAGGTCCAAGAAATAAAAGTAGATCCAAATCATGGATTATGGGGTTAATATCCACCGGGGCTATAGACGCCTAGCTGGCAATGGAGTATGCTCATGCGTGGTAACATGTCTTGTCTAAAAGCAAGACCACTGACTGCTCAAATGGATAGGCTAGCCTGATAGTTTCATCCATAATAGGTTAAATCATTTTGTTCAAAATGAGGTAATGAACTCCGGATCAGAGTAGTAAGGATAGGATTAAATTCCCATCTCGTTTAGGTTGGGAATCCTATTCCCCAAAGCTCTGATTTCACTTACACCTGCACATGGGTTCAAGATGGTGGTGACACATAACCAACTTTGGGATCTAGTAAATTAATTCAGTATACATATATTTGGTCCTAAGAGGGTTTGGCAGTTTTAATATGTTTGTTCATGATGCTAGAAATTCTGAGCCTTTGCAAAGCAGGTTGTTATATCTTTAGTGGTCATACATCAAATCCTACACAAATCATTCATAGCCTTGCATGCGAATCATAAGTGAAACTGATAATGGAAAGTTGAATGAGTTTCAAACGATAGGGAATGAAGCACATTGCACACACCGAGCTGATGTTTAATAATTCTAATGCTTCATGTATTTCTCGTCTAGTTTCATTCTTGGGATATTTGCTGACGCTTGTATTTGAGTCTGTGTTTTTCAAGGTTGAGTTCTCACCAAAATGCTCAGGAGCATTTCCCAGTAGAGTTGCCATTTGTTGTGGCTGATCCACAACGTACCCCAAAATTGGGGACCCACCTTTTTTGCATGTTTTCCAAGAAGACCGAAGTGGCCCATATGCTAAAGATCAAAGAAAAAGAAAAACACAAGGAGAAAAAGTGTCGCAATATCGTGACATGTTGCATTTTTGTAGTCCAAAGCAAAGGGAGAGGCCAAAAGAGAAAAAGTGTTGCGATATCGTGACATGTTGCACCATCATGGCCAAAAAAGAAAAAGTGTTGTGATATCGTGACATGTTGCACCATCGTGGCCAATAGAGAAAAAGTGTCACGATATCG
The DNA here is from genome assembly GCA_028583015.1 of Wollemia nobilis. Taxonomy (NCBI): domain Eukaryota; kingdom Viridiplantae; phylum Streptophyta; class Pinopsida; order Araucariales; family Araucariaceae; genus Wollemia; species Wollemia nobilis. The sequence goes on from JAQPPZ010003427.1 coordinate 1,469,564, forward strand.
TGACATGTTGCACCATCGTGGCCAAAAGAGAAAAAGTGTCGTGATATCGTGACATGTTGCACCATCGCGGCCAAAAGAGAAAAAGTGTCACGATATCATGACATGTTGCACCATCACGACCAAAAGAGAAATAGTGTCACGATATCGCAACATGTTGCATTTTTGCGACCAAAACAGAAAGAAAAAGTGTCGTGATATCGCGACATGTATTTTTGCGACCAAAACAGAAGAAAGAAAAAGTGTCACAATATCCTGACATGTTGCATTTTCATGACCAAAACAGTAGAAAGAAAAAGTGTCACGATATCGCGACATGTTGCATCATCGCAGACAAAATAGAAAAAGTGTCGCGATATAGCGACATGTTGCATCGTCACGGCCAAAAGAGAAAAAGTGTCGTGATATCGCGACATGTTGCATCATCGCGGTCAAAGGAGGAAAAAGTGTTGCGATATCGCGACATGTTGCATTTTCACGGCTAAAAGCAACAAAAGACAGAAGGGGCCAAAAGTGTCGTGATATCGCGACATGTTACATTTTCATGATTCAAAAGGGGCAGGCAAACAAAGAAACAAGAAGCGTCGCGATATCGCGACATGTTCCATTTTTTCCAAGGTAACAGACCTGCATAGTGACGTGGACATAAGGAAAAAATCCAGTAAATAAGACAAAATGTTACATAAGGAATATTTAATGATTGGAAATCATTTAAGATGGTCATTACAAAAGAAAGGAAACAGATGCAAGCCCATGTGGATAAAATGAAAGGAAGGGCCACAAAATAGAAATGAAAAGTTTCTTGGAAACCGAAGCACACACATGCAGGGAAGGTGAAACGAACAGCCATTGGCAAATGAAATGAACCATCATGGAAGGAGAAACAATGTTTTCACAAGTTTAAATACGCCATTCAAAGAGGCCAGAAGAGGGGGAAAACTGCTGCAAGTAGCATTGCAGATTTGAAGGCAAGATAGCCATTTTGGACCTAGTTGGGCTGTTTTTCTTTCGTAGACTGGTTTTTCTTCTTCATGGACATGGGTTGGAAATTGCTATGAGTAGAGTTGTAGACTTGAAGGCGATAAGGCCATTATGGACCTATTTGAGTCATTTTTCTTCCATGGACTAGTTTGGGAAAACCAAAAAATTTTGCTATTGTAAAATGACACATTTTTAATGCAGAAGTTTTCAAAAATTTGCATCTTGAGGGCAAGAAAGGAGGAGTCATTTTCTGCATGCAAGATTAAATGTCTATTTTTCCCCTTTTCAGATTTTAGGCTTGTAAATGGAGTTTATGCAAGTTTTCTTGGTTGCTTCATGCAAATGTTTAAATCTGAAAAACCTCATTTAAAACCCTAGGAGCCAGCACTTAGCTTATCCATATTGTGCTTGTTTTGTAGGTCCAATAGGTTAGGTTGCATGCATGAAAACCTCACATCTTCGGTTTTGTCGAAATAGGATAGCATCATACTGAATGCATTTTATTTTCAGTTTTTTGAATTTCATTTTCATTTTCTGCATTTTATTTTTCCAGAAATTTTAACTTATTTTAAATTCTCAGGCATTAAAATAAACATTTAAAAAATTCCAAAATACAAAAAAAAACAATAAACAATCACTAAAGTTTCATGGTGAAATAAAACAACATTGCCCCTTGTTTATAGTTACTTGCAATCACTAAGGTGTTCCAGGCATTTAAATTGAATATCTTTATTTGAGATTACTAATACACATATGCAAATGCTAATACATCGGAGACCTTGGAGAAGTTGTTTATTTAATTTCTTTGCAAGAGGGGATTTGGAACCCAAATCCTAAATGAGAGTGTACTTTCACAATCGGGTGAAAATACCACTCAACAAGAGGTAACAAAGGGTTGTATGGGCATCCCTTCTAGGTTATCCCTACTAGTGATGAGTGGTGAATTGTGCTTGACTAGGTAAATCCGACAACACGATGGTATGGGACATCATGTTGGTTAATCAACACAAAACACCGGGTGGTTACCATGGTATTGGTAAGACCCTAGATGATGCTCCATGGGAAATGGATGATCGTCTAGCTCGAGCATGTATGCGCTATGTCTTACATGGCATAAGTATTGAAGATCATGTCAAGACACGGGGAAAGTATGCATCACACCTCTAGGTGTTATGGGCCCTAGAGGAAAAGAAACCCCCTACCTGAACTTAGGATCTCGGGAGGAGAGTGAAGTTCAAAATGGGCAAATACACGGGATCTGGCCAATCTCGATCTCATGAGTATTTCGATTGTAGTGGGATGACACTCATGAAGATGAATCTAACATGCTCATACTAGGAAATAAAACAAAAATAAATTGGAATAAAAGAAATATTTTCTCTTACGGTAACCTTTGATGTTGGACAACCAAGTGGGAAGACTTGGGGTGTTTGGAAAACCAAGTGGGCAGAACTTGGGTTGTTACATTTGGTATCAGAGCGAAGGTTGTGAATCTTTAGGCAACATAAATCTAGAAAACTTATGACTAACTTAAATTATGTTGCTAATGTGTTCACCTAAACTTGAAAATTTGACTAGGCTCCTTGTTTTGTTGAATAGGCAATGGCATCCGAACAAAAGGCTAGTTCCTCAAAAAGAACTATGGTGGATCAGTGGGAAGGGCTGACCGAAAACCCTAGAAGAGTCATTCAAAAAGTTATGAGACTCGGGGCATCAGAGGAAACCATAGAACATCCTCGAGAAAAGAGGAAGGAAAAAGAACCAGTTAATAAAGAGGATAAAATGGTCCGGATGGTACAATTATTATGGGAGCAAATGAGCCAACAGAAAGAACAAATGGAGCAACAAAGTGCTCAAATGGCTGAACACATGGCACAACAAAATACCCAAATGATAGAGCATATGGAGCAACAAAAAGCTCAGCTAGCTCAACAACAAGAAATGATTTCCCATCAATAAAAAACAATTGAAAATTTATCTAAAGGAAAGGAAACGGTAATAGTTGAGGATGAGATAACTATTGACCCAGGAAGGAAACAAGTAGGTTCTGAGTTGGACAAGGATATGCGAAGGCTCGATATAGCCAAATTTTATGGCAAAGGTGATGGGGAAGAGGCTGAGAGATGGTTAAATAGTGTGGAGGCATATTTTGTGGTTAGAACCTTATCATCTAAATCAAAAACCTCATGGGCAGTCTTTTGTTTGATTGGAGCTACCATTGATTGGTGGGATACTTATAGGAAAACTCACAATGTGGAGGCTGCTGATGTTCTTTGGGATACTTTTGTAATAGCATTCAAAGATAGGTTCTTAACACCATAATTTTACCTTGAAAGGACTACAGAATTTTCAAGGTTAACTCAGGGGAATATGACTGTGATTGAATATTATCAATGATTTGTGCAATTGCTCAAATACATGCTCGAGTATGAGCAGATAAATGAGATCAAAATTCAGAAATTTCTCCTAGGGTTACATCCAAAAATTGGACACCTGATTCTTATGTTGAAACCTGCTACTTTAACTGCTGCTTGTGACTTGGCTAGACAAGAAGAGGATAATCTCAAAGTCAAGAAAGCTTATTATCAACAATCCTCTGAAAAGGAAGAGTCACAAAAAATAAAAATGTGGGTCCAACAAAAGGGGACAAGAATTGGACCAAGAATCGTGGCAATGGGAATCGAAATAGGTTTGATAGGAATAAGAACAGGTACCAAGGAAATAGGGGAAATCTAAACTATCGAGGTGGCCAAAGAAATTTTAGGGATAGGAATGATCAAAGAGCTAATGCACCAAGAGATGGTAATCAGGAAGATAATGAGGGAAATAAGAAAGAGAGGGCACCATGAACTGGTTGCTGGATTTGTCAAGAACCTCATTATGCTGATAAATGTCCATTACGAGCTGATAAGAGGAAGGAACCTATGGAACCTGCTCATAAGATTTATGCAACAATAGGTAATTCCAAACTCAATGGTCAAGTAACACCTTTCCTATTGAAAGGTAAAATTTATGATAGAAATGTTTGCATTTTAGTAGACTCTGGAGCAACTGATAGTTTTATTTCACCAAATATTTTAAGGGACATACCGAAAAAACCTGGATTTATGGCTAATGGGTGGAAAGTCGAGTATGGGTCTGGGCAAACCTATACTGTTGACCAATGTCTATTTGATCCTCAAATAATGCTACCTCAAGGACAAACCTGATGGCATTTATATGTAGCTCCATTGCATGCCTTTGACATAATTTTAGGTGTTGACTGGCTCAAAGTGCATAAAGCATTATTAAATTTTGAGGAAATATGGATGGAATTTACTGATGATACCAAGCAAAGGATTCAGATTTGTTGTGGTCGTGGATCAGTGGAACCACATATTTTGACAACAATGCAAGTTAAAAGAGCACTGAGAAAGGGTAGTAGAATATTTGTGGTCAAACTTAATAAAAAGGAGGAAAATGAATCTAGAGCAAGTCTTTTTCAAACCTATCCAGTATTGAATGATTTTTGAGATGTCTTTCCTGAGGATTTACCGGGTCTTCCACCCCAAAGGGAGTTTGATTTTACTATAGAATTTCTACCAGGAGCAACCCCTATAGCTCGTGCACCATATAGAATGACTACAATAGAGTTGCAAGAACTTAAGACTCAGTTGCAAGAACTTTTAGAAAAAGGACATATTAAACCTAGTGTTTCACCATGGGGTGCACCAGTTCTATTCGTGAAAAAGAAGGATGGAACTTTAAGGCTATGTATTGACTACAGAATGCTAAACAAGATGACTATTAAGAATAAGTACTCTTTACCTAGAATAGATGATTTGTTTGATCAACTAAAAGGAGCCACAATTTTCTCCAAAATTGACCTTAGATCTAGTTATCATCAATTGAGGATCCGGGAAGAAGATACCCATAAAACTGCTTTCCGAACTAGATATGGTCATTATGAATTTACAATGTTGCCTTTTGGATTGACCAATGCACCAACAAATTTTATGAATTTGATGAATAGTGTGTTTCATGAACAACTAGATCGGTTTGTGTTGATATTCCTAGATGATATACTGATCTACTCCAAAAGCAAAGAAGAGCATGATTTTCATATGAGAACTATTCTTGAAATACTTAGAAAGAATCAATTATATGGAAAACTATCCAAGTGTGAGTTTTATGCAACTCAGGTTTAGTATTTGGGTCATGTAATATCTATGGAAGGGGTGGTTGTTGATCCAAAGAAAATTGAGGCTATTATTGATTGGCCTGCTCCAACAAATGTTTTTGAAGTGCGGAGTTTTATGGGGATGGTTGGATATTATCGCAGATTTATTCAAAAATTTTCTAAGATAGCTTATCCAATAACCAATCTCCAAAGGAAAGGAAAAGCTTTTAAATGGATGGAACGATGTGAAGAGGCTTTCAAAACTCTTAAAGAAAAGCTAACATCAACACCAATTCTTAGAATAGCAGATCCCACACGACCATTCATAGTGTGTACTGATGCCTCCCTGGAAGGATTAGGAGGAGTTCTCATGCAAGAGAATGGTGTTGTCGCTTATGAGTCTCAAAAACTTAAGAAACATGAAGTAAACTATGCCACACATGATTTAGAGTTGGCTGTTGTAGTACATGCCCTGAAAATGTGGTGACACTACCTACTTGGGAAATATTTTGAACTTAGAACTGATCATCAAAGTTTAAAATACATCTTTACCCAACCAATGCTTAATGCCAGACAAAGACGCTGGATAGAATTTTTGGTAGAATATGATTTTGATATAGAATACATAAAGGGGAAAGAAAATAAATTAGCAGATGCTTTAAGTAGAAGGTGACATATCAATGCTATGTCCCATTGTCAATCTGCTATAATTGATCAAATTAAAAAATTGTAAATTCAAGATGAATATTCTCAAAAGTATCGAGAAATGGTTCAACAAGATTCTGATAAAGCAAGAGAATTTAGAATTTGGGAAGATACATTATTTTTTAAAAATAGAGTGGTAGTACCTAATGATCAGGATCTGAGGAATATGATATTGCAAGAGGCGCATAGTGCTCCTTATTCCGCTCATCCAAGATATGTAAAGATGTATGAGAATTTGAAAAAGGAATATTATTGGCTAGGAATGAAAAGGGACATCGTTGGATTTGTGGCTAGATGCTTAGAATGTCAAAAAGTGAAAGTTGAACATCTACATCCAGCTGGACGTTTATTTTTGCATGACATTCCACAACATAAGTGGCAAGTTGTGACTATGGATTTTATTGTGGGATTGCCTAAAAATCGCTTTCAGCATGATGCCATCTTGGTGGTAGTGGATAAATTGACCAAAGTGGCACATTTTTTGCCTAGAAATATTAAATATGGAGCTCCCACTATAGCCCAAAAATTTTCCAGGGAAGTGGTACGGCTACATGGTTTTCCTGAAACAATTATATCGGATAGGGATTCCCGATTCACATCCAAATTTTGGTAGACATTGCATTAGGCATGGGGAACAAAGCTCAATATTAGTACTACTTATCATCCTGAGACAGATGGACAAATAGAAAGGGTGAATCAAGTCTTAGAGGATATGCTTCGCATGTATTGTATGGATCATCAAACGAAGTGGGAAGATTACCTTTTTCTGGTAGAATTTGCTTACAATAATAGTTACCATACTTCTCTAGGTATGGCTCCATTTGAGGCTCTGTACGGGAGGAGGTGCAGAACACCACTAACATGGAGTAATCCAGAGGATCGGGTGATGATCGGGCTGGATATGGTTAGGGAAATGGAAGACCACCTCAATGAAATTCGTCAAAGGCTCAAAGAAGCCTCAGATAGACAAAAGAGTTATGCGGATCTTAAGAGAACACCCAGGGAATTCACTGTGGGAGACAAAGTATTCCTAAGAGTTAAACCTACCAAAAGTTCTATTAAATCCTCTAAGCTTAGCCCACGATTTGTAGGGCCTTTTGAAATTGTTGACAAATTAAACCCAATTGCCTATAAATTAGACTTGCCACCCAATTTGTCAAAAATTCATGATACATTCCATGTGTCCCTTCTGAAGAAATATGTTCCTGACCCCTCACATGTTTGGAATGTTGAACATTTGCAGATGGACGATCCCCTATGCATTGAAGTGCGACCTGTTAAGATCCTTGGTTATCAGAACTAAACAACTGAGGAAGTGGAATATTGAGCAATGCAAGGTCCAATGGGACCAATTTTTTGAAAATAGTGCCACGTGGGAAGATGTGGCCATCATGAAAAGATAGTTTCCATTTTTGTTTGAGTAGTGTTTGATTAGTGTTATCTCCATAGCATAGTTTTATCTTGTCTGAACAATGATATTATCATATCTTGGTTTGTGAAGTATGATAAGTATATTTGATGATGTGTATGTTTGATATTAATGCTACATGATGATTCAGTTTTGGAAAAATGTAAATTCATTGATGCACTGTATCGATTTTCTATTATTCATGTCCATATTATTATTTTTTTAATACATCAATGGGAAATGTAAACATAGGGACTATGTTTAATCTTAGAGGGGAGTATGTAATAACCCTCCAAAACTCTACTCTATTATATGCCTAATTTGTCTGCAAGGATGAGATACTGCTAATGTATTTGTGGATGCAGAGGACAGGTATTGTATTGGCAAGGACAATGCAAAAGAAGGATGTCTTCTCAATGGACCGCAGGATTGTTCGGTGTAAGGTAAGTCAGGGAAATGATGAGTGGTGGTGTATTCATCAGTTGATAGGGACAAAGAACCCTATAGGCAATGCATTCACCAATGGTCCATGTAGATGCATAACATGTAGTTGCATTTGTAGGGATGTTTGATGCTTGTCAAATTGTGATGTTTGATTGGTGATGAAGATGCCAAAATGCATGGGAGCCATAGTTGTGAATAAGAAATAAAAAAAATAGAATAGTGATATGATTATTTTTGTGTTATGATCTGAAAGAGAAAATATGTAAAGGAGGCAAAGTAAAATAATTGGTAATCATATATTTATGACTTTATATGTTTTGAAGAATTTATTTATTTAAAGGAAATAATATATAACATATTCATATATATTTCTATGGGAACAAGAAAATATAATATGATGGCAATAGCAATAAATAATTTTTATTGTTTTTTTTTTAAATCAAGGAACGCCAATGTTATAATCAATTATATTCTAAAGAAAATAGAATATAGGTGAAGGAGTTCTTAAACTATAGGAAGGAGCTAATTAAATTAAAGGCAACGGAGTGTTTGTTTGGATTTATAAAATATATGATATATATAAAGTTAGTCGGAAAATAAAGGAATGATTATCAAGTTTAGTTGGACGTGAGGAAGTGGGGAACACTTGGCAATTAGCATGTTTTGGAAGAAGAATCTCAACGAACGGTAGTGGGCTCGGAGGAAGAAGGAGATGTTTAATAAAAATGGAAAAATGAGAGAGAGGAGAGGAGAAGGTCTGGTGTCTTCGGCAAGAGGAAGCGATGACGAGCAAAGGACATGGCAGAGCAAGGGAACGGACTACGAAATCCAGTAAGTGAACTAGAAAAATTTGGTGGAATGCTTAATTAATTTATGTGTTATGTTTTACGTTTGAATTGTTATGATGTTTACTGGCAATGATAGTGAAAAGAGAAGAAATAACTTTGTGTGCCTATGTGGCAAGACTTATAATATATGTTGTAAAATTATGACTATGTTTTGGGTGTTTTCGGTATAACATTTGTTGGCAATGAGACTGAAAAGAAAAGAAGTAATTTTGTGTGCTTGTGTGGCAAGATTTAGAACATATTACTTGATTGTGATTATAATTCTATCCATGCTCTGTAAACAAAGTAGAAAATTTGAAAAACCTTAATGCATGCATGGGAAATTTTGAGACGCATGTGTTTAAATGCTTGTGGAAAAAGGAAAGCATAATTTGACTATGTTTTGGAGCTAAGTTATTAGCTTATGATGAGATTTGTTATTATCTCTTCTGCATGTTGTTATTAAAAATAATTGAAGGTGTTACTTGTATTCTGTGTTGAAAACCCATGGTGAGATGGGAGGTTTTTGCTTGGAATCTTGTATGTTGCATGGAAGGATGTGGAAAAATTGCTTGCATGCTAGGAGTAGCTGCATTTCATTTTAGTTTGGCCGCTCTGACCCCTGAATTGTCATCGAAAACCTACATCTAAAATCTGGAGCTTGGTGGAGTCAAGCCATAACTTTAAATTTTACTATTGGAAGATATTTTGTGACCTGACATTGAGGGATGATTATTAATGTCCAAAGTGCTAAGCCATTGTAAATGCTTATGAATTATCTTACTTCTTAGAGAATGGAAAAACTTTAGATTCTATTGGTGCAAGTCCAATATTGAAATTGTATTTAATATAAAAATTTTAAACAATGTAGGAATTGAGATAATATATGTGATAGTCTTACAACCTTTTGAAAGAAAAATAAAATAGTGCAGTCTTACCTTCTGAAATAATGAAGAATCGATATGCATTCAAGTAAAGCTTGTATTATTTTTTTGTAAGCTATTCGAATGAGGTATTGTTCAGAAACAAGGATTGATCTTGGTCTGGGGTTCAATAATTTTATTTTGTTGTGTATGCTAAGGTGAATGGGAAACAATGAATACGGTAACTTAAAATATGTTCTTGAATCTGTAACTGCATGTATAGAGATTTTATTTGAGTTATTAAATGGGGAACCTGGAAATGCTATGTTTTGGAAAAGACTAGCCTGAACTAAGTGGTATAGTAGCTAAATGAATGTGTTTAAAATAGTTTATGTGCTAGAGAGTTCTCATGAAGGTTGAAAGGAATATCTTCCACGAGATGATTAAGCAAACAGAGTTCAATTAAAATTTATAGTTTAGGTTATGTAAATCTTCAAATCGGACCTAGGTTTGAACACGACATTGAAGGCTATGGAAACTCTTAGGAGTTATTTGGAATCGAACAAGGATGTGATGAACTTAAAACCAGATGAAGTTGAGAGTGTATAAAAAAATTCAAATTAGAAATTAGAAACTTTAGAAGTTATGTTACTATTATAACCTTATGGATGAATTAAAATAAATACAAGAAAAATATGTTCTAAGCATAGTCAAGCTCCTAAAAGGTTGTGGTAATGAGAATATTTAAATCAACCCGTATGGTAGATTGCATAAGGTGGAGTGAGGAACATTGTAGTTGACTGTTTGAATGTCATTGCTTAGTTTAACAATGAGAAACAATACTCTTTTAAGTTCATTTGTATTAGATATCAAAATTATAATTGAAATGATGATTGCAGTTTTATGTTAACTTGTTGAATGGTTAGCTTAGTTCATGGTTTTGTTTATAATAAAATAATTATAGAGTATTGAGGGAAAAGTGTTTTGTGGATGCATATGTTAGTGTAGCCTTTACTTCAAAGGAATAGCCATTATAAAGGGAATCTAATTAAATTTATTTTAGTAATTGTGGAAATCTTTAGTTTTGAATGTGATGCTTAAATTAGCCTTTGTCTTATATTTTTTTTACCATCTAAACATTGGAGTAGTCAAATGGAAAGTTGATGTTCTTTTAAAAATTAGCAAAGCTTTGAATTATATTGAAACTATATACATTAGAAGACCTTTGAACCAACTTAGGTAAATTTTAAATTATGAAATATTAGGATTGTGGAAGGGACAATCTTATTTCGCAACCCAAGGTTGTGGGTAGGACAACCTTGAACCTATCTCAAGATTGTGGGTGAGACAATATTGTATATTAACTCTAATGGTGCTTGCGGGTAGGCAACCATCATATCCTTAATTTTATTTCAATATTGTGGGTGAGGCAATCTTGTATATTAACTGATATTGGCACTTGTGGGTAGGCAACCGACATAAACCAAGGCTCTAACTGTACTTCTAATAGAAAAAGGTCAGAATGGGAGGTAACGAAGGGTTGTATGGGCATCTCTTCTAGGTTATCCCTGCTAGTGATGAGTGGTGAATTGTGCTTGACTAGGTAAATCTGACAACATGATGGTATGGGACATCGTGTTGGTTAATCATCACAAAATATCGGGTGGTTACCAGGGTATTGGTAAGACCCTAGATGGTGCTCCATGGAAAATGGAAGATCATCTAGCTCGAGCATGTATGCGCTACGTCTTACATGGCATATGTATTTTAGATCATGTCAAGACATGGGGAAAGTATGTATCACACCTCTAGGTGTTATGGGCCCTAGAGGAAAAGAAACCCCCTACCTAAACTTAGGATCTCGAGAGGAGAGTGAAGTTCAAAATGGGTAACTATACGAGATCTGGCCAATCTCGATCTCATGAGTATTTCTGACTACAGTGGGATGGCACTCATGAAGATGAACCTAACATGCTCATACTAGGAAATAAAACAAAAATAAATTGGAATAAAAGAAAAAATTTCTCTTACGGTAAACTTTGATGTTGGACAACCAAGTGGGTAGACTTGGGGTGTTTGGACAACCAAGTGGGTAGAACTTGGGTTGTTACATTTGGTATCAGAGCCAAGGTTATGAATATTTAGGCAACAAAAATCTAGAAAGCCTATGACTAACTTAATTTTGTTGCTAGTGTGTTCACCAAAACTTGAAATTTGACTAGGCTCCTTGTTTTGCTGAACAGGCAATGGCATCCGGACAAAAGGCAAGTTCCTCAAAAATAACTATGGTGGATCAGTGGGAAGGGCTGACCAAAAACCCTAGAAGAGTCATTCAAAAAGTTATGAGACTCGGGGCATCAAAGGAAACCATAGAACATCCTCAGGAAAAGAGGAAGGAAAAAGAACCAGTTAATAAAGAGGATAAAATGGTCCGGATGGTACAACTATTGCGGGAGAAAATGAGCCAACAGAAAGAACAAATGGAGCAGCAAAGTGCTCAAATGGCTGAACACATAGCACAAAAAAATGCCCAAATGATAGAGCACATGGAGCAGCAAAAAGCTCAGTTGGCTCAACAACAAGAAATGATTTCCCATCAATAGAAGATAATTGAAAATTTATCTAAAGGAAAGGAAACGGTAATAGTTGAGGATGAGATAACTATTGAACCAGGAAGGAAAAAAGTAGGTTATGAGTTGGAAAAGGATATGTGAAGGCTCGATATAGCCAAATTTGATGGCAAAGGTGATGGGGAAGAGGCTGAGAGATGGTTGAATAGTGTGGAAGCCTATTTTATGGTTAGAACCTTATCATCTAAATCAAAAACCTCATGGGCAGTCTTCCATTTGATTGGAGCTACCACAGATTGGTGGGATACTTATAGGAAAACTCACAATGTGGAGGCTACTGATGTTCTTTGGGATACTTTTGTAATAGCATTCAAAGATAGGTTCTTAACACCACAATTTTACCTTGAAAGGATTACAGAATTTTCAAGGTTAACTTAGGGAATATGACTATGATTGAATATTATCAATGATTTGTGCAATTTCTCAAATACATGCTCGAGTATGAGTAGAGAAATGAGATCAAAATTCAAAAATTTCTCCTAGGGTTACATCCAAAAATTGGACACTTGATTCTTATGTTGAAACCTGCTACTTTAACTATTGCCTGTGACTTGGCTCGATAAGAAGAGGATAATCTCAAAGTCAAGAAAGCTTATTATCAACAATCCTCTGAAAAGGAAGAGTCACAAAAAAGAAAAATGTGGGTCCAACAAAAGGGGACAAGAATTGGACCAGGAATCGTGGCAATGGAAATCGAAATAGGTTTGATAGGAATAAGAACAAGTACCAAGGAAATAGGGGAAATCCAAACTATCGGGGTGGCCAAAGAAATTTTAGGGATAGGAATGATCAAAGAGCTAATGCACCAAGAGCTGGTAATCAAGAAGATAATGAGGGAAATAAGAAAGAGAGGGCACCATGAACTGGTTGTTGGATTTTTCAAGAACCTCATTATGTTGATAAATGTCCATTGCGAGCTGATAAGAGGAAGGAACCTATGGAACCTGCTCATAAGATTTATGCAGCAACAAGTAATTCCAAACTCAATGGTCAAGCAACACCTTTCCTATTGAAAGGTAAAATTTATGATAGAAATGTTTACATTTTAGTTGACTCTAGAGCAACTGATAGTTTTATTTCACCAAATATTTTAAGGGACATACTGGAAAAAACCTGGATTTATGGCTAATGGGTGGAAAGTCGAGTATGGGTCTGGGAAAACCTATACTATTGACCAATGTCTATTTGATCCTCAAATAATGCTACCTCAAGGACAAACCCGATGGCATTTATATGTAGCTCCATTGCATGCCTTTGACATAATTTTAGGTGTTGACTGGCTCAAAGCGCATAAAGCATTGTTAAATTTTGAGGAAATATGGATGGAATTTACTGATGATACCAAGCAAAGGATTCAGATTTGTTGTGGTCATGAATCAGTGGAACCACATATTTTGATAACAATGCAAGTTAAAAGAGCACTGAGAAAGGGTAGTAGAATATTTGTGGTCAAACTTAATAAAAAGGAGGAAAATGAATCTGGAGCAAGTCTTTTTCAAACCTATCCGGTATTGAATGATTTTTGGGATGTCTTTCCTAAGGATTTACCGGGTCTTCCACCCCAAAGGGAGTTTGATTTTACTATAGAACTACTACCAGGAGCAACCCCTATAGCTCGTGCGCCATATAGAATGACTACAATAGAGTTGCAAGAACTTAAGACTCAATTGCAAGAACTTTTGGAAAAAGGACATATTAAACCTAGTGTTTCACCATGGGGTGCACCAGTTCTATTCATGAAAAAGAAGGATGGAACTTTAAGGCTATGTATTGATTACAGAATGCTAAACAAGATGACTGTTAAGAATAAGTACTCTTTGCCTAGGATAGATGATTTGTTTGATCAACTAAAAGGAGCCACAATTTTCTCCAAAATTGACCTTAGATCTGGTTATCATCAATTGAGGATCCGAGAAGAAGATACCCATAAAACTGCTTTCCAAACTAGATATGGTCATTATGAATTTATAGTGTTGCCTTTTGGATTGACCAATGCACCAACAACTTTTATGAATTTGATGAATAGTGTGTTTCATGAACAACTAGATCGGTTTGTGTTGATATTCCTAGATGATATACTGATCTACTCCAAAAGCAAAGAAGAGCATGATTTACATATGAGGATTATTCTTGAAATACTCAGAAAGAATCAATTATATGGAAAACTATCCAAGTGTGAGTTTTATGCAACTCAGGTTCAGTATTTGGGTCATGTAATATCTGTGGAAGGGGTGGTTGTTGATCCAAAGAAAATTGAGGCTATTATTGATTGGCCTACTCCAACAAATGTTTCTGAAGTGTGGAGTTTTATGGGAATGGCTGGATATTATCATAGATTTATTCAAAAAATTTCTAAGATAGCTTATCCAATAACCAATCTCCAAAGGAAGGGAAAAGCTTTTAAATGGATGGAACGGTGTGAAGAGGCTTTCAAAACTCTTAAAGAAAAGCTAACATCAGCACCAATTCTTAGAATAGCAGATCCCACATGACCATTCATAGTGTGTACTGATGCCTCCTTGGAAGGATTAGGAGGAGTTCTCATGCAAGAGAATGGTGTTGTCACTTATGAGTCTCAAAAACTTAAGAAACATGAAGTAAACTATGCCACACATGATTTAGAGTTGGCTGTTGTAGTACATGCCCTGAAAATGTGGTGACACTACCTACTTGGGAAATATTTTGAACTTAGAACTGATCATCAAAGTTTAAAATACATCTTTACCCAACCAATGCTTAATGCTAGACAAAGACGCTGGATAGAATTTTTGGCAGAATATGATTTTGATATAGAATACATAAAGGGGAAGGAAAATAAGTTAGCGGATGCTTTAAGTAGAAGGTGACATATCAATGCTATGTCCCATTGTCAATCTGCTATAATTGAGCAAATTAGAAAATTGTAAATTCAAGATGAATATTCTCGAAAGTATCAAGAAATGGTTCAACAAGATTCTGATAAAGCAAGAGAATTTAGAATTTGGGAAGATACATTATTGTTTAAAAATAGGGTGGTAGTACCTAATGATCAGGATCTGAGGAATATGATACTGCAAGAGGTGCATAGTGCTCCTTATTCCGCTCATCCAGGATATGTAAAGATGTATGAGAATTTGAAAAAGGAATATTATTGGCCAAGAATGAAAAGGGACATCATTGGATTTGTGGCTAGATGCTTAGAATGTCAAAAAGTAAAAGTTGAACATCTACATCCAACTGGACGTTTATTTTCGCATGACATTCCACAACATAAGTGGCAAGTTGTGACTATGGATTTTATTGTGGGATTGCCTAAAAATCACTTTCAACATGATGCCATCTTGGTGGTAGTGGATAAATTGACCAAAGTGGCACATTTTCTGCCTAGAAATATTAAATATGGAGCTCCCACTATAGCCCAAAAATTTTCCAAGGAAGTGGTACGACTACATGGCTTTCCTGAAACAATTATATCGGACAGAGATTCCTGATTCACATCCAAATTTTGGCAGACATTGCATCAGGCATGGGGAACAAAGCTCAACATTAGTACTACTTATCATCCTGAGACAGATGGACAAATAGAAAGGGTGAATCAAGTCTTAGAGGATATGCTCCGCATGTATTGTATGGATCATCAAATGAAGTGGGAAGATTACCTTTTTCTAGTAGAATTTTCTTACAATAATAGTTACCATACTTCTTTAGGTATGGCTCCATTTGAGGCTCTATACGGGAGGAGGTGCAGAATGCCACTAACATGGAGTAATCTAGAGGATCGGGTGATGATCGGGTCAGATATGGTCAGAGAAATGGAAGACCACCTCAATGAAATTCATCAAAGGCTCAAAGAAGCCTCAGATAGACAAAAGAGTTATGTGGATCTTAAGAGAACACCCAGGGAATTCACTATGGGAGACAGAGTATTCCTAAGAGTTAAACCTACCAAAAGTTCTATTAAATCCTCTAAGCTTAGCCCATGATTTGTAGGGCCTTTTGAAATTGTTGACAAATTAAACCCAGTCGCCTATAAATTAGACTTGCCACCCAATTTGTCAAAAATTCATGATACATTCCATGTGTCCCTTCTGAAGAAATATGTGCCTGATCCCTCGCATGTTTGGAATGTTGAACATTTGCAGATGGACGATCCCTTGCGCATTGAAGTGTGACCTGTTAAGATCCTTGGATATCGAACTAAACAACTGAGGAAGTAGAATATTGAGCAATGCAAGGTCCAATGGGACCAATTTTCTAAAAATAGTGCCACGTGGGAAGATGTGGCCATCATGAAAAGATAGTTTCCATTTTTGTTTGAGTAGTGTTTGATTAGTGTTATCTCCATAGCATAGTTCTATCTTGTTTAAACAATGATATTATCATATCTTGGTTTGTGAAGTATGATAAGTATATTTGATGATGTGTATGTTTGATATTAATGCTACATGATGATTCAGTTTTGGAAAAATGTAAATTCATTGATGCATTGTATCGATTTTCTATTATTCATGTCCATATTATTATTTTTTAATGCATCAATGGGAAATGTAAACACAGGGACTATGTTTAATCTTAAGGGGGGAGTATGTAATAACCCTCCAAAACTCTACTCTATTATATGCCTAATTTGTCTGCAAGGATGAGATACTGCTAATGTATTTGTGGATGCAGAGGACAGGTATTGTACTGGCAAGGACAATGCAAAAGAAGGATGTCTTCTCAATGGACCGTAGGATTGTTCGGTGCAAGGTAAGTCAGGGAAATGATGAGCGGTGGTGTATTCATCGGTTGATAGGGACAAAGAACCCTATAGGCAATGCATTCACCAACGGTCCATGTAGATGCATAACATGTAGTTGCATTTGTAGGGATGTTTGATGCTTGTCAAATTGTGATGTTTGATTGGTGATGAAGATGCCAAAATGCATGGGAGCCATAGTTGTGAATAAGAAATAAAAAAAATAGAATAGTGATATGATTATTTTTGTGTTATGATATGAAAGAGAAAATATGTAAAGGAGGCAAAGTAAAATAATTGGTAATCATATATTTATGACTTTATATGTTTTGAAGAATTTATTTATTTAAAGGAAATAATATATAACATATTCATATATATATTGCTATGGGAACAAGAAAATATAATATGATGGCAATAGCAATAAATAATTTTTATTATTTCTTTTTTTAAATCAAGGAACACCAATGTTATAATCAATTATATTCTAAAGAAAATAGAATATAGGTGAAGGAGTTCTTAAACTATAGGAAGGAGCTAATTAAATTAAAGGCAACAAAGTGTTTGTTTGGATTTATAAAATATATGATATATATAAATTTAGTCGGTAAATAAAGGAATGATTATCAAGTTCAGTTGGACGTGAGGAAGTGGGGAACACTTGGCAATTAGCATGTTTTGGAAGAAGAATCTCAATGAACGGTAGCGGGCTCGGAGGAAGAAGGAGATGTTTAATAAAAATGGAAAAATGAGAGAGAGGAGAGGAGAAGGTCTAGTGTCTTCGGCAAGAGGAAGCGACGACGAGCAAAGGATGCGATAGAGCAAGGGAACGGACTATGAAATCTAGTAAGTGAACTGGCAAAATTTGGTGGAATGCTTAATTATTTTGTGTGTTCTATTCTGCATTTGAATTGTTATGATGTTTGTTGGTAATGATAGTGAAAAGAGAAGAAATAAATTTGTGTGCCTATGTGGCAAGACTTATAATATATGTTGTAAAATTATGATTGCATTTTGGGTGTTTTTGGTATAACGTTTGCTGGCAATGAGACTGAAAAGAAAAGAAGTAATTCCATGTGCTTGTGTGGCAAGATTTAGAACATATTACTTGATTGTGATTATAATTCTATCCATGCTCTGTAAACAAAGTAGAAAATTTGAAAAACCTTAATGCATGCGTGGGAAATTTTGAGATGCATGTGTTTAAATGCTTGTGGAAAAAGGAAAGCATAATTTGACTATGTTTTGGAGCTAAGTTATTAGATTATGATGAGATTTGTTATTATCTCTTCTACATGTTGTTATTAAAAAGAATTGAAGGCGTTACTTGTATTCTGTGTTGAAAACCCATGGTGAGATGGGAGGTTTTTGCTTGGAATCTTGTATGTTGCATGGAAGGATGTGGAAAAATTGCTTGCATGCTAGGAGTAGTTGCATTTCATTTTAGTTTGGCTGCTCTGACCCTTGAATTGTCACCGAAAACCTACGTCTGAAATTTGGAGCTTGGTGGAGTCAAGCCATAACTTTAAATTTTACTGTTGGAAGATATTTTGTGACCTGACGTTGAGGGATGATTATTAATGTCCAAAGTGCTAAGCCATTGTAAATGTTTATGAATTCTCTTACTTCTTAGAGAATGGAAAAACTCTGGATTCTATTGGTGCAAGTCCAATATTGAAATTGTATTTAATGTAAAATTTTTAAACAATGTAGGAATTGAGATAATATATGTGATAGTCTTACAACATTTTGAAAGAAAAAAGAAAATAGTGTAGTCTTACCTTCTGAAATAATGAAGAATCGATATGCATTCAAGTAAAGCTTGTATTATTTTTTTGTAAGCTATTCGAATGAGGTATTGTTCGAAAACAAGGATTGATCTTGGTCTGGGGTTCAATAATTTTATTTTGCTACGTATGCTAAGGTGAATGGGAAAAAATGAATATAGTAACTTAAAATATGTTCTTGAATCTATAATTGCATGTATAGAGATTTTCTTTGAGTTATTAAATGGGGAACCTAGAAATGCTATGTTTTGGAAAAGACTAGCCTGAACTAAGTGGTATAGTAGCTAAATGAATGTGTTTAAAATAGTTTATGTGCTAGAGAGTTCTCACGAAGGCTGAAAGGAATATCCATTATGAGATGATTAAGAAAACAAAGTTCAATTAAAATTATAGTTTAGGTTATGTAAATCTTCAAATCGGACCTAGGTTTGAACGCGGCGTTGAAGGCTATGGAAACTCTTAGGAGTTATTTGGAATCGAACAAGGATGTGATGAACTTAAAACCGGACGAAGATGAGAGCGTATTAAAAAAAAATCAAATTAGAAATTAGAAACCTTAGAATTTATGTTATTGTTATAACCTTGCGGATGAATTAAAATAAATACAAGAAAAATATGTTTTGAGCATAGTCAAGCTCCTAAAAGGTTGTGGTAATGAGAATATTTAAATCAACCCATATGGTAGATTGCATAAGGTGGAGTGAGGAACATTGTAGTTGACTGTTTGAATGTCATTGCTTAGTTTAACAACGAGAAACAATACTCTTTTAAGTTCATTTGTATTAGATATCAAAATTATAATTGAAATGATGATTGCAGTTTTATGTTAACTTGTTGAATGGTTAGCTTAGTTCATGGTTTTGTTTATAATAAAATAATTATAGAGTATTGAGGGAAAAGTGTTTTGTGGATGCATATGTTAGTGTAGCCTTTACTTCAAAGGAATAGCCATTATAAAGGGAATCTAATTAAATTTATTTTAGTAATTGTGGAAATATTTAGTTTTGAATGCGATGCTTAAATTAGCCTTTCTATCTTATATTTTTTTTACCATCTAAACATTCGAGTAGTCAAACGGAAAGTTGACGTTCTTTTAAAAATTAGCAAAGCTTTGAATTATATTGAAACTATATACATTAGAAGACCTTTGAACCAACTTAGGTAAATTTTAAATTATGAAATATTAGGATTGTGGAAGGGACAATCTTATTTCGCAACCCAAGGTTGTGGGTAGGACAACCTTGAACCTATCTCAAGATTGTGGGTGAGACAATCTTGTATATTAACTGCTAATGGTGCTTGTGGGTAGGCAACCATCATATCCTTAATTTTATTTCAAGATTGTGGGTGAGGCAATCTTGTATATTAACTGATATTGGCACTTGCGGGTAGGCAATCCGGTATAAACCAGGGCTCTAACTGTACTTCTAATGGAAAAAGGTCAGAACGGGAGGTAACGAAGGGTTGTATGGGCATCTCTTCTAGGTTATCCCTGCTAGTGATGAGTGGTGAATTGTGCTTGACTAGGTAAATCTGACAACACGATGGTATGGGACATCATGTTGGTTAATCATCACAAAACGTCGGGTGGTTACCAAGGTATTGGTAAGACCCTAGATGGTGCTCCATGGGAAATGGAAGATCGTCTAGCTCGAGCATGTATGCGCTACGTCTTACATGGCATATGTATTTTGGATCATGTCAAGACACGGGGAAAGTATGCGTCACACCTCTAGGTGTTATGGGCCCTAGAGGAAAAGAAACCCCCTACCTGAACTTAGGATCTCGGGAGGAGAGTGAAGTTCAAAATGGGCAACTATACGGGATCTGGCCAATCTCGATCTCATGAGTATTCCGACTGCAGCGGGATGGCACTCATGAAGATGAACCTAACATGCTCATACTAGGAAATAAAACAAAAATAAATTGGAATAAAAAAAAATTTCTCTTACGGTAAACTCTGATGTTGGACAACCAAGTGGGAAGACTTGGGGTGTTTGGACAACCAAGTGGGCAGAACTTGGGTTGTTACAATATGCACTATTGAGAGTAGCAATTTATTATGAAAAAAAAATGTAATTTTGTAAGTGTAACCTTATAATAAAATCAAATTAGAAGATGTCCCTTTGATTTTAAGGGTCTTACATGGTGGTTCGTTACATCACAAACATTTTATAAAAATATATCACAGAAACAATAACTTATATAAGAAAACATCATAATAAAATTAATTACACAATTATATTTAGTAAAAATTAATTTTAAATTTTAAAAATTAAATTAAAGAAAATATAAATACTTATTCACACAAAGAATTAAGTTTGAACTACATATATAAATATGAAAATTATTAAAATTTATTTTAAAAATTAAAAATAACTTGATCTTATGAAGATGCCGTGTATGAAACAACAGTAGATGACTTCACGTTAGAACATTTTGATCTGTAACTCCATGCACATGTACACTACAAAAATAAGCAGAGTAGTTGAGAAGCCAAAACAATACTTCATCCTTATCTAGCATTAAAAAAAACATCATAGATCATTTTTTGGTTTAGTAGTGGAGGCCGATGTGATTAGCAAAAGAACATTTACAACAACAATGGGCAGATCCCAGAGAAGCATAACAGCAAACGCAATCTTTAGCAGCATCTGTACCCTCATAAAGGAGACCATTTTCAGTATCTTGTTCGTTGCCTTGTTGCTCTGATAACAAAATGCCTCTACTTCCTTCATTACTTTCGCCTGCTTTAGTAGAAACACAAAACAGCAGAAAACTCAGACAAACCAGAAATGCTAACAAACAGGACTTACCCATCGTGGTTGCCATAGGACTTGTAACAAAGAGAAGGAAACACCAGAAACTGATTGACCTATTTTTCTTGGATGACTACTTATTTATAGACACAAATATTCCTTCTTTCAATAAAATATAAGAAAAAATTGTTTATGCCAGATAAGTGCCATAAGTATCACGAATAAAAGCAAAAATTTGGAAATCTTTCAGGTAATTTAACGACACGAAGTAACAGTTGAATATTAAAGTTGCAAAAAAACCCCAGAATTCACTGTTAACCATATTCTCAAAGGATAGAACCTACTGATAAGCTTCAATCCGAAACAACATCCTTCTAGATTATAGAAAAACACTTGAGAAACACTTGAGGGTATTTGGTTCTGTCTGGAATGTCAACATTGTGTTTAGATATTATTTATGTATGATTCGAGAAGATTTGAATCACGGTTTTTTTTCACATATAAAAAACTACTTAATATTTTTATGTTAACCATCATAATAATAATTAAGAAAAAAATAATATAAAGACTTTTCTTTCTTTTAAAACAATTAACAATATTAAGATGATATATTTATCTTATAATATTTTTAAAAATTGAGTTTGAGTAATGTTTTATAATATTTTATCTTATTTTAAAAGAAAAAATTAAATTAAATTATTAAAATAAATATTTGATTTTAATATAATCAATCAGAATGTAATATACACAGTTATCATGTTTTTGAAATACAATTACAGTGATTATTTGGTCAATTAAATCATATCTATGTAAGATTGATGACTATTACTTCTCTTCTATCAAATTAATGATATTTTCTTCTTTCACATATAAAATATTTTATTATTTATTATTTTATAAAATATAAATTAAACCAAGATTAATTATCAAGGTGCTCATTTAATTATTTATTATTTTATAAAATATAAATTGAACTAAGATAAATTATCAAGATACTCATTTACTTTTTAGCTTGTGTTTTTTCCATTAGATATGACATAATATTTACTTCCTTGAGGATACTTAAATTAATAAATTTTGAAAGTCAAAAATAGCATTATTCATTATATTCTATATATATTTTTTAAAATATTAATACTATTCTTTTAATCCCCCTCCCCTTCCTAACTTTTTTTTTTGGCAAAAAAAACTAAATTTTACTAAACAAAAACTAGAATACACAGTCGTAAGGCCTTTTATATATGTGTCACAGCAAGGAAGTGCCTTTAGATATACATACCTATAATCCCATGAAGGCTAAATACCTAATTAGAGAATATATGAAAATTGCATAAATAAGCATTGCTACTCCAAATTATTGAATGACATATCAGAGTACTTTTCAAAATTACAATAAGATAAAACCATTAGTTTATTTTCCTTGTATATTGGATATCCTCTCAAAACTACATTCATGAGGTATTCATTTCTAGTGGTGATTGCAAATTCTTGCAACTCCACCAGCTCATCCTACTAAGCTCTATTGTTATTTATCTATCCTATCTCCACCTTCCCATGTACATAGTAATTCGAACAATTCCTAATCATGAAACATATGAGCTATTATGTTGTTACTTATTCCTTCCCCATCGTTGGGGTAATCCTATCGAAGCAAAATCTAAAAGTTCATATAATCTTCCCCTAGGTTTTTTCCCTACCATAATCCCACCAATGATGATATCTCTTTATTCCCCAATTAGCCAATCTATCACCATGTGGAAAAATATTTTTGTGCTCTATTTTTTAAACCCATAATATTGTCCAAGATCCACTAGACCCCTCATTCCATTCCCTCCTCCTCCTACTTGTTCAACATATTGATTAAGATCTGAGATTTAGACTCCACTTTAATTATTGAGTATCCTTGATTAAGATCCAAGGCTAAGCCTTCATAGATGGTCATAGCCTCCATCACCATGTTGCTATTCCTTCCAATACCTCTATGGAAGCCAAGAACCATCATAGATTTGCATGTATGGACCACCTCTCTAATAACCACCTCCTTCGGATTGCTATGAGCAGCACCCTTGATGTTAACCTTAACCCAATCCATCGATGATGGCTTTCAAATCCATCCCTTCAGTAAATTTTTAGGAGGAGCCTTGTTTCAGAGCTCCAATTTCATAATGATTGGGACTAAACCCACCTAGGGATCATAATCTCAAGAAGATCCAATAACTACTCATATCTGGGTATAAACTAAGAAATTTTAATTCCTCGTACAACCTCTCTAATATTAAGCAAAATTCTTAAGAGAATTGACTCCCTGGATGAGTACTCATCATAGAAAATATACCTATTGCACTCTAGCCACACTTATCATAAAGTGAAGGCCTTAAAATAATAGACTAGAAGTGAAAACTATCTACTTTTCCCCCTAGATCTCCTTAGATCAAAGAACTATTCCAATGAGACATCACCAAGCTGAGGTAAATTAAATAGCCTTTCTTCTTGATCTTAGATTCAACCAAAAAAGGGAAATCAAACTAGAAGGTGGTCAAAATATTCTCTCATCCCACAATAGAGCACACACCATTCTAGGCCCATAAAGCCCCTCTTACGAATATTTTACTGAGTTAAAATCCTATTTTGAATTTCGAAAAAAATGAAAATGTTGACTTTTGACCATATATTTAAATTCCACACCTTCTTCCAAATTTCCCTCTCCCTACCGAGTCCTTCTATGAGCCAATCATATCCCTTATTGATAGAATACCATTCATTTCCTTCGTATTTCCATCCCAAATAATATTCCACTTCCAAACACAAGCACTACCTTTAATCTAAAAGAGCTCTCAGACTATCCCTATCTTCTTCAACTATTTATCTCTAAATCAAAATGTCTTCCCACCTCCTCAAATCCACTCTCCCTTCATCTTCCTCCTATAAGTCCTTGACCCAATTTCCATTCTTAAAAATCTCTACAATATTACCCAAGTTTGGTAACTAGGAAGTAATTGACTGGTATTGATCCTATGCATCATCCTAAAATTTTGTCTTTCTCCCATTTTTGACTTTCTAGAATAATACAACAATAAAATTACTAGCCTTTTTAATTGTAGTCCAAATGATGGACCCCTCCATTAAAGGGGAGGCTATGAACTGCTTCTCCTTCAAAAAATATTAGAGAAGTACCTTCTTGCTTTCCCCTACATCTCACACCATGTTATTATGAACTTCCCCCTTCCATAAGTTAGAGACTTAATAAAATTAAACTGGCTTCTAGCCATTATTGATTGGTGGATTTTTTTTTTTGTATTTTTATCCCCCTCCCTCACCCAGGTGATTCTATAATTTTATTTCCAGAACACCTCCTCCTTTCACTCCGACTCCTCCTCCTTCTTCATCACCTTTATATCCTAGATCAAGAGCTCCTAATAAAGATCTTCCAAATGAATTATCTTAGTCACCTGCTCAAGATCCTGCACTACCTCTTGGGACTCTCATTCAATATTTCCAAAAGCTAGATGGTTTTATTATTTTAGCCTCTTTTTCACATACTACAATATTTTAAGAAATATAAACATCATAGTTCTAAATGTCAGGTTTTCTTTTGTCCACCATCTAAGGATAAAATCATTGAAATCCTCATGGTCGAGCCAAGCAAGTTGAAACCAAAAAGAGATATTCCTTGGTTTAATCTAACTAAAGGTGTCAAGAGAGAATGATTAGTGATCATACCCCATAAAGGAGAGAATATTTGAGTGCAATACTATTCCTCTAGCCACCCTATAGTCATCAACTAAAAAATAATCCAAATTTTCTTGGATATGGTCCAAGTTTAGTCTCTTATTACTCTAGGTGAACAAGCAACCTTTTGAAACCACATATCTAATACCCAACCTATCCATTTAGTAAATAAAAAAATGAATCCCCATGTATAGGACTATGGATCCACCTTGCTCTTCCTCCAATGAAGCAATAGTATTAACATCCCCTCCAACTATTTAAAATATTTACTTCCATTTTTCTAAAATTACCTACATTTCCCTCCATTGCTCCACTCTTTATTTTATATTAGACAAAGCATAAAAGTTAACTACCTAAAAGGGAGCCACATTTAAATGTAGATACCCTTTTATCTCCAAAATTCTTGCAGCTACCACTACATTTGTAGACACCAAAACCTAAGCATTAACAAAATCACATATGCACCCCACATAAAATCTTGCATAGTAAAATTATATACCAAAGTTTAGACTTAGGTGTATAAAATCTTGCACATTGTCCTATTTTACAGATTTATGAAATCTAGAAAATCAGCCTATGATACCCCACCTAACCACTAGACATGTGTTGTAGCCACCTTACCAACATTCATTTCCACATCTCACACACCCTTGTCCCCTTTATCCCTTCACATGGGATATCCCATACACCTCACTTCACTTGCAACCACATTACCCTAGTTAAGTGAGACAACCTAGGTGACTCACTCTAACTCCCCCTTGCATTTGGAAACCCTAGATTACCACTTGGTAATCCTAGCTTGCCACCTCCCATTTCCCTCTAAAATCCTAAGGGGCCTATAAAAGCACCTTCACCCCATAAAAAAAAAGAAGGTTGGGTACACATATTGTCAAGCTATTGAAATAACACCAAGAGCTCACACACATCCCAAGGAGAATACATTACACAGAAGGTTGGGTACACATATTGCCTTGAAGCCTTATTTTGGAGTCTTCTACCATTCATTATAAACCACCCACCTATAGTTACACAGTCAAAACTATACTTGTGTGGTTTCCCCACTATCCGTGCACGATTTACTAGCCCACATAGTGCATCTATGGTTTCTTAGAAGCAAATAAATATATCAAACATGATCAATAAGTTTTTAATCCTAGCAAGGCATCTGGTTTTATTTTCTCTATTTTCTACAATATTATGTTTGAGGGTTTTGTCTATATGGTTTTCACTCTTGTATACAGGTGCTACTAAATCCCCATTTGCCTTCTTATTATGTGTGCAAGAAATAGGTATCTTGGAGAGCTACTGAAGCTAGAGTGGTCCCCAAATTGGAGAGCATAAGCCCACTCACCCATGTGAAGTTGTAGCTGAAGAATGGATAACATGAAGTTTTATGAAGACTTGGAAGATCCCTCTATTTTCCAATCATTAAAGCATTGTATTCAGAAGAGATATCAAAAGCATTGTAAAATTACCCCCAACACATTTTAGGCAATTCAAAAGTCATTGTAATATTGTATCAAATATCAATACAAAGAGAATTTTTTATTATCTTCTCTTTTATTTGTCTATATTTATTTGTGTTCAGTTATTTTGCTATAGAAATGGTAATCATAGTGGGAACCCCTAAGGGTTTCGTATGTTTTTTCCATGCTATTATTTGATTACTGATCTATGTTTTCTATGGTTTCAGGTTTCTAGAGTTCGAGCATGCAAATATTTGAAATTGAGACTAATAGATTCGAAGCCTATTTCTATTTGAATTTGTTCTTGAGAAACCACGAGCACTTGGTTACATATCTGAGGAACCATGCACCGGTGGTGGTACATATGTAAAATTATGAATCAATGGTTGGATCACTATGGAACCATGGATTGATAGTTGAGAAAATTAGAAGGAGCGATGAAAGGATAATAGGTTTGTACACTTGGAACTCTCTTTCCTTTGTTTTCAGTTTTAGAATTACATTTAGTTTAAATTAAGAGTATTTGTATTATTTGAAATTGTTTGCATTTAGGTCATAGGCTAGGCGCATATAATATTCAAAATAAAAAATACAAAAATAAGAAATAAAAAAATCTGCATTTCTAGATCAGTTAGCAGAGCATGTGCATAGCCTGGTTAGAAATAATCTAGGTATATTTGGTATTTTGAGCTTAACCTACCTCATGTTCTATTATTCAATCAAAATCATGCATCCACGGTTAATATTTACCAAACACACACACACACGATTGATGAACCATGCAAACATAGTTTACCAAAACTAACCGCCCACCAACAGTTGGCCTTGATAACAAAACCTTGTCAGATCTTCCTTGAAATTAACTATTTTAGCCCCTAATTTGTTTTATGTCTACTACTATGTGTTTTCCTACTTTTTGCATTAGGCAACAAACAAAATTGCATATTAGATTGCATCACACAATAACAAACAAATCCATCACACACTCATGTGAATGTTGGACAAGGTTGGACTTCATCACCAACCCCCAATATATTTTACCCTGTTACTTCACCAAGGCCAAATTCAAGAACCATATTAGTCATGGAAAATAACACGTATTCCTCTTCAGAGGGTGTATGATTGCCCATGGTGAATATGGATGAGAACTCATAGGACCTACGCCCCCTCATCGGATTTGAGTTTCATCTCAAAGTCCTGGTGGGTTTCACAACTCGGACATCATCATAGTGTTAGTGTGTGAGAGAATCTAGGTGAAATTCATAGACTCATTTAAGGGTAAAATATTTACACATTGCTTTTTCTTTTTTTACCAAAAAAAAATCAAAAGTTGCTTAAAAAAAAAACACAAAAATCAAACTTTGCGTAAACTTAGAAACAAGAACATTGTTTGTTTGTTTGCTTTGAGTGTTGTATTGATTTGTACTTCTATCACACATCCACAAAAATACATTTATATTTTACACATCATCCCATATTTAGTGTATGGTAACAACCCATGGTCAAGCTAGAAGGTTACCCCTAGTTCAGAGTCAATTAACTTCTCCCATGGATCCATCTTAGTCTTGTCAGGCCCCTAACACTTCGATGGTAGGGAAAATTAGTGTAGACCCTACTATATAATTGAACATGAATTTTGGGCCCTCTAATGGTGCCTCCATTTTGGATATAGACATCATGCAGAGGGCTACTCATACTGCCATCCCTGAGACACCTAGGAGTGAGCCGCATATGCTAACATATGGTCATGTTACACTTATTGACATGCATATCATTAGGTAATACCTGAATGTAGCTGGTATAGTTTTCCCATAATTACCTTTGCTCACCATTCTACCCTACACCACTCTATAATTTTATTAGGAAGCCACTTTCCCACACCACAACAGTCCAACAAAACCTTCATGAACCCAATTTTTGAACCAACTACTGCCACTATAGCCCATAACCATCCATCATCATATAACCAACACCCCATCATATTAACAAACCAAAATATCATTTGCACCAATACCCTATATGAATCACCTATTAGCATTGCTTCATAGATCTTGGTATCCATCCCATCCACTGCACCTATAGCCCCAATGCATTATAACATTCCCAATTCAACATCAATACCTTTTGCAACTTACCCTCTACCAAAATCTACTAATATGGTTTCCACCCAACCAACATCATCATCCAAAACTTACACAACCATACCATCCTCCTATGTGATTGTCATGCAACAAGCCTTATTTCAATTACAACAAATGATCCTGGATAATGCTAACCGTAGCATTAATTCTAACACACATCAACAATCACAAGAAATCAACTGAAATCAATCCTCCACATCTCAACCCCACAAATTCTTCACTAAAGATCCATCTTGGGTGTTGCATCCCCAAACCACCATATCCTCTAATCCACCTCAACACATGTATTCTAACCCTTCAATTCAACATGTTGTCATGCCCCCATCACCTCACTACCATAAAGTCCCTCATCAACAACCTTACCATAATCCATTCCATCCTAACACACCACATCATCCCAACCCTACTGTTGATGCATAGTACTACCAATAGTAGTTAGAAAACTAGGGTTTTAACCCTTTAGAGGATCCTAATTTCTAATTATTGCAGAGTCAGATCGATAGCCTTGCCTTATAGACACTAGGTATGCAATACCAAAACCCACCTTGAGGTAGCTACTCAATCACCCGATCCATGCTTCAGTACCATCATTACCTTATATGGTACATTTTTAGTTGCTAAAATTTAACAAATTCAAGGGAGATGAGGACACCCATGAGCATGTAACTAGATTCATCAATGTGTGCTTTAGGATTAAGAATAATGATGCACTCATGCTTCACACCTTTCCTTAGATATTTGGGGGAGATGCCCTAGATTGGTACAACCACCTATTACATCAAAGTGTTTACACTTTCAAGCAAGTTGTAGATCAATTCTTGGAATGATTCATGTTGAATATAAAAAATAAGACTACATTGACTCATTTAATTAATTTTACATAGTATGATTCTAAATCGGTCTATGATTTTGATAACTGTTTTTTTTGAAAAATTTGAAAAAACTTGTATTAAAACAAAAGACAGTTACAAGTGGGAGAAAAAACATCCCAACCAAAGGCAAAGAAACCAGAAGACAACAGGGCGCAAAAACACGACATGTCGCAAAAATGCGACATGTCGCGAAATTGTGACACCAAACCTAACCACAGCCGCACCACGACAACAAGTCGTGAAATCGTGACATGTCGCGAAATCGTGATAGAACAACGCCGAGGCCGCAAAACATAGAAAGTGTCACGAAATCTCGACGACACAACACCAAAGCACCTAGATGCCAGAAGCATCGCAAAATCGTGACGAGAAAGCCAGAAGGCGCCTGATCTCCAGAAGTGTCGCGAAATCACGATGACACAACACCAAAGCACCCAGACGCCAGAAGCATCGCGAAATCACGATGATAAAGCCAAAAGGTTCCTGATCTCCAGAAGTGTCACAAAATCGTGACGAGTTCACCCCTTGACGCCAGCACTGCAAAAGTGTCACGATATCGCGACGTCTTTTCCTCATGGCTCCAGTTGACCGGAAGTGTCACGATTTCGTGATGAGATTTCCCTTGAGCATCCCTTCAGCAAAAGTGTCACGAAATCGTGACGTGTTCTCCCCTTGGCACCATTTCCTCAAAAGAGTCACGATATCGCGATGAGTTTCCCTCATGAAGCTTGTTCTCCAAAACTGTCACGAAATCGCGACGAGTTTTCCCCTTAGCATCCTTTCCTCAAAAGTGTCGCGAAATCGCGACAAATGTTCACCTTGATGCTCAATCTGCAAAAATGTTGCGATATCACGACGTCTTTTCCTTATGGCTCCAGTTGACCGAAAGTGTCACGATTTCACGAAAAGATTTCCCTTGGGCGGCCCTTCAGCAAAAGTGTCGCAAAATCACGACGTGTTCTCCCCTTGGTGCCCTTTCCTCAAACGAGTCGCGATATCGCGACGATTTTCCCTCATGAAGCTTGTTCTCCAAAACTGTCACGAAATCACGACGAGTTTACCCCTTAGCATCCTTTCCTCAAAAATGTCATGAAATCACGACAAATTTTCACCTTGATGCCCGATCTTCAAAAGTGTCGCGATATCGCGACGACTTTTCCTCTTAGAGCCATTGCTACAAAGATGTCGTGAAATCGCGACGATTTCTCCCCCGGGAGCCCATTCGGCAGAAGTGTCGCGATATCACGACGAATTTTCCCTTGGGCAGCTTTTCACCAAAAATGTCGCGATATCACGACGATTTTTCCCCTTAACGCACTTTTTCCAAAAGTGTCACGAAATCGCGACGGCTTCCATCCAACGGCTGCTGCAGCGAAACAGGTCACGAAATCGTGACACCTTCCCACCAAAGGCCGTGACGGCGCAACAGGTCATGAAATCATGACAGTTTTCCTCCAAAGGCCGCAGCAACGAAACAGGTAGCGAAATCGCGACAGCTATCCGGGAAAGGCCGCGACGGAGCAACATGTCACGAAATCGCGGTAGCTTTCCAGCCAAGGTCGCGACGACGCAACAGGTAGCGAAATCGCTACACTTTCTCATCAAAGGCCGCAACAACTCAGAAAGTAGCGAAATCGCTACAACTTCTCTCCGAAGACCGCGACAGCGCAACATGTCACGAAATCGTGACAGCTTTCCAGCAAAGGCCGCGATGGCGCAACAGGTCATGAAATCATGACAAAAACCTTCCTTAGCCATTTTTGTGCTCATTGATGCAGGGATCGTTCCAGACCATGCCGAATCACTTCATCTATCAGAGGCATATCACTGTGCAGCTGCACCCCTACCTCTTTCTCAGCACCCATCTTCGCAAGGAAGTCAGCTATCGTATTCAAATTTTGGCTCACATAAACAGGGATAACATCATCTAACTCCCTCCATAACTCCTTGATTTGGGAGATCAAAATCCGCAGTCTCCAAGCTTTCGAGGAGAAGTTTCGCATGCAATCAAGAGCGCCGACCAGGACTTGAGAATCGGATTCGAGAATTATCCTCCTGTGACCCTGCTTAACAGCCCAGATAGAAGCTGATTTGATGGCAATGGCTTCAGCTTCATTGTTTGTGGCTCTGCCCAAGCCCTGTAGTTCCTAGTAAAGCACCGCACCAGAATGATCCCGGTAGACAACACCAATACCCGCACTACCCGGGTTGCCTTTTGCAGCTCCATCAGTATTGATCTTTATCCAACCTACTGGGGGAGGTTTCCAGCAAACTCTGTCTTGTCCCTCTTGCCCCTCAACCCCCTCTTCCAGATGCCCAAGACCAGCCTGATTCTCTTCTTCAGCATTGATGGCAACAGTTTTTGAGACTTTGCTCCAGATGACCTGCCAAACACCGTCTATCGAGGAGAAAGTGTCTCTGAAGATCCGAGCATTTCTCTCCAGCCAAACTTGCCACCAAATGAAAAGAAAGCCTAACTCCCAGCCAATTCGGAGAGCTATGGATTTGAATCTACCCCTTTTCCATTTTTCCCAAATATTGGCACGATTTAGATCACCATTAGCCCGGAGTTTAAATTGAGAGAACCAGCGCTCCCAAATCTGATGTGTAAAAGGGCACTCGAACATCAGGTGATCAGCAGTTTCCTCATGTTTGTGGCATAAAGCACATTGAGAGGGGCCAATGATTCCCCTACTTCTGAGATTGTCAAAGGTGAGAATTCCATTGTGCATAAGCTGCCAGGTGAAGAAATTCACTTTCGGCCAGCCCTTGGAATGCCAAATCCTTCTCCAATCCTGAACCAGAAATGAGTGCGGGGGAGGCTCAGGGAGGATCTTTTCATACCCATCCTTTACTGAATAGACCCCAAGGCTCCCATAGCCCCAAGCTAATTCATCCTCCTCATCCCTCCCTGTGAGGAACCTTTCTGACAAGATTTTGTGCAAGATGGGCGCCAACTCCGGAGGGATAGTAATTGGCCACTCCTCCCACCTCTTAAACTTTTTGAATTTATACTCCCCCAATTGGCTGGTGTGGAAATAGTTATCAATGAGGAACCAGCCCTGGGCTTCTAAGGCGGTCTTGATTGGTTGTAGCTCAGGAAACGAAGCAATGATGGGTGGATACTGGTCCCAAGAGTCAGTCTAGAAATGTGCCTTATCCCCTCTCCCCACTTTCCAAAATAATTGGTCTTTGATAACCTCAGATCCAAGCTTGAGAGTCTGCCACACTAAGGATCCAGTACCTTCCAAGGGAAAGCGGCCCACCTCATTGGGGTGAACATGACCCAAATATTTACTGGAAAGGATTCTGCTGAATAGGGAGGTTGGCTGGGAAATCCACCTCCAATACAGTTTTCCAGCCAAGGCTCTGTTATTAAGCTTGGAGCTTCTCAGGCCCAGCCCTCCTTTGTCCTTAGGCTGGGTAACTTTATCCCACCCAACCAAAGCCCATTTTTTCTTCCCTTTTGCACCTTCCCATAAAAATCTTCTAGCCATTTTGTCCAACTCCTTCCAGATGGTATGAGGGGCAGCCAGGATAGAGAATTTATAGATTGGCATAGCCTGAATAACTGACTGCAGGAAGGTTAATCTACCCCCATAGCTTAACCATTTATGGGACCAGTGATTCATTCTATCTTTGATGCCTTCCAATAGATCCTTCCAAATATCAATTTTTAATTTTTTGAAATGCAGGGGAACGCCCAGGTAAACTATTGGGAGGGAAGTCCTTGTGAATCCCAGGATCTCAATAACCCTCTCCTGCAGCCTTTGGTCAAGATTGAAAAAGACCACTTTGGACTTCTTGTCATTGAGGACCTGATTTGAAGTCCTAAGGTAGACATTAAGAGTATCTCTGATTCCTCTAGCTTCCCTAAGAATGGCCACACCAACCAATCCAGTATCGTCCACAAACTGCAAGTGAGTCAAAGTTTCCTCCCCAACCTTGATACCAGTTAGCAGGCCTTGTTGCCTTCTCCTCAAGAACAGTCTGCCTAATCCTTCAGCCATAATGAGGAAAATATAGGGAGAGCAAGGGTCTCCTTGGCGTAGACCACGAGTGGCTCCAAAAGGATGCGAGGGAAGACCCTTAATGAGAACAGAATAAGAGGGCGTAGAAACACAACTCATGACCCAATCAATCCAATCCTGGGAGAAACCAAAGGCTGCCATCATTTTCGATAAGAAGCTCCACTCCACCCGGTCATAAGCCTTGGACATATCTAGTTTAATGAACATTCCTTTATTGCCCGATTTTTGCATTGAGTGGATAGCCTCCTGAGCAAGAACCACCCCATCCAAGATTTGTCTTCCCTCTACGAAGCCCCCTTGTTCTGAAGAAATGATGTTATGAAGAAGGGGTTTAAGCCGCTCAGCCATTATCTTAGTGATTATTTTGTAAATCACATTGCATAAGGCAATAGGTCTGAAATCAGAGATATGAGTCCCCTCCTCCCCTTTTGGAATTAAAGAGATGAAGGTGTGATTAATCGCCCTGAGCATTCTTTTATTGGTTCTGGATTCCTCTGTGACAGCCAAAACATCCTCCCCCAAAGTGTCCCAAAAGGCCTGAAAAAACTCAATAGGAAAGCCATCTGGACCAGGAGATTTTCCAGTACTCATACCAAAGACCACATTTCTCAATTCATCACTTTCAATGGGTCTAAGCAAGGCCTGATTGTCTTCTTCAGAGATAATAGAAGGAATAACATTAAGAACTTCGTTATGAGCCTCAACATCCAGCTCCATACTTTCCTTAAAAAGTTTAGAAAAGTAATCAATTGAGTGGGAGTGCATACCAGGAAGAGTATCGAAGGAATGTCCATTCTCATATTTAAGGGCTTCCATGTTATTCATCTGTCTCCTAGCACAAGCTGACCGATGAAAAAATTTGGTATTTCTATCCCCTTCTAATAACCAAGTATTTCTTGCCCTCTGTTTCCAGTATATCTCCTCTTGGTTGTCAATGGCCTCAACCGCTTTACGCAGTGCATCGTCTTCAGATTTGAGTTGCTCAGTAATTGATCCTTCCCTAAAGAGTTTCTGAACCTCCTCCCATCTGGCCACCAAGGGGGCCCTTTGGAACTGGAAATCCGACTTATTTTCTTTCCTCCAATGTTTCAGTTGAAGTTTGACAAAGTGAAGCTGTTTATGAAATTTGAACATTGCTGTCCCAAAAGGTGGACGGCCTTCTGCCCACCATTGTGGAATTTTCTGTCGAAGGTCCTCCTTTTGTAACCAAAAATTCTCAAATTTAAAAGGCCTGTGATGCTGCCCTATCGAAGTCCCTCCCTCCAGCAAAATGGGAAAATGATCGAAAATAGGGCCCTCCAAAATCTGGAGCTTAGTATTCCATTTTACAAAAGCCTCCTCCGAGACCAGAAAATGATCTAACTTGACCTTCCTGCTGTGTGGCTCCTTCCTCTTGTTAGTCCAAGTAAAAAAGGTTCCAGGGCCTTGAGCGTCCACTAATTGAAAGGCCTGGACTTGGGCAATCAGAAGCCGATCCCCTTGATCCAAAATTGGGGTGCCACCTTCCTGGTCACGAGTAGATAATTTTGCATTAAAATCCCCTGCAATGATCCAGTCAAAACATTCCCTGGAAGACCTCATGTTGTGAATAGCATTCCATTGAAGCCTCTGGCCATCAAGGTCTTGGGCCCCATAAAAGTTAGTGATTAAAACATGTTCTGCTGAGAAGTTATTTCTAAAAAGAGATGTGAGAACACCCCTCCAAGCTATATGTTCTAATGCAGTCCAATCCAGAGGGTTCCAGAGGGTAACAATTCCCCCTGAAGCACCTTGGGCAGCCACATCCATATGACCAGCACCCCGCCAGATTCTATTAACTGTTTTACTCATAATATCTAAAGACATTTTTGTCTCCTGAATAAGCAAAAAGTCTGTTTTACGATTTTCTAAGAGTCTTTGAACAGCAGATTGATGGGTTCTACTATTTAAACCCCTAACATTCCAATATTGTATAATCATTGAAAACCTTGAGAGCAGTAAGAATCAATAGTCCTCACCGATCCTCCATTGATCAGCTTATCTCCTTGAGCTGCAATCAGGTCCTTGTTTGACTTTCTGCCCGCTCCTTGAGTGTTGCTATTTTTGGATCTCTTTTCTACCTGAGAAATACCCAGGGCTAGCCTTTCTCAATTTTTTTTCTGCAATTCCCATGCTAACATCTTTAATTACTGGCGGCTCTTGGGAGTGCACTGTCAGTGCCCCTGCAATTTTTGGTGGCAATACCTCAGTGGGCTCAAGCACCTATTCTAAGACAGGAGGAGATGAAGGAGAAACATGAGTTTGAGGGTTAAGGGCCTCAATATTCCCATCCACACCTTCCATATCCTGGTCCTCCTGATCTACTAAAGACTTAAAAATTTCATATCTGTTGGCTGGCTTAGATTGAAATTTCTCCTTACCATTTTTCTTCTGCTTTCTCCTTCTCTTGACTTGTTCAAAGCCATATTTCTGACCCTCATTAGCTTGAGGAGTATTGGATGTTTCTTTGACAGAACTGGACTTACCCTCTTTGGAGCGGTTTGGCATGCCATGCTGGGCTTCCGTTTTGGAGTTCAAATAAGTTGGACAGAATATGGCCAAATGCCAATGTTTGTGATAGACTCTGCATCTGAAAGGTAGAGCCTCATAATCTAACTGTTGTATCCAGGATGCTCCTGCCAGTTCCAGTTCCACCTCTACTGGTAGAGGCTGGCTAATGTCCATTTCCACATAGATTCTAGCATAGACACCAGAGTTACCTTCTATAGTATCCTTGGAGATACCCAGGTATCTACCCAGGGAGTTACCTATCATTTCCAAGACCTGCTCCCCCCAAAAATCCATTGGGAGAGCGTACAGCCGAATCCAGATCGGGACAGCTGTGGGTTCAATGCGGGGATCGAAACCCACTCTCCAGGGTTGAACAAATAGCCCTGTCGAACCGTGGTTTCTCTTCTCTGACTCAAACGCTCTGTTCCTATCCGCTAAAGAAGAAAAGCTAACAATGAAATACCCATTGCTAATAAACCACAGGGAGTACTCACCATGGGGCTCCCAGTTCTGTCTGACCCAAGTGTGCAAGAAATTTAGGGTGGGTCGGATACCCATGAATTTGCAAATCAAATCATGATCGACTTTGTATAGAATTGTGTCTTCGACCAGCTTTGGTTCGATTACAATCTTAGGCCGCGAAGCGAATTGAGGGAGACATCCGTTGACACGATGTGCTGCAGAACCCCGTCCAGCATTCTTGAGCATCATATTCAGATTATTTCTCTGAGCTTCGCCGTTAGAAGACGAAGGATTGTCTTTGAGCATTTTCGCGTAAGAGCCCTTCCTCCCAGAGAGAGGGTCTGGAGGAGACCCCATTGGGTCCTCCTGGAGCTGCAAGCGATCCTTCAGATCCGCAAAAACAAAACAGAGCAGGAAGCCACCTGATGTCCTGGATTAACCTTCGCCCCACCAATCCAAGAACATCGCCTGTTGCCTGCACAGAGATTTTCCCACCAAAACGCCAAATCGCCAGAGCCCGAGTCTACTTTTTGACCTATTGAAATATGTCGAGACAAATATCATGATTTTGATAACTGTTAGAGGACAATCATGATCAAATTACCATTCTTTCTCCCTATGAAAAAGTTAACAATAATGTTCACAAAGAGTTACGCCCAAACTATCTCTTTGTTGCTACAATTACAACAATACAAAACATTTGAAGAGGCACTCGCCCAAGCCCAAGTAATCGAAGAGATAAAAAATCAAAAGGGCAAGATCAATCCCACCTTCATAGCAAATACAACACATCCAAGTCCAAGTACAACAACCCCAACAACAACAACAACTACAACAACATATCTATCAAGCGGTTCCACCCCTACAATAGTTGTAGAACCAATATCAACATGCAAAAAGGCAAAAGAATCATTTTAGGTCCAAAAACAATTCCACCCCATTGCATGAACCCTATTCATCCATTTTTCAAAATTTGTATTTGGTACAAGCTTTCACATTATCGAAAATGAAGCCTGAAGATCCAAATAAGACAAAATCAAAAAGCTATAGAGAGTATTTATACTACATCTTTCATCATCAGAAAGGGCATGACATCAAAACTTACAACAAGTTTAAAGGTATTGTGCAAGATTTATTAGAAGTAGGAAAGATCAAGATTGACAACCCATTAGTCCAACCCAATCAAAACCTTGGGATATATGAGATTCATTTACCTCATCATGAGGCAAATCAACAAGCAACAGGAACATAAACTTCTACAGTTCCTCCAAACCAAGTTAATTATGTGTTGAAACTATACCAAAGCTTTTGGGAGATATCAGTGTAGTTACACATGGGAAAAGAAGAACAAATCAAACCCAAGAAACACTAGCTCTTTTTGCACAACCTAGTGTACCCATACATATAGCCCCAACCATTCCACCTCCATCCATTCATAATCCAAACCTTTCATGTCACCCAATCATTATCCTGAGAAGCCGATTGACACAAAGCCTAAGAATGATGTCAGACAAACTATCAATATATGAGCTAATATAGTAATATCCCCCACATCATGAGGCATTTATGGAAATACTAAAATAAATTGAAGTGCAAAAAAATATCCTAACACTTTCAACACTTTTGTAGGGAGTGTTCAAAAATGCATGGAGCCCTCAACAACATTATATGACTTTGAGGAAAAGACCATATCATCGGATTTACCAGATCCTCTGCTGCATATAGTCACTCATATTGACAAAAAACCATTTAAGAGAGTGCTCATTGATACCGGTCCTCCATCAATCTCATCACCACACTAGACATAAAGCATCTTAACCTGCCATCATCCCATAACTTTTATCCTATGAGATTTTAATGACACTTTATGTTACACTGTGGGGAATGTAGTTCTACCTATCACCATGGGGGTGAAGACTATACATGTGCTATTCCACATATTGAAAGGGGATATGCAATAAAATATACTTCTTGGATATCCTTGGATTAGGGAAATGAAGTGTGTACCTTCGACATTACACCAATGTATGAAATATGTGCATGAGGATAAGGTCCATTGAATATAAGAAGACACTAAGTATTTTAAGTATTGTAACTTGATATCAAATATCTATGAGCTATTTTTTATATCCACCCACCTTTCAATCCAACCCCTCATCATCTAAATCACCCCTATTAACACCAATTCTTTAAAAGCACCCATCCCAGAGGACTTGCCAATAGTGGGTCCTACTTATGCATCCAAAAGCGCCAAGCCAAACCAAATCTCATCCACCTCATTTCATTTTTCAACCACATCTAATAATCCTACAAACCAATAATCCACTTCATTAGCCACACCTCCAACTTTGTAAACACCTTTCACATTTACAGTCCAACATAACCTACAACCCACTAAAAATCCCATAAAACCTAACCCACCTCAAGCCTCACCACCCATTGTATTGTAGATAGAGTTATCTATTCGAGAGGAACCATCACCAAGAAAGCCATCACATCCATATGAGCCACAAGTCACCATAAAAGCATCCACCTCATCATTTGAACCATCTGTATCCCAACCGACCCAAGTTTTAATTCATCTCATCAATCCAGGTATTGATGAGTATATTATTGAGAGTGTCATTGTTACACCACTTATCCAATCAATCAGATATTATAGTCACCCATGTGACCCACTTTTAGCTATATGTATAGTGTACACAATGGGTTCCCAGCCAAAAAGGATCAACTTTGTATATCGAGGAGTGGATTCTTCATCCAATCCATCTCATCCTAATGAGGAATCCATACAAGAGTTTTGTGCCAATCTAGAATATCTATCCAACCCAAATTTTCTTTTGCAATATTTTCACAGAGTTAACTAACAAGTATTTTATATTGGGTGACATGAACAGGATCCACATCACATTATCAAGCCTGAATATCAAGAAGTTTATGATCGCTCTAGCCTAGGATATAGGCCATCTACTTCAAATTCTTATTTTGAGCATACATTCCAATGACTCACTCTTGATATCGAATAAGAGGATGAGGAGAGCGATGATTGTGATGATGAGTACTTGGACCTTAACTTTGTACCTTATCTAAATGAGGATTTTATTGGGATTACATTACAAACAACCATGGTCAAATATATTTTTGATGATTATATTTCTGATTAGGATTTTGAGGAATTTCAATAGATGCAAGCAAACCTAGACTAGATCATTCACATATTTGATGGTCCTTAAGAGGATGTGGCCCCTATAGAGCCCATCGACAGAGATGAGTGTTACACCAAAATGTATCCCATAGATCACATCATATTTGCATCAATAAAGAGCACGAGCGCCCTGATACATATCCACCACCACCACCTTGGTTGCACTTTTAGGGTCACTATTCACCCACCTCAAGTCATTTGACACCTAGAGAGAGTGAGCAATCACTCCTTGAATCACAACCACCTTATTTACACCAAGTTAAAATCTTTTTTTTGACTTGTTCACCCTACTCTGTAACCCATACAATTTGGCAAAGTCAATTATGAATGACTCTAGCCTTATCGCCATGGATAGGATTTCATCCATGCCATCCATCACCAAATTTATCATTTCTTAAGAGTTTTTATGAGATTCAAATGCTTACATCCCACAACAAACTTCAACTTCATCTGCTTTAATTTTTCAAACTGAAGAGGAGGAGTCACCCGAGTCATTTAAGCACATGGAGGATGATATCCATCTCATCCAAAATCCACATTAGTTGGAAGAAGGTTATCTTATTATTATCAAAGAATTCATCGATGTAAACCTTAGTAAAGATGTGAATAATCCACAAATCATGAAAATTACAAAAGATTTATCCATAGAAGAGAAAGAGTGTATGATAGATGTTTTAAAAAGGAATAAAAAGATATTAACATGGTCATACAAGGACATGCTTGACCTTGAATCCAATTTGGTGGTCCACAACCTTACCTTGGCTCCTGAAGCTAAGCCATTCAAGAAAAAAATAAGGAAACTTCATCCTACTATTGCACTCATTATAAAGGAAGAGCTCCAAAAATTATTAGATGTGGGTTTCATAGTACCCATTGATTATCCAGAGTGACTCTCCAACATGCTACCCATTCGTAAGCCAAATGGGGGTACATGTATGCATGTACTTTCAAGATATAAATAAATCATACCCCAAGGATGATTTTTTGCTACTGAATATTGATCAACTTGTAGACTCCTGTGAAGGACATGAAATTTTTTTTTTAATGGATGGTTTCTCAGGATACAATCAGATTCGAATTACTCCTGAGGACCAACACAAAACAATACTTATCGCACCTTAGGGTAATTTCTATTACAATGTGATGTCTTTTGGCCTTAATAACATAGGATCTACATATCAATATGCCATGGTATACATATTCCATGAATATATGTATAAAAACATTGAAGATTATGTGGATGATCTAATTGCAATATGTAAAGCACATATTGAGCATATTAAAGTTCTAGAGAAAGTCTTTGATCTATTGCTTGAACATAAATTGAGGTTAAATCCTAAGAAGTGCGTATTTGGTGTCACATCAAGAAAACTTCTAGGATTTACTATCTCCAAGTGAGGTATTGAAGTAAACCCTAATAAGATCAAGGTCATTATAAAAATTCCACCTCCAATAAATCTAAAAGAGTTGCATAGTTTGCAAGGAAAAATTTAATCCATTTGATGATTTATTGCACAACTCTTAAACAAATGCAGGTCTTTCAATTGCTTGCTATAGAAGGGGTAAATTTTTCCTGGATAATAAAATTTTTAGTCTCTTGATGACATAAAGAAATATCTGGCTTCACCATAAATTTTAATGTTGCCTCGTCTAGGAGTCCCTTTTCACCTTTATATCTTCATAAAATATTTTGCACAAGGGACAATGCTTATGTAGAAAAATGCAAATCATAAGGAGCAAAAAATTTATTACATTAGTTGAATATTGGTGAGTTATGAGATGAGATATGCTTACATTGAGAATTTGTGCTTAGCAGTGGGTTTTACCACTAAGAAACTCAAACATTATATGCTAAGTAACACTACCTATGTTGTAGCTAGAAAAAATCCTCTACATTACATGATGAATCACACATACAAAAATACCCAAACCACAAAATGGATAATGCTCTTATCAAAATTTGATCTCGAATTCATTAGTCAAAAATCCATCAAAGTTCAGGTGATAGCTAATAAACTTGCAAAATCTCCACTTCCAAATGATCAACCATTTCTTATAGTGCTTCTAGATGATTCGGTCTTTTTCATCAAGCAAGCGAAATCTAAAGGTGAGAAGAGTGTTTGTTTGGTCCACATGGAGCCATACAATTCTTCCCTTGACCAAGTAAGAGACTTTCTTAAGTTTGAGACCCTACCATCAGAATTTATGTGAACTAAAAAGAGAAATTTCAAATAAAAAGTAGCTCATTACACTCTCTTGGGGGACGTGTTGTACAGTCGTAGCTATAATGGAGTCTTACTTCAATCTCTAGATATCGTAGATGCATAAAGAGCCATAACGGAAGCCCATGATGGTACTTGTGGTGGAAAATTTAGTGGAATGGCCATTGAAAAGTGCATCTTGCACATGGGTTATTACTGGCTCACCATGGGAAATGATTGTTTCCAATACGTCAAGAAAAGTCAAAAATGTCAATATCATGCTAATTTGACTCATGTACAATCACAAGCATTATAGTCCATTCAAAGCCTTTAGCCCTTTTCATAATGGGGCCTAGATTTGATTGGTAAAATTTCACTTACCTCTTTGGGATGACATAAGTTGATCATAACTACCATAAAATACTTCACCAAATGGGTTGAAGCAATTCCAATGACCACTACAACTGGATCTCGAATAGCGGAGTTTATACTTCAACATGTTATCTATCATTTTGGTATTCCTTCCAAGATCATTTTGAACAATGGAAAGTCTTTAAAAATGAGGATATTCAAACCTTATGCAACAAGTACAACATCCAACATAGTTTCTTGACTCCTTATTACCCACAAGCAAATGAATAAGCTAGAGCGACCAATAAGACCTTGATAGCATTTCTCAAGAAACTTGTCAAAGAAAATCATAGATATTTGTACATTCAACTCTCCTTGGTATTATGGGATTATAAAACAAGCATTTGAATGTCAACTAAGGCAATACATTTTCCATTGGTCTATTGCACCAAAGCAATCATACCTCTTGAGCTCAAGATCCCTTCTTTATGAGTTGCATTACAAGAATTCATGGATGATGATACAACTATATAAGCACATATTGACCAAATTACAATATTGGATGAAAGGTAAATCAATACCTTAGAACATCTACGATTATATCAAGATCACATAAAGCATACCTACAATGCAAAAGTCTATCCTTAAAAATTACAAGTGGAAAATCTCATCCTTAAAGAGAATTAGCAAAACACCAATGCATTGCTACACTTGAGAGATAAATTCATGGCTAATTGGTTAGGTCCATACATTGTTAAGTAGAAGTTAAGTCTAGGAACATATAGACTTGTCAATTTAGAGGAAAAATTAGAACCTAAGCCACTCGATGATGAGTGTCGTTTAGTCTCATCATTTAATATCAATGATTTATCAATTCGATGTGGTGTCCAAGGTTGTCTACGATAGAAGGCTAAGGCAGAGTACAATTCAGGCATTCATATTTCAAGCATTTATTGGTGAAGTAGATTTTGGTTTAGCCTTTTGGTGTCACACTAAAACTAGTCTAAATAATGGAAACTGAAATAAATTACAGGAATTGAAAACTAAATGTAAATTGTAGAATTTAATAATTAACTACAATTGCATGAATTGAAATTGCTGAATTGAAATCTAATCTACTTTTGCATAATTGAAATAACAGAATTGAAATTGTTAAATTGAAATGTTGCTAAAATGAAATCCTAAATTACACTTACAAAATTGAAACCTATTTTACTCTTGCAGAATGGAAGTGATGCTTGGAAATAAAACACCTGTCAATGCCCTACCACAAAAGATCATCAAGCTTCTGCTATGGGAATTGACAACAAAATGAAACGTGCTGAAAATGAAAAGTTGTTAAAACAAAAAAGCAGGGCAAATATAGAAAGCAAAGGAAAAATTCTTAATATAATTTTTCATCTAACAT
This sequence comes from Wollemia nobilis, assembly GCA_028583015.1. Taxonomy (NCBI): domain Eukaryota; kingdom Viridiplantae; phylum Streptophyta; class Pinopsida; order Araucariales; family Araucariaceae; genus Wollemia; species Wollemia nobilis. The sequence goes on from JAQPPZ010003427.1 coordinate 1,513,236, forward strand.
ACACACAAATGCTGTATAAAAACATAATAGAAAACATAAATCACATAATACAAAATAAAAACAAGAAAATAAAATCTGGCAAGCAATCTATTAATTCTGCTGTAGTAAAATTACAGATTAAAACCTGCCATAAAATCCCTCCTTCTAGATATTAAAGTGGGCCCATAATTCTTGATCTAGAAGGAGGTGAAAAGCACTCCTTAACTAATTAACACTCAGAATAAAAAATGACAAAATAGCTGCACTTTTATTGATAACAGAACATGCTAAAAACTGTCACAGAAAATTGTTGTACAGTCCTAATTACTGCTATTGAAAACTCTCCTCTATTCTAATTCCTAAATGCTCAAACAAGGAGGGAGCTATGTTATTTATATAAATATTTACAACATATCCCATGCTCAAATCAGCCTATGTGCTACTTTACAGTGATTTGCCAATAATTTTAGATCTGAAATAAATGCAAATCTAGACAGTTTGTGTTGCAGTAGTAGTCATTGGACCTTAGAAAGCATCTTCAGTGGTGAGAGTACGTGGAAGGAGTATAGAAATATCTCACACATAATTATCCACTTCAGAATATGCCATTCCTATCTTGCAAACAACTTCCTATTATGCTACAGTTATTTCTGGGTTTATCCTAGAAGAGGATCAAAATTGATATTTTCCATGAATGGTGGATTTAGACGACAGAGATGCCAAATTCAGATGGGAGATATTTTATTTTAACCTTTTCAACCTTCTTTCCCTTTTTCCATCGTCAAAAATCAGTCAAAAAGTCAAAAAGCACTTTCTGTTCTCATTCCAAAGATAAGTGGCTCATTCCGAAGAGACTGCATTTCTCATTCTGAAGATGTCTGCTCATTTCGAAGATCTTCAGAATGAACAACTATGTGCTCTTCAAGTGATTTTAGATGCATTTCTCAGGTGGATTAGCCTTCAAGATCAGATTGCAATAGCCTTCATTTCTCCCCATGTGTGAATTCCATGCCTTGCCATTCATTGGTAGCTTGCTGGAATTTACATGGTAAATTACTGCATTTTCCATCTCGTTGCATAGTTGTAAAATATTGGCATTTCTTGCAAATTCAAACAAATTAGAACATGGAAAAATTATTCAAATATCAACATGAAGGAGTACATAAAGTTGCTACTAAATTTATACACTTCATTCACCAAGTAACCATGCTGAAATAGTGCAACAATGCTACACAATTGTCCTTGCTCTATTATACCCTATTGCTGCCTATTTAGACCATGTGGGAATGCTTCTAAATAGGTCAAATGTCTTCTGTAGTCCTTCTAAAATCATTTCATCCATATCCTCATGCTTTGCTTGACAACTTCAAGGTGTTTCTATAAAGTGACAACTTGCTGATTTTTATATGGCCATTTTTTCAGATTTTCAGATTTATGACAGTCCTAAACTTTTGGCTTCAATGTGGATTTGAAACAAGTTGAAGGACAGGAAAAAATTAAAAAACCATCGAGAAGTTAATGGATATCAGAATACCACATTTGTTTAAATGAAATGCATGTTTTTACTTGCTACTTAATCAAGCAAAATTAGTCACAAAATGCTGAAAATAGTCAAAAATAGAGATATAGTATTCCTAACATAAAATCATGCAAACACTTAACAAATAATATATTTTAGTCAACTATTTGGCAATTAACTTATCATATGGTAGTCAAACATTGTGCAATAATGAGGCACTTTTGAGACTCATCAACCCCCCCAACTTGAACTAATACATGCCCTCATGCATCTTAGTAGGCCATAGTAATATGCAGGTTTTATTATTGTGAACAACATCCTTTGCTACCTGCTAACTGAGAAATTCCTCCTTGCTGCAATATATCAAGTATTTTGCAATTAAGAACATGTATGACTCTTTTTATATTTTTCTACAATTTTTAGTGTTGCAAGGTACCTCTTAAAGGTTTGATATCATATGATTCATCTTGCAATAGTCTTATTGTAGAACCGTATTTGGCAAATGCACTACTACTGATGGAATTTTTTGTTCTTAACAACAATTCAGCCTGAATGCTTATTTTTGTTGTTTGCATCTTTTGAACAAAATTGATATTTTTTTTTAATTTGAAATGCTTGAGAGATGTACTTACTTGTGGTAGAGCCTTATAAACCTCAATATTTGATGTACCCTACTTTTTTTGCTATTCTATAGCATTTTCAACAATTCTGGTACAATTTTTGCTCATTTCAAAGAGATTGTATTCTCATTCCAAAGATGTTTGCTCACTTCGAAGAGTGTATTTCTCATTTCAAAGATGTCTGCTCATTTCGAAGAGAATGTATTTCTTATTCTGAATATGTTTGCTCATTCCAAAGAGACTGTACTTCTCATTTCGAAGATGTCTGCTCATTCCGAAGAGACTGCATTTTTCATGTTTGTTCATTTTGAAGATCTTAAAAAAAAATGCAAAAATGACCTCTTATGCAAAATTTAGCTATAGATTCTATTATGGGCCCATATATAGAGTGTATAAGCCTTCCAAAACATCAAAAATCCCTTCTTCATCCTTTTGTTTAGATGTTATTCTTTGTTTTGTATGTTGTTTTATTTCAGTAGTACTAAAATAGAACCTTTAGGTGCATTTTGTTGATTATCCTCCTTCAATTTATCAAAAAATTAGTAGATATAAACTTGCAGTTCTCCTTCTGAAATTTGCCCTACAAATTGAAATAGAATTGCTGCCATGTCTATCCCAAAATCAGGTTTTTACATAGTTTTGGAATTTCCATTCAATTAAGGGCATAAGGGGGTGTTTCTTGACATCTTGAACATGTTCCTTTTTTAACTTGTCAATATTGTATGAATAGTTTATGCCAAATTTTGACTATCATACACTAAATGCTAAATGTTTACTATGAATTAAATGCAAGAAACACATACCTTACTGTCCTAAAAATTGGTTATGCACCTTACAAGCTTCTTTTGATGATTGTTAGCAGGCTATCTGAAAACATAAACATAACACATGTGCAGTGTGATATTTGTACAATGGTGGAACAATAATGGGTAGATCAACAAGGCAATGCATGCCAAAAAATTAGTTTTCATTCAAGCCAACTCAGTAGCGCCTCCAAGAAGGTTTTTCCTACTGAATTATTCATTTTTTTTCTTTCCCCTTTTTTTCATTTTTTTTTTTCATCTTTTTTTGTCATTTTTTCATCAGAAGAGGTTGCCATTTCTAGTTTTCAACCAACTTCTATCCTTTTTTTTTTTCAAGTGCTTTAATGAGAGAGAAAATATCTCACTCTTATTTGGATAAGACCAATCCTTATTCTGCAAAAACATGTCAATTGTTGTATGAAAACACCATCTCTTTCTGTTGAAACCTGCAACATTGATGCAACCTTCCTTTCTAGATGAGTAGTAAAAATCTTTATACATCATAATTGCCTCCTTAGTGCTGGAAATGAAGTATTGGCTCCATTGTTCCTCTTCCTTGATGAAATTGATGCTTGTCCTCATGTATCCCCATTTTGTGGGACATGCCTCTGCTGTAATTTTTTTCTCTCTTTTTTTTTTTTCAATTTTTCTTGTCTTGCTTGTACCAAAGAAGGAAGTTCATAAACAAGACTTTTTTTTTTCTTTTCTTGTATATATATATATATATATATATATTATTTTTGTCAAACTTTTTATTATCACTGTGAATATGATATTGAAGAGAAATTCTCTTCCATTATGTGTACATCCAATGGAATATCCTTTAAGAACTCCTCCTTAGTTAATGATGCATGGTATACCCAAAGGCAATTTCCATTCACCACTAACATCCTCCATGAATTACCAATGGGAGAAAGAAGCACTACTCCATATCTGAAAACTTCTTCAATCAAGTGTTGTCCATGCCTCCTAGTCTGCAAAATATTGTCAATATTTTCTTGAAATAACTAAATACCAATTCCTAAAAAATGTTAAGTGCTTACATCAAGATAAAATATTGATATACCCTTGTAATTCCATGTAAAGGGATCAAAATAACAACAATTTTGCTTTTTGTTTATAATTCAGCCAACTAATAATGTTCAAGAATTTTCTTGGCTACACTTCAATTTGTTTCATTCCTAGGAGGACAAAATTTACCCCTTTGTAATTTCTTACTAAGGAGATCAATGGAAGTAAATTTTCTAGTTTTTCTCCTTTATCCAAGGCTAATTTCTGTGTGTTTGGACTAAAGGTTTTATGTGTATCTCCATTGATTTTTGTCTCTTCAAGATCAGGTAAGTTATTGTTTGAGCATAGTTGGATGTTGCTGCAGTCAATAACATTTTTTGCAGTTTTTTTTTTTTATATATATACCAGATTCAGCTACATAGACAAGGGTTGCCTATCTTGTATTATTCAGACTGATCATAGGTTGGGCTAAAAAAGAAATATTTTTGGTTTACATAATAAGACAAGAAGTGTACAACTTTAGTAGATCAACTACTTTTCAGGTAGGATCACCTCTAACGAGATCAACTATTGTCTGTGTAGGCTAAGAATTGCTAGGTTACGATTTAGCGCGGTAAAATCCTAACAATATTTAAGTAATAATGAAAAACTCTAGGATCACCATTAAGTTGTAAACTCCTATTTTGATTGTGCAAATATTTTTGTGATTTTTTTTAGCTTACATAAATAGGGGTTGCCTATCCTATATTATTCATATTGGCCACAGGTTGGGCTGAAGGTGGTGGTTGATTTACTTGCCCTGTTTGTTGTTGTTGGGATCTCTCTTTGAGAAGAATTCAAACTAGGCAACAAATTTTGCATCTTTGAGTTATGTAAGAAAATGGCATTCATCAATGATATGTCCCTATGAAAAAATGCTATAGGTAGTTGATATGGCTATTTTTTTCAAGGGATAGTCTTGTATATCTACAATGATGTCTTTCCAACACCTAATACAAATTTGTTTATACTACCTTGATGATATGGATATAAAAAAGGGAGTACTAGTAGATGGCTCCTCTAAGAGATCTTATGTTTCTTGATAATGAGGATGATGAATTCTTTCAATTTTTATCAAGAATTTCAAACATAACCAATTTAACCCCTATGTGTGAATATCACCTCGCTGTGGTTGCTTGTTTTCTAAATGGACTGAAATGCAACTATCAATAATTATTATTTATACCAACTATTTCATTTAGATTTTACTTTAAACTTCATATGTTAGCAAAATAATAATTATTTGACTGCTTTTACCCTCTAAAAACACCATTATCCGTGGAAACGACACCAAAATGATGAGTGTCATTTAGTCTCATCATTTAATCTCAATGATTTATCAATCCGGGGTGGTGTCCAAGGCTGTCTACGATAGAAGGCTAGGGCAGAGTACAATTTAGACATTCAAATTTCAAGCATTTATTTGTAAAACAGATTTTGGTTTAGCCTTTTGGTTTCACACTAAACCTAGTATGAAGAATGGAAACTAAAATAAATTACAAAAATTGAAAACTAAATCTAAATTGCAAAATTTAACAATTAACTACAATTGCATGAATTGAAATTGCTGAATTGAAATCTAATCTACTTTTGCAAAATTGAAATAACAGAATTGAAATTGCTAAATTGAAATGTTGCTAAAATAAAATCCTAAATTACACTTGCAAAATTGAAACCTATTTTATTCTTGCAAAATGGAAGTGATGCTTGGAAATCAAACACTTGTCAATGCCCTGCCACAAAAGGTCGTCAAGCTTCTGCTACAGGAATTGACAGCAAAATGAAACATGCTGAAAATGAAAAGTTGTTAAAACAAAAAAGCAAGGCAAATATATAAAGCAAAGGAAAAATGCTTAATATAATTTGTCAGCTGACATACACACAAATTTTGTACACAAACATAATAGAAAACATAAATCACATAATACAAAATAAAAACAAGAAAATGAAATATGGCAAGCAATCTATTAATTCTATTGTAGCAAAATTATAGATTAAAACCTGCCATAAAATCCCTCCTTCTAGATCTTAAAGTGGGCCCATACTTATTGATCTAGAAGGAGGTGAAAAGCACTCCTTAACTAATTAACACTTAGAATAGAAAATGATAAAATAGCTACACTTTTATTGATAACAGAACATGCTAAAAACTGTTACAAAAAATTGTTGTACAGTTCTAATTACTGCTATTGAAATATATCCTCTATTCTAATTCCTAAATGCTCAACCAAGGAGAGAGTTGTGTTATTTATATAAACATTTACAACATATCCCATGCTCAAATCAACCTATGTACTTCTTTACAGTGATTTGCCAATAATTCTAGATTTGAAATAAATGCAAATCTGGATAGTTTGTGTTGCAGTAGTAGTCATTGGCCCTTAGAAAGCATCTTTAGTGGTGGGAGTACGTGGGAGGAGTCTAGAATATCTCACACATCATTATCCACTTTAGAATATGCCATTCCTATCTTGTAAACAACTTTCTATTATGTTGTAGTTTTTCTGGGTTTATCCTAGAAGAGGAGCAAAATTGATCTTTTCCATGAATGATGGCTTTGGACGGTAAGGACGACAAAGTCATATGGAAGATATTTTATTTTAATCTTTTCAACCTTATTTCCCCTTTTTCCATTGTCATAAATTAGTTAACAAGTCAAAAAGCACTTTCTGTTCTCATTCCAAATATAAGTGGCCCATTCCGAAGAGACTGCATTTCTCATTTCGAAGATGTCTGTTCATTTCGAAGATCTTTAGAATGAACAACTATGTGCTCTTCAAGTGATTTTAGTTGCATTTCTTAGGTGGATTAGCCTTCAGGATCAGATTGCAATAGCCTTCATTCCTCCCCATGTGTGAATTCCATGCCTTGCCATTCATTAGTAGCTTGTTGGAATTTACATGGTAAATTACTGCATTTTCCAGCTCTGCTACACAGTTGTAAAATATTGGAATTTATTGCAAATTCAAATAAATTAGAACATGGAAAAATTATTCAAACATCAACATGAAGGAGAACATCAAGTTGGTACTAAATTTATACACTTCATTCACCAAGTAACCATGCTGAAATAGTGCCAATCTTGCACAATTGTCCCTGCTCTGTTATACCCTGTTGCTGCCTATTTAGACCATGTGGGAATGCTTCTAAATAGGTCAGATGTCTTCTATAGTCCTTATGAAATCATTCCATCCATATCCTCAATATTTTCTTCAAAACTTCAAGGTGTTCCTATAAAGTGACAGCTTGCTGATTTTTATATGGTTATTTTTTTAGATTTTCATATTTATGACAGTCCTAAACTTTTGGCTTCAATGTGGATTTGAAACAAGTTGAAGGCCAGGAAAACATTCAAAAACCATCGAGAAGTTAATGGATATCAGCATACCGAATTTGGTTAATTGAAATGCATGTTTTTACTTGCTACTTAATCAAGCAAAATCAGTCACAAAATGCTGAAAATAGTCAAAAATAGAGATATAGTATTCCTAACATAAAATGTTGTTTTATTCTAGTAGTACTAAAATAGAACCTTCAGGTGCATTTTGTTGATTATCCTCCTTCAATTTATCAAAAAATTATGAGATATAAACTTGCAGTTCTCCTTCTAAAATTTGTCCTACAAATTGAAATAGAATTGCTACCATGTCTATCCCAAAATCAGGTTTTTGCATAGTTTTAGAATTTCCATGCAATTAAGGGCATAAGGGGGTGTTTCTTGACATCTTGAACATGTTCCTTTTTCAACTTGTCAATATTGTATGAATAATTTATTCCAAATACCGACTATCATACACTAAATGCTAAATGTTTACTATGAATTAAATGCAAGAAACACATACCTTACTATCCTGAAAATTGGTCATGCACCTTACAAGCTGCTTTTGATGATTGTTAGCAGGCTATCTAAAAACATAAACATAACACATGTGCAGTGTGAGATTTGTACAATGGTGAAACAATGATGGGTAGATCAACAAGGCAATGCATGCCAAAAAATTGGTTTTCATGCAAGCCAACTCAGTAGCACCTCCAAGAAGGTTTTCACTACTGAATTATTCATTTTTTTTTTTTTTTTCTTTCTTTTTTTTTCATTTTTTTTTCATCTCTTTTTTTTTCAATTTTTTCATCAAAAGAGGCTGCCATTTCTGGTTTTCAACCAACTTCTATCCTTTTTTTTTCAAGTGCTTTAATGAGAGATAAAATCTCTCTCTTATTTGGATAAGACCAATCCTTATTCTACAAAAATATGTCAATTGTTGTATGAAAACACCATCTCTTTCTGTTGATACCTGCAACATTGATGCAACCTTCCTTTCTAAATGAGTAGTAAGAATATTTATACATCATAATTGCCTCCTTATTGCTGGAAATGAAGTATTGGCTCCATTGTTCCTCTTCCTTGCTAAAGTTGATGCTTGTCCTCATATATCCCCATTTTGTGGGACATGCCTCTGCTGCAATTTTTTTCCTCTTTTTTTTAATTTTTCTTGTCTTGCTTGTACCCAAGAATGAAGTTCACAAACAAGACTTCTTATTTTTGCTTTTCTTGTATATATATATATATATATATTTTCTTTTTGTCAAACTTTTTATCATCACTTTGAATCTAATATTGAAGAGAAATTATCTTCCATTATGTGTACATCCAATGGAATATCCTTTAAGAACTCCTCCTTAGTTAATGGTGCATGGTATACCCAAAGGCAATTTCCATTCACCACTAACATCCTCCATGAATTACCAATGGGAGAAAGAAGCACTGCTCCATATCTAAAAACTTCTTCAATCAAGTGTTGTCCATGCCTCCTAGTCTGCAAAATCTTGTCAATATTTTTTTGAAATAACTAAATACCAATTCCCAAAAAATGTTAAGTGCTTACATCAAGATTAAATCTTGATATACCCTTGTAATTCCATGTAAAGGGATCAAAATAACAACAAATTTGCATTTTGTTTATAAGTCAGCCAAATAATAATGTTCAAGAATTTTCTTGGCTGCACTTCAATTTGTTTCATTCCTAGGAGGACATAATTTACTCCTTTGTAATTTCTTACTAAGGAGTTCAATGGAAGTAAATTTTCTATGTGCAGTTTTTCTCCTTTATCCAAGGCTAATTTTTGTGTGTTTAGACTAAAGGTTTTCTGTGTATCTCCATTGATTTTTGTCTCTTCAAGATCAGGTAAGTTCTTTTTTGAGCATAGTTGGATGTTGCTGCAGTCAATAACATTTCCTACAGTTTTTTTATATGTATACCAGATTCAGCTACATAGACAGGGGTTGCCTATCCTATATTATTCAGACTAATCACAGGTTGGGCTAGAAAAGAAATATTTTTGGTTTGCACAATAAGATAAGAAGTGTACAACTTTAGCAGATCAACTACTTGTCAGGTAGGATAACCTCTAACAAGATCAACTATTGTCTGTGTAGGCTAAGAATTGCTAGGTTGCGGTTTAGCACGATAAAATCCTAACAATATTTAAGTAATAATGGAAAAATCTAGGATCACCGTTAAGTTGTAAACTCCTATTTTGATTGTGCAAAAGTTTTTGTGATTTTTTTTTTTAGCTTACATAGATAGGGGTTTCCTGTCCTATATTATTCATATTGGCCACAAGTTGGGCTAAAGGTGGTGGTTGATTTACTTGCCCTGTTTGTTGTTGTTGGGATCTCTCTTGAGGAGAATTCAGACTAGGCAACATATTTTGCATCTGTGAGTTATGTAAGAAAATGGCATTCATTAATGATATGTCCCTGTGAACAAATGCTATAGGTACCTGATATGGCTATTTTTTTCAAGGGATAGTCTTGTATATCTACCATGATGTCTTCTCAACACCTAATACAAATTTGTTTATACTACCTTGATGATATGGATATAAAAATGGTAGTACTAGTAGATGGATCCTCTAAGAGATCTTATGTTTCTTAATAATGAGGATGATGAATTCTTTCAATTTTTATCAAGAATTTCAAACATAAGCAATTTAACCCCTAGGTGTGAATATCACCTCCCTATGGTTGCTTGTTTTCTAAATGGATTGAAATGCAAATATCAATAATTATTATTTATACCAGTTATTTCGTTTAAATTTTACTCTAAAATTCATATGTTAGCACAATAATAATTATTTGACTGCTTTTACCCTCTAACAACACCATGATCCCTAGCAAAGACACCAAAATGATGAGTGTCATTTAGTCTCATCATTTAATCTCAATGATTTATCAATCCGAGGTGGTGTCTAAGGATGTCTACGATAGAAGGCTAGGGCAGAGTACAATTTAGGCATTCAAATTTCAAGCATTTATTTGTGAAGTAGATTTTGGTTTAGCCTTTTGGTGTCACACTAAACCTAGTCTGAAGAATGGAAACTAAAATAAATTACAGGAATTGAAAACTAAATCTAAATTGTAGAATTTAACAATTAACTACAATTGCATGAATTGAAATTGTTGAATTGAAATTTAATCTACTTTTACAGAATTGAAATAACGTTACCAAGAAACCCTAATCATTAGTGCTTTGGTTATCTATTTTTGCTCGATGCTGCGCCATGCATAGCGCATCCCAAAAAGGGGCATCTGTAGACACCAAAACAGCACCAATCTGATTATGTGGCTGCAAACACTGATCGCTTTGACAAACACAGCCCCCAAGGCAGCCTTCAGAGGTTAAACAGTGGTCTTAACCACTTTCATAGCAATTTTGTAAGGTCAAGAGGCAATTTGGCACATTCAGGCACTTTGCTCAGTATTCGTCTCACCCAGGGATGAATTCAAACTGGGATCCGTCTCACCCAGGGACGAATTCTGAATTTGTCTCTGGTCGGGATGAATTCTGTGTTTAACGAGAAAAAAGAAGAATGGCACCAAGTGGCAGCCAAGGACAGTCAGTTGATGACTCCTACCTCGCACGCATGTGTGGGTGGGCAGATGGGCCGTTAGAGGACTGTCACAAGGGCAGTTATGAAAGCCAAAGTCATGGTGGACTCCCATCCCTCATGGGAAGACATGACCGCAACATGGCACCTCTGACCAACACATGGTGCTTATGCATCCCTCTCAAAAGATACCCCATGGGTCTATAAAATGGTGGAATTTTCTCACCCAAAAAAGACGGATTGGAGGCGATTTCAAGCAATGAAGTGATGTCCAATTGAACACCCATTTACACCTTTTTGATTCACCTTCTCACATCCATTAATCTCTTTCACAAGGGAGGTTATTTGGTGGCTTTTGGAAGTGTGGATCCAACCCAAATCCAACATTTGACCACCTTAAAACCACCAATTTGCTGACACCCCAATCCTAAGAGGTTTTGGGCCCATCCCTAGTGGATTGGCGTCGAAATCAAGTGCTAACGGTGGGAGGTCCACTTGGGCACCCCCGCATTTTCTAAAGTTTTATTCTAAAGCATTTCCTGAGGATAGAGGCCAAATTGGGAGAATCTGACCATTTGGGTCGTCCCAAAATGGCCCCAATTACATAACCCCTCTGTTTGCAGGTGTTTTGGAGGTCTCGAGAATCAACATTGGAGCGGCATCAACTCGACTTTTCTAACACAGTAGAATTCGTCCCACCCAAGGACGAATAGCAGTCGAAATTCGTCCTACCCAGGGACGAATTCCAGTCAAAAGTATATTGGCCGACTGTTTCAATGGCAGTGGCCCTCTGGTAATGTCTTCTATCCTCTATCAAGTTTTTAGGTCATTTAGGTTTGCTTTATTCACAATTTTAGACAACTGTTCATATGCATCTGTTAGCAATTTCAAAGCATGAATTTTCCTTTTGTCACAGGTGCTACTAACGCCTCGTTTGTTTCTTTGATCACAGGAGGAGCAAAAAGAAGTGAAGATTCATTGACATAAGCAGTGGTAACACTTTGGCCTACTCGTTTCAAACGTGGGCATGCGGAAGAGGGATCAATGATCAAGATTGTAACCAAATCCATTTAACGCTCCTAGCCCCTAAAAATGGAGGAGGCAATTTTGTAACCGTGGTTAAAGAGTTTAATAAAAGGGCTGTAACTTCTATCTAAATTCTTGTAACTGATTTCGATCAATTTGCCTCTTTCGTTTAATGCATTTCGTACTCTAGGCCTTAAGCGTTATTTTGATTTGAATGCATCGAAGTAGTTTTTCTTTCTAAAAGCTTCCGGAATCTCATGCTTTCAAAAGGAGCCACCAACTTAAATGGAATGTGAGTATTAGTAAGATGGATAGGACTAGGAATTGGAAACCTCCTCCTAAGAATTTTGGAAAAGTCAATACTGATGGAGCCTCTAGAGGGAACCCTGGAAAAGCCAGTGTGGGAGGAATTGGTAGACTTTTAGATGTCTCCCTGGTTTTTACTTTTCTTTGAGAATTTGGGTATTCTTTCCAATAACCTTGCTAAGGGGTATGGTATCCTTAGAGGCCTTCAGGATACTAAGGTTGGATGGGAAAAGGTGTTAGTTGAGTCTAACTCTCAACTTATGATTAATCTCTTGAAGACTCCTAAGAATCATAAGGTGGATTGGAGAATAAAAAGAATTATTGAGAAGATTTAGTTAATCCAGATGGGATTTTTGAAAGTTGATTACAATCATGTGGTCAAAGATCAAAACAAGAGTGTTGATGCTTTAGCTAATTGGTCTTTGGACAAAGGTGATATTACTTGTTATGGCCACCCTCCTATATGGTGGGCTTCTCAAATTAGGGAAGCTCTTCTTTCTATCATTTCTTTGGATGGCTCCAGTTCTAAAGGTACCTAGTTTCTTCTTGTTTTTTTGTTTTTTTTGTTTCTCTTTGGTTCATTCAGTTTTTTTAGTTCCCTAGCTCATTCTATTATTTATTTTGTTTCCTCTATTGATTCTTGTTTTAATAGTATTCTGGTCTAGATAGGTCATTGTTTTGTTCATTTTTTTCTTTTGTCTTCTTTGTTGTTTTTGTTTAGTTTTTTAAGGTGGGTGGGTTCTTTTGTTTTGTTTGTTTTTGTGTTCTTTGTGTTGTTTTTTGTTTTTCTTGTCTTTTTGTTGTTTTTTTTTTTTATATATGTTTTTTGTTAATGTCCTTGTGTTTTTTTCATTCTTGTTCTTGGGTTTCTCTTTGTTTGTGTTATTTCATTTTTTTATGTGTGAGTGTTTTCTATGTTTTTTGTTTTTGTTTATTTTTTGTTGTTGGTTGTTGGTTGTTTTTATTTTTATTTTATTTATTTTATTTTTTAGGTTTTGGTTGTGTTTATTTTTTATGTTTTTTTGGGTTATGTCTTTGTAGTGTTCTGTTTTTTTTGTCTTGTTTGTGTTTTGTTATGTGGTTCTTGTGTTTTTCTATGTGGTTTGTGTTGTGATTTCTTTTATCTTATTATGTGTGTTTGGTTGTGCTTTTGGTTTTGACACACTCAAGGAGCATGTTTTTTATTTTATTTTATTATTTTTGTTGTTATTTACTTTTTTTAATTTGGTTTTGTGTGTTTGTTTTCTCCTTGAGTATGTCAAAGGTGGTAATCCAGGTCCGAGTCCTGGGCATTTTTGGTGGAATGGATACCCTTGCCTCCTTGGGTACCCGAAAGTGGCATCCCTTTTGGGATGTTTTCCACACAAAAAAAAAGAGCCACAATTTTCTTCAAAATTGATCTTAGATCTGGTTATCATCATTTGAGGATTCAAGAAGAAAATACCCATAAAATTTCTTTCCAAACTAGATATGACCATTATGAATTTACATTTTTGCCTTTTGGATTGACCAATGCTCTAGTAACTTTTATGAATTTGATGAATTGTGTGTTTCGGGAGAAACTAGATCAGTTTGTGCGAATATTTCTAGATGATATACTAATTTACTCTAAAGGTAAAGAATAACATGATCTTCATATAGGACTGTTCTTGAAATTCTTAGAAATAATTAATTATATGTAAAAATATCCAAGTGTGAGTTTTATGTAACCTAGGTGTAGTATTTAGGTCATGTAATTTCTACTGAAGGGGATTTTGTTGATCCAAAGAAAATTGAAGCTATTATTGATTGGCCTACTCCAAAAAATGTTTATGAAATAAAAATATTTATGGGGATGGTTGGATATTATCATCATTTTATCCATAATATCTCTAAGTTAACTTATTAAATAGCCAATCTCCAAAATAAAGAAAAATATTTTAAATGGACATAATGGTGTGAAGAAGCTTTCAAAATTCTTAAATAAAAGCTAAAAACAACACCTATGATTAGAATAGCAAATTCCAAACAACCCTTTCTAGTATGTAATGATGCTTCCATGGAAGGAATAAGTGGGGTTCTCATGCAAGAAGATGGTATCATTGCTTATGAGTCACAAAAACTTAAGAAACATGAATTAAACTATGCCACACATTATTTAGATTTGGCTACGATAGTGCATGCTCTAAAAATATGGCATCATTACCTACTTGGTAAATATTTTTAGCTTAGAACATATCATCAAATCTTAAGATATACATTTGTATTAGCATTCAAAGATAAGTTTGTATTACCTACAATGTGGATGCTATCGATGTTCATTGGGATACATTTGTATTAGAATTCAAAGATAAGTTTTTGATATTGTAATTTTACCTTCAAAGGACCACATAATTTTCAAGGTTGATGCAGGGTAGTATGTCTATAATGGAGTACTACCAGCGGTTTGTGCAATTGCTCAAATACATACCTGAATATGAGAAAAAAAACGAGATCAAAATTCAGAAATTTATCCTAGGATTACATTCAAAAATTGGACACGTGATTATTATGTTGAAACCTACTACCTTAACTGTTGCCTATGACTTGGCTCAATAGAAAGAGGATAAATTTAAGGCCAAGAAAGCTTATTATCAAAAATTCTCTTAAAACAAAGAACCAAAAAAAAATAAAAATATGGGACCATCAAAAGGACACATGATTTGGAACAAGAATCATGGTAATGGGAACAAAAACAGGCTTGACAAGAACAAGAATAGGTACCAAGGAAATAGGGGAAATCCAAACTATCAGGGTGGCCATAGAAATTTCAGAGATAGATATGATCAAAGAGCTAATACACCAAGAGCTGGTACTCAAGAAGATATTGAGGGAAACAAGAAATAGAGAGCACTGTGAATTGGTTGCTAGATTTGTCAATAACCTCATTGTGCTGACAAATGTCCTTTATGAGCTAATAAGAGAAAATAAAATGTGGAGCCTACTCATAAGATCTATGCAACAATAGGTAACTCTAAACTCAATGGAGAAGCAACACCTTTCCTGTTGAAAGGTAAAATTTATAATAGAAATATTTGCATTTTGGTTGATTCTGGAGCAACCGATAGTTTTATTTCCCCAAATATTTTGAGGGACATACGAGATAAACCTAGATTTATGGCTACTGGGTGGAAATTCAAGTATGGGTCTGGGCAAACCAATATTATTATTCAATGTTTATGAAGTGAAAATTTTTATGGGTATGGTTGGATATTATCATCATTTTATCCATAATCTCTCTAAGTTAGCTTATTAAATAACCAATCTCCAAAAGAAAGAAAAATATTTTAAATGGACATAATAGTGTGAAGAAGCTTTCAAAATTCTTAAATAAAAGCTAAAAACAACACCTATTATTAGAATAGAAAATCCCAAACAACCCTTTATAGTATGTATTGATGCTTCCATGGAAGGAATAAGTGGGTTTCTCATGCAATAAGATGGTATCATTGCTTCTGAGTCACAAAACATAAGAAACATGAATTAAATTATGCCACACATGATTTAGAGTTGGCTAAAATAGTGCATGCTCTAAGAATATGGCATCATTACGTACTTGGTAAATATTTTGATCTTAGAACATATCATCAAAGCTTAATATATATTTTTACTCAGCCATTTCTCAATGCTAGATAGAGGCGTTGGATGGAATTTATGGCAGAATATGATTTTGGCATAGATTACATAAAGGGAAAATAAAATAAATTAGCATATGTTCTAAGTAGAAGAAGGTATATCAATGCTATATCACACTGTCAATATGCTATAATTGATCAAATAAGAAAACTATAGATTCAAGATGAATATTGTAAGAAGTATCAAGAATTGGTTCAACAAGATTTTAATAAGGCAAGGGAATTTAGAATCTAGGAAGATTATCTTTTTATGGTAGAATTTACCTATAATAATAGTTATCATACTTATTTAGGTATGGCTACATTTGAGGCTATGTATAGGGGGTGGTGTAGAACACCATTATCATGGAGTAATCCAGAGGATCAGGTGATGATCATGCCAGATATGGTCAGATAAATGAAAGACTAACTCAATGAAATTCGTTAGAGACTCAAAGAAGCCTCATATTGATAAAATAATTATGTGGATCTTAAGAGAACACTTAGGGAATTCACTGTGGGAGATAGAGTATTCCTAAGAGTTAAACCTACCAAATTTTTTATAAAATCCTCTAAGCTTAGTCCATGATTTGTAGGGCCTTTTGAAATTATCGATAAATTGAACCCATACGCCTACAAATTATACTTGCCACCCAATTTTTCAAAAAGTCCTGATACATTCCATGTGTCCCTTCTCAAGAGATATGTTCCTAATCCCTCATATGTTTGGAATATTGATAAATTACAGATGGACGATCCCTTACGCATTGAAGTGCGACCAATTAAGATCCTTGGTTATCAAACAAAATAGTTAAGAAAATGAAATATTGAGTAATGCAAGGTCCAATGGGACCAATTTTCTAAAAATAATGCCACGTGGGAGGATGTGGCCATCATGAAAATATAGTTTTCATTTTTTTTTTAGTAGTGTTTGAACAATTTTATCATCATGTCATAGTTTCATTATGTCTGAATAGTGATATTATTCTATCTTGATTTGTGAAGTATGATAAATATAGTTGATGTTTGTGCATGTTTAGTATTAACAATAAATGATGATTTAGTTTTAGAAAATGTAAATTTATTGTTGTATTAAATTAATTTTCTATTATTCATGGTAATTTTGTTTTTATACTTCAATGGAAAATGCAAACACATGGACTATGTTTAATCTTAGGGGAAGTATGTAATAACCCTTCAAAAAATCTACTTTATTATATGCATAATTTATCTAGAGGTATGAGATATTGCTAATGTATCTGTGGATGTAGGAGATAGGTATTGTTACTGGCTAGGACAATGCAAAGGATGGATGTCTCCTCAATGGGTAAAGTATTATCCAGTGCAAGGTAAGTCAAGGAAAATTATGAGCGGTGGTGTATTCACCGGTTGCTAGGGGCAAATAACCCTATAGGTAATGCATTCGCCAGTGGTCCATGTAGATGCATATCACGTAGCCGCATTTGTAGGAATTTTTTATGATTGTATAATTATGAATTTATGACATATGATTGGCAATGAAAATGCTTAAATGCATGAGAGCCATAGATTTGAATAATGGTTAAATGTGGAGTAATGATATGATTAATATTGTTCTAAAAACTAAAAGGGAATATAAGAAAAAGGGACAGAATAAGATAATTAATAATAATACATATATTAATCTGTATTTTTTGGGAAAAAATATTTATTTAAAAATAATATATTTAAATATAACTATAATATATATAAATATAAATATATGAATGTGTTAAAACAAATAATGTTCATTCATTTTATAATAAGGTAAACAAAATATTATAAAAAATAATATATTAAGATGTATTATAATAAATTAAATATTAATAGAAAATATTATTGCTTTGTATTATTTAAAAGGGACAATTGGAAATAGTCAGTATTTTTGGGAAAAATTATTTTTAAATTTGGGTTTGCTGAACGTGGAGGAAAGTGGAATATACGTGGCATACATTGAATAGGAGGAATCTTAAAACGAACACTAGTGCTAGCTATAAATATGGACCTATATTCTAAATTAGAAAGAGAAATACGGAGATGGCATTATGTCATGGTCTATTTTATTTTGGAATAGACGTGGCAAGAGCAAGGAAGGGAAAAGGGTTTTGGAAACAGGGAATGAAAGTAGTATTTCTCATAAATTCTATTTGGAAATTCTATAATACAAATTAATGTTATGGTATAATAAAAAAAAGGGATTGCTATTGCACTATATGTTCAATTTTGTGTGTTGAAAATAGTTCGATAAACGTATTGCAAACTATGGAAGAATTGAAATATTTCTAGGATAAGTGGGAAAGTTTGAAATTTGTGATACATTAATTATTGATAAGGTAAAGTTGAATGAACAATTAATGTTGCCTATGTTAAAGAGGGTTTTCTATGAAAATGAAAATAATGAAGAGTGGAATGTCAATTAGAGATGAATTAAACTCTGTTTGAAACTTACATGTTGTGTTGAAAATCTTGTGTTATATGGCATGTGGTACTAAAAAACTTAAAAATATTGCATGTTGTGGAAAACTTGTGTTATATTGAATGTTGTATTGGAAAGCTTAAAATATATTGCATGTTGTGCTGGGATTGTTTTTATTGTATGCATGGTAGACATAGCTGCATGCCATGATAGTCTAACCACTTTGGACCTTGGGAAGTCACTGAAAAACTGCATCAAGAAACTGAAAACTGGGATGAGTACAACCAGATTACTTCTTTTGCTATTTATTGTATGATATGTCTTTGCTCAGCCGTCAAGCAATGTGTTTAATATGGAAAAGATTCATTACGATTTTTCCATTCTTCCAAATTGTACTTAGTAGAACGATGCAATCAAATCTACCAGAAGAACAAATATATTATTGAAATTATGTATTTGTAATTTTTGGAATACGTAGACCCTGAGGAATTGCATGGCAATTTTCTGTGAAAGTTTGGATATAATGAAATTGTTTTAGTTGTTTATATTTGAAAATGATAAGAAATTAGACATGCATTCAAAAGTGATATGTATTTCATATATATGTTATATTTAATGATATATCAATTGATATGAAGATTAGCTTGTGAATTATTATTATTAATTTATGTTTTGTTTACAATATAATGCTTGTCTATTTTGTTATGTTTTTAAAATTTTGTATGTATTTGAAATTAGTAAGAGCGAATAGTTATGGGTGATTATCTTATGAAAACGTAGTTTTGGGTAACTATCCAAGGATACTTTGCATTGCATGATGAAATTTCTATGTTTTAAATCATCTCATCATTCTATGATTATATTGTTGAGGAAGAATGCTTCATATGTGTTTTATAATCCTACATCTTTAAACTAAATTGGGACCAAATATTAGCGTACATAAGAGATTGCTTTGTTTACTCTCGGTATCAAAAATTTTGGAGAGATTATGATTTGAAAATAAGGTTTTTCTAGTTCAAACCAGAAGCGGTATAGTTGTTTAAGATTTTAGCTAAGTTAAATTGAATAGTTTAGAATAATCATGACGGGTTGAGGAAACAATCCATACATAGGGTGATATATTGGATATGAATATATTATATAGTATGGATATAATTTTATTTGTTTTCAGGAGATAAACCAAGCCTATGGTTTGAGATAGATACATTGAAATTTGTGGAAAATTTAATGGGAAACCTATCTCTAAGTACTTTATGACAATATTGCTTCCAAATCAGGAAATGAAAGAGTTGGCATAAAATCAAAACTCCAACTAGACTACTTAGAATATTTTCTTACTAATATGATTCCCTGTGTATAAGTTGAAAGAAATATAAAAAAATGTTGTTTAAATTTTAAGTTTCTTTCATATGATAGTGTGGTATTGGTATTACTTGAAATAAGTTTGCATGATGGCATATGTATTTATATTAGGGTTGTAGTGTATGAAATGCCGAGTAGTATTACTCACTTTAGTTAAGAAAGTGTGTGTCAAATATCCTTTAAATGCATTCGAATCTATATTAGACCTAAAATATAGAGAAGTTGCAACCTTACTTAAACTTATAAAAATTATCCACTTTATACCATGGCTATGTAGTAAAATTTTATAGTGTAGCTAGGGGTAGTGGTATACGAAGAAATTGTAGAGTAACACTTAAACTAATAGATGTTTAAATAAAAAAGAATATTATTTTGAAATTATTATTAGTTAATTTTAAGATTTTTAAAATTTGATTGTAACCTTTCCATAATTTCTGTCTTTTATTCTCTCTTAGTGATAAACATATAAGTACATATATAGAAACTAAATATCTTATAATAATAAGTAAAATTCCTGATCAATTAGGAAATTGTACTTGTTTGCAAATATTTGCATAGTTAAACTTTTCCAAATAATCAAAACTTAGTTAAACCTTTGGTTAAGAAAATATAAAATTGTGGAAGGACAATCCTAAATCGCAACCTAAGGTTGTGGGCAGGGCAACCTTTTTATTATTTCAATATTATGGGAAGGACAATCTTGTGTGACAAATACTAGTGGTGCTTGCAGGTAGGAAACCATCATAAATCAGGGCTATAACTATACTTATGATGGAAAAATGTTAGAATGAGAGGTAACGAAGGGTTGTATGGGTAACCTTTCTAGGTTATCCCTTCTAGTGATGAATGGTAAATTGTGTTTGACTAGGTATACTGACAACACGATGGTAAGGGACATCATGTTGGTTAATAAACACAAAAAACCTAGTGGTTACCAGGGTATTGGTAAGACCCTAGATGATGCTTCTTAGAGTATGGTTGATCATCTAGCTCGAACATGTATGAACTAAGTTTTACATGACATAAGTACAAGACATAAGTTCATGAGTTCATGTTAAGACATAGGAAAGTTATGCGGAATACTTCTAGGTGTTATGGGCCCTAGAGGAAAAGAAACCCACTGCCTGAAATTAGGATCTCAGGTAGAGGGTGAAGTTAAAAATGAGCAACTATATGGGATTTGACCAATCTCGATCTTATGAGTATTTCGACTACAACAAAATGGCACTCATGAAGATGAGTCTAACATATCATACTAGAAATTAAATTGGAAAATATTGAAAAAAAAGAAAAATTTCTCTTATTGTAACCTCTGATATTGGACAACCAAGTGGTAGAACTTGGGTTGTTACACTTTTTTGAAACATCAAGCTATTTCTTCTCATATTCTTAGGATTTGGAATCTAGTTCCTCAACCAACTGGAATTCATGGTAGAATTTCTTGGTGGAATGAAACTATCTCTAGAACAATTGTTCTTCTCAAGAATTTAGGAGATGAACTTGCCAAGAAGAGATGAATATCTAATACAACCCTTAAAGCTGAAATAGTTTGTGCTTCTATTAGACTAGAAGCAAGCCCTTTAAGCTCTATTCTTCAAGCCAAATTTGCAAGTCTTAGGCATGATATTAAAAAAATTAGGCTTTATAAAGCAAGGGGAGCTCAAATTTATGCTCGACTTCACTGGTTAAAAATTGGTGATAGGGTTTCAAAAGAATATTTTCAAAAAATAAAGCCCTTAAGACAATCCATTCAATTAAATGTTATTCAGGATGCAGGGATTCATTGGAATTTACTTCCTAATATTATTAAAGTTTTTATCAAGCATTATCAAAAAAAAAATTCTTCTCAATAGTTAACTCCTAAACGATAGGCGACAATTCAATCTTGTTATGCAGTTGTTTTGGAGAAGCTTTTAGATTTTCAAAAGGAATCTTGTGAGCATCCTTTATCATTGGATGATCTTATTTAATCCCTATCCATGATGGCCAATGATAAAGCTCCAAGATTATATGGATTTCCTTGTGAATTTTATAAGGATTATTGGGACATGGTTGTCCCAGATTTATTGTATGTTTATCAGGAAGCAATGGCTTTTGGATCTTTAGGTTCTATAATTAATAAGGGCAATATTAAATTCATCCCTAAGTATGGGGATCCATAAGTGCTCACCAACTAGAGGCCTATTACTTTACTCAATGTGAGTTACAAAATTATTGCTAAGGCTTTGGCCTTACGTCTTAGACCTCTATTGCCACTTATTATTCATCTTGAGCAAACTAGGTTTGTGTAGAGTAGATATATTTTGGATAATGTAATTGTTTTTTGGGAGGGCATGGAATGGGCTAGAACCACTCAATAAAATACTCTTTTCATCAATATTTATTTTGAGAAATCCTATGATAGGATTGAATGGAATTTCATCCTTACCATTCTTCAAGATCTTGGTTTTGGGCCACAATTCTTGAGCTCGATTAGTATACTTTTTGTGGATGCTTCAACTATGCTTAATTTGAACAATTGTCAGTCTAAATCAATCAAATTATTCAAATCTATCAGATAGGGTTGTCCTTTGGCTCATTCTCTTTTCATAGTAACAATTGAAGCTTTTGGATACCTTCTTGTTAACCAAGTGAGTTAAGGTAATGAGGGTTTCATAGGTTTCCCTAGAAAATATGTTGTCTTTCCAAAAAATAAGGAGGTATGAGACTACATGATTGTCAAAGATAAGGTTTTGCTTTGTCTGCTAAATGGATTCTTCGAGCCTTAAGTGGTTCTGAAGCTTGAAAATATCTCATTCGATACTACATCTCCACTAGTTTACCTCTTGGAAGAAAGGCTTGGAAAGGCATGAATTTTCAATCCCTCCTGGTTGCTCCTATCCTAGTTAAAATTCAAGGCTCTTTTGTCATTCAGAGCATATGGAGGTTTTAGGATAAAATTAATCCCTAGTTGAGCTGGCTAGGGAATGGGCATCGAAAAGGTGCTTCTATTTCCACTTATAATATTTTTTGGTCAACTTTTATTACTCTTTAATATTCCCCTCTTGATTTCATGTAATGTATTCATGCTCAGCAGTTATTCAGGAAAGAGATTTAAATAGTGGAAGACTTTTTTGAGACATTCCAAGGATTGGATAAACATGGGATGATTTTAGGAGATTGTTTGATCTATGGCCAGATAATAAGATTACTTATGAGGTTGTTTTGGACTATATCCCCTTTTCTTTTTGGCCCATGATTTGTAGATATTCTCAAAAGCCTTGGTGGTCTTATTGGGGATGGTTTAATAAAACCCCACTTCTTACTTACAAACCTAAGTTAGGGTATGCTTGGCTTACTCCCAATGTCCCTATGGTTCAAATACTCAATGTCCAATGGGGTCTTCTTTCTACTCAAACTTGTTGAAGTCTAAGATTTAAAATGGCTTGGGTAGGATATATTGAACCCAAACAAGCTTTCTTTTCTTGGATCCTCTTATCCTATGGTCTTCCTATTGGATAAATATTAAACTACCTTGGAATAGAAAATCATTCATATCATTTTTATGGTGATCCAAAGTACCCACTTCATATTTTTTGGTAATGCAAGAAAGCTCGAATGGCCTGGGATTGGCTTGAGATCTTCTTTCAACCTCATATGACCACTTCATTCACCTGGCATCATGTTTTGCATGGCTACCCACTATATTTTTCCTTACCCTTGTTGGAATTGTGAAATATTCTTCGCATCAATGTGCTCTTTCATATTTGGAAAACTTGTAATAAAATTATCTTTTCTCAGTAGCTTAGTTCAAATGAATTTTCAATTGTTGATAAGCGCACATTTTCCTCTGATTTTTGGCTCTATATTTTAGTTCAAGTGGAGAAATTTCATATAGAGGTGGAGCATATTTGCTACCTTATGTAACACTAGGGTAATGTCCCATGTACGGTCATCTGAGTGCCTTATATACAACCTTATTGATCTTCTATATGATGCATTGCTGGTTCTTGTACAAGTGATAATATTGGCATGATTATAGAGGATGGGTGGCTCATTTTCATTCCTTATGATATCAGTTGTTAGCATCTGGCAGGTGATGGACATTCACATCATGAGCATATCTCCATGATTGACATGATTTAATGCATGCTTTTTGGTGTTGTGGTTGGTGACGGGTTTAACCCTATTTTTATTGTTTTGAGTAACGTTGCCTAACTCCACCTGAGTTAGTGTGACTACATATTGGGGTGTGCCTATCCACCTATTTTTTGGTTGTAAAAACTTGTATTTTTAAATTAATTAAAATTTAGACCTTTATATTTAAAAAAAAAAATCCAATAATCATGAGCATCCTTTTGTCATTTTATAATGTGAATTGTATCATTGAATTCTAGGAATATAAACCTACTATCCATGCTCATGGAGTCTGAATAAAATATTTTAAACTATTGTATATGTATATATACTAACAATCAAGTATTTTTAAAGAAAAAGCAAGCAAATTAGATGTATCAAACATGGAATTGAAATAACATTCAATACAATCTATAGGTGAAAGAAAACCATGGTCGTAGAAATATCAATGGGTGGCAAAATCACCGAAAGAACATTTAACACAATGTATAGGTGAAACAAAACCATGGTCATCAAAAGATAAAATATTAGATTCACTTGGATGGGTGGAAAAATCACCAAAAGGGCTTGACAAAGAGTCTTTTCAAGTACCACATGATGACAAATAGGGATATACGGCTCACTATATTCGACACGAATACACGAATGACTCTTATTTACTATTTATTTCAGTTATCATTAATAATTAACCAAAACATGGATAAATATGAAATACAAGGTGTCTTCTCTATGCACCTCACAAATTGATATCATAACTTTGAACGTTAATGCTAGTGTCATATTGACAATGTATGTTGTATATGTCATTGTTTCATTCTTTAAATTTAAGAATATTTGGTTAACATAGTGATAATTTTTAAAATAATTTGAGTTTTCTATTAATCAAACAAAACCATGGTCGCAGAAAGATCAAATATTAGACAGGTGGTAAAATCACCAAAAGACTTAACAAAGAGTCTTTTTGAGCACCACATGATTACAAATAAGGATATCGAAAGAAATATAATCATAAAAGCTATAAATATTTAATGTCTCAATATATTAGACATGAATAGACTAATGTCTCTTATTTTAGTATTTGAGTTATCATTAAGAATTAACTGAAACATGGACAAATATGAAATACAAGGTGTCTTCCCTATGCATCTCACAAACTGATATCATAAAATGTTATTGTCATGTGACCTGGGTTCAATTCCCATAGCGGATGTGTATAAGAAGTATTATTAAAAAAAAAAAGTTATTGTCATATTAATAATTTATATTGCATATATCCTTGTTTCATTCTTCAAATTTAACCTTCGGTTAATATATAAAGTAATAAACCTTTAGAATAATTTGTTTTTTCTCTCAATAAAGTTATCATAATGAGTCTAATGAATGATTTCAATGTTGTATTACTGTACTCACTACCATCATCAATATTTATACATTTTATCTAATATTTGATTTACATTTTTATATTATTTGATATAAGGTTTTATTTTTTTAATAGTTTAAATAAATAAATATTTAAAATATTTAAAATATTTGTTGTTAAAAATAGAAAATTACTTGTTTCTCAAAATATAATAAATTAATATATCTCTAATATGTGAACAAGATCTAATCATTCTTAGTAAAATGGGATACAACAATGTTTTATCAAAATGCACTTGTCTAAAGTTGTTGTACATATATAATAGGTGAAAGATCATTGCTCATATAATGATTATTTATATGCCTTAAAAAAAATTATATGATTATATATGATCTGACTACATATGATGAACTCCTAATATCATTTGCATTAGAAACCATGGAAACAAATTTGTTTGACTTGGAAAAGGGTCAAGAGAGGCCTTAGTGAGTTTTATTTCTAATCTAAATCTTAACACTATATTGAAACAACTAGATCTAAAGTCACTATCAATATATTTTATCCCATTTCACTCTAGAATATAATGAACAATCCTATGAAAGAATATACCATGACAAGTCAAAAAATATTTATTGCTCATATATTCTCTTCCCCTATATGTCCTTAAATACTTAATATTTATTTTCTTGTTGATTCTATACCAGTGCTTTGAACTCCTTGAATCTCTTAAAAGCCTCGTATTTATTACAAATAGTTCACAATCACATATACTAAGAGAAATCACACATAAAAAGAAGAAAGTACTTATTATTAGAAAGATATGGTATACACATGGGTCCACACACATCATTGCAAATGAGCTCTAAAGGTTTACTCATTTTCGAAAGGATTTTGTATGATGCTTTCCCAAGACACATCCCTTATTAGCATCATTGGAAGCATAAATTTTCGAAAGTCTACCACCCAAAAGATAAAAAATAATTTACCTCAATGACTTATGCTCTAGAGTCTATGATGTCATCACTAACCCTTACCATTCACTTGTGCCACTATGAGCATCAAATGTTTATTTTAAGAGGAAGAAGTAGAATGAATTAGTTTCTTTCATAGGCTATACATCTAATATAACTCATCCCCATATCCAAAGGAAACTATCTTAAGTCCATCATAAATATCATTTACTATCCATTTATTAGGCTAGACTTTTACCTATTTGTTTGAATGGATAATGTAATGTATAACTAAAGTAATAAAGCCTGTACTAGGAATATGAAGAAATCCATCAAGTGAAGAAGATACTATCCTAATAACAACTTGGTATATGTAGGTGGAAATCATTTATAATGAAAACACACCTTTTTTTTTTAATATAATACATGTAATTATGTAGGTGTGATTGCCTAATCATGTATTTTGTTGACCAAAAGATGTGGATGTGTAACATATTGATTGAACAACTATATCAACCCTTTAGATTTTACCATTACGATTAAACATTAACAATCTTATTTTTGGCTACCTCTTAAAGCTTCTTCATGCATATCTAACAAAATATTACTAAGTGTTACTTATAAAATTCACAAGTTGGCTTCTTGAAGGTCTTCTTAGTCTTGTTCTCATTGTGCTTTGGTTTCTTCTTAGTATTATTCATAATAAATTCTTTTACGTGTGCCTTATTTTTATTTTTTAATAGGATAACCATTACACCAATTGCCTTCAGTTAAGCAATAACGGCAATAACGCTAGACTTAATTCTGTGCATACATGTCGAAGAAATTATTATCATACCTGCCAAGTTATTACTTCACGATTCACGATTAACGATTAATTTGTATCCATTAAGAATTAAAATCATTTTAAAATCTGACGAATCTCCCTTTGAATTATGCAACACTAACAATTTACCTCAAATTTAAAACCGTATAAATGTCGTATCAATTTATCCAAATTATAAAACCATGATTTTAAAATCTGACGAGCCTCCCTTTGAATTATGCAACACTAACAATTTACCTCAAATTTAAAACCGTATAAATATCGTATCAATTTATCCAAATTATAAAACTTAAAATTAATTATATATATACGTAAAAATTATTAATATATATATTTTAATTTATTTTCAATTGAAGGGTAATGTTGCTTTGTCTCGAGTGCATAGTGCAATGCCACAGAAGAACACTTTTTGTTGAACCCACAATACAAATAATAAATTATTATCTTTTTAATTTTAGTTATTAAGTTCGAGTTTTTTAGTTATTAGGTTTGAGTTGGTGTTTGAATTCGAAACTCTAGAAATTCGAAATAAATTCGACATAAAATTCTACATAAATTTCATATATTATAACTGTAAATGATTTTCTCTTTTTATTTATTTAGTGATGACAGCCGATAGAAAGTCCTGCATTAATAGCTAATAAAGTTCCAGATATCGCTCGAGTGACATTGTTAAGCCATCAGCGGCCACGTAACAGATGTAACTCTGTTCCCAGCAATTGAACAATTCAACCTTTTTTTTATCAGCAATCACAGATCTCTTTTAGTTCAAATTATCCCCACTGAGTGCTCTGCAAATCCATGAACCCCTCTTCCTCTACGCGTTTATGATTTACCATAATAATAAAGCGTTGCCGACCTGAGCCGAGCGGATAAGACGCGTGGTTAAAAATAATAAAAGTTCTCGGCATCGTCTACCCGCTCATAGCGCCGGGGTTTGTTTATATCCGTCGTTGCGACGTTATTTGGCATACGTTTTTCCACGTGATTTTTTTTTTTCCTAAGAATTTAAGGTTTGTTTGTCGTCAAGGTTTTAAATTTCACTGATTTCAAAGTTTATCTGAAAAATTCGATGAATTTGAAGAGTTTTGGATTATAAAACTTATTTGCTGTACGATAATCATAAGCATCCTTTTGTCATTTTATAATCCATCTTTATGGATTGTATCAGGAATATAAACCTACTATTCATGTCCATGGAGTCTGAACAAAATATTTTAATATATAAGAAAAAAACATGCAAATTAGATGTATCAAGAATGGAACAGAAAGAACATTCAATACAATCTATACGTAAAACAAAACCATGGTCACAGAAAGATCAAATATTAGACGGGTGGCAAAATCACCAAAAGACTTAACAAAGAGTCTTTTCCACCACCACATGATTACAAATAAGGATATCGAAAAAAATATAGTCATAAAGGCTATAAATCTTTAATGGCTCACTATATTAGACATGAATACACTAATGACTCTTATTTTAGTGTTTATTTGAATTATCATTAAGAATTAACTGAAACATAAAATACAAGGTGTCTTCCCTATGGACCTCACAAAGTGATATCATAACTTTGACCGTTCATGCTAGTTTCATACATATGTCGTTGTTCCATAGGTTAACATATAAAGTGATAAACCTTTGGAATAATTTGATTTTTCTCTCAACGACGCTATTATAATAAGTCTAATGAATGATTTTTTATACGAAAATTCAAAGCCATGAAAAATTCTTCAATATTGTATTAGTGTAATTACTACCACCATCAGTGCATTTTATCTAATTTTATTTTAATATTTTATGAATATTTTTATATTATTTAAATTTAAAAAAAAAAACTTATTTTTTAA
Source organism: Wollemia nobilis (assembly GCA_028583015.1). Classification (NCBI taxonomy): domain Eukaryota; kingdom Viridiplantae; phylum Streptophyta; class Pinopsida; order Araucariales; family Araucariaceae; genus Wollemia; species Wollemia nobilis. The sequence continues at coordinate 1,541,958 of JAQPPZ010003427.1, forward strand.
TAATTTAAATATAAAATAATTACAATATTTATTGTTAATTTTGAAAAATTAGATGTTTTTCAAAATAGAATAAATTAATATATCTTTAATATGTGAAGAAGATCTAATCATTATTTCTAAAATGGGACACAAGGATGTTTTCTCAAAATACACTTGTCTAAAGTTGCCATGCATATACACTAGGTGAAAGATCATTGCCTATATGATGACAATTTATATGCCTCAAAGATCAAAAAAATATATGATCATATTGCTAGTGTCATCACCTACAAATATCATTTTCTTTAGTACCCATGGAAACAAATCTGTTTGACTTGGAAAAGGGTAACCTAAATTTTAACACCATATTGAAAAAACTAGATATAATTTCACTATCGATATATTTTATCCCATTTCACTCTAGAGTATAAAGAACAATCCTATAAAAGAATATACTATGCCAAGTCAAAAAAAATTAGAAATTATTGCTCGTATATTCACTTTTTCTCTATACGTCCTTAATTATTTAATATTTATTTTCTTGTTGATTTTTTACCAATGAGTTGAACTCCTTATATCTCTCAAAAGCCTCATATTTATTATATATAGTTCAAAATCACATATACTAAGAGAAAATTCCAATGAAAAGAAGAAAATACTTATTACTAGAAAGATATGGTATACACATGGGTCCACACACATCATTGCAAATGAGCTCTAGAGGTCATATGACACATCTTGTTGCTGCTTTTGAAAAGGATTCTATATGATGCTTTCCTAAAACACAAAGTGTCTTCTCTATGCACCTCACAAAGTGATATTATAACTGTGACCATTCATGCTATTGCCATATTGATAATGTATGTTGCATATGCCATTTTTTCACTCTTCAAATTTAACATATTTGGTTAACATCTTCAAATTTAACATTATTTGGTTAACATAAATTATAGAGTGATAAATATCTAGAATAATTTGATTTTTCCCTCTATCAAGCTATTATAATGAGTTTAATGAAGAATTCTCTATATGTAAATCCATAACCATGAAAAATTCTTCAATGTTGTATTAGTGTATTTGTTACCACCAACAATTCTTATGCATTTTATGTAATTTCATTTTAATATTTCATCAATATATTTATATTATTTAACACAAAAACCTTATTCTTAACAGTTTAAATACATAAGTATTTAAAATATTTATTTTTAAAATTGGAAAATTACTTGTTTTTTAAATAGAATAAATTACTTGTTTTTCAAAATGGTGAACATTGGCAAACGGGTCTCATCTAAAATTTTAATCTCAATCTAGTGGTAACATAGGTGCAGGTAATGGAGGAGAAGTGGACCTCAATTCTAGCCCTCGGGAAGTTTTGGATGGGGGATTGGAAGTCATGGGTGTTGGAGGGGACCCCCTACCTGAGCCACCTTAAAAGTACAATCTAGTCTCCTTTGTAGAGATAGTAAAAAAAGGTGTAGGGTCCTATCCAACATCTTATTAGCAAGGCTCTATCAAGATATTGCCAATTGATAGAGAAATGGTAATTCCACCTAGCATTATGGATTTATTTCTTTCCCATGATTCTTCGTTTCTTGTTGAAAAATTCATCAAATCTCAATAGGACATCAAGTCCATCCAAAAATGGGCATTCACCAAATGGTATCCCCAAGGCAATATGGACTCAGTCGTTCTTCCCAAAGGGTTCTTCCTCATTAGACATAATAACCCTAGAACACCTATCACATCCTCATTTGTGGATCTTGGTTCTTTGGGCATTGTAGTGTATTTAACAGAAGATGGGGTGAGGATTTCAACCCTAAATAACAAAGCATCAACTCAACCCTCATTTGGGTTAGGCTTCTAGGCCTGCCTATTAGTTTTGAAATGAAAAAACTCTAAGAGGTATTTCTCAAACTATTTCAGGCCTTGTTGCATTTGATATGGAAACCAAATCCAAGTTCTAGATGGTGTATGCTTGATTGTGTGTCAATGCCAAAATTGAATAAGAATTACCCAAATTCATTGACCTTCTCTCTAGGTCATTTCATAAGCACCAAACCATAAAATACAATAATAAGTAAACCTTTTGTATTGAATTCCATATTTTGGGCCATCTCAAAGGACAATGTCCCTCTATAAAAGAGGATTCTAAAAAGAACTGCTTCACACAAAGAAATACTCTAAGGAAAACTAGAAATATGACCATGTTTAAAAGAAGAGTCATATTGATGTAGATTGTGGTGGAAACATTCTAAAATCTAAAGGTAAACAACTAGTCCCTACTTCCTCTAATGATGCTCCTAACTAGTATGTTCTTTCTTTTCCATCCCTAGTCACTTCAATCTATTGTTTGGATCTATCAATTTCACTAATGTTAATACTCCTTCTCCTGAATTCCATTTTCTTGAGTCTCTAGAGTGTCCTCCTTAGAATTTTAGTCTCATTTAGGTTATAACCCCTAGTCCCCATCAAGGTTAGGTCCTTTGTGTCTCCTCTTGGATAAAACTCATTAAATTCCCTCAATGACCTCTCTTATCATGCTAAGCTCACTTCACATCCTCATGGTGATCCTTTACCTATTAATATAGATGAACCTCTTAGCGCACCCAAATAGGTAACCAAAAAACAAAATAAAATCTCTGCTGATGTAGGCAACAATAAAAAGAAAGAGAGACCTTATAACCAAGAGAAGGCAAAAACAAACAAGTCCAATCAAAGTAAATTTATTTATTTATAGGATTTGATGAGGAAAAACTACTCTGCTAGGGTTTTATGAAGAAAAATTTCTCTGCAGGGATGGTAGTAGCTTTCAGAGGAGGCCTTAAAAATTGGAGGAATGTCGTGATGGTATCGGGTTCGGCATAGAGAGTGCATGCTTGTGATGTTTTTTCATCTAAAAATGACTAGAAGGAACAAGATTTTCTAGTGCATGTTGGGAATCGCTTGTTAAAGAACAATGGATGTTTGGAATGATATGAAGCCAGGCCAGTTCTAGTGGTTCAACCAGACTCGATGGTGGAATATGTGGAGTATCTAACCAAAAATTCCCTTATTGGTAAAATTTTGGGCATCCAAATTTCTCTCCCCTTTATGGAGGCTTGGGTCAGGAAGAATTGGAATCCTAAAGGCGATGTGGAGGTGATGCTGAGTGCGAACAACTATTTTATGGTGGTTTTCTCTTGTATTACAGATCGTAACAAAGCATTTGAAGGGGGTCCTTATTTATATTACCAAGTGGGACTCTTTCTTAAACACTGCCATGTGGGTTTCAACCCATCAAATGAGTGGTCATCACGGGTTACAGTGTGGGTGCAGCTTCCATGGCTCCCGTTGGAATTCTAGAGAACTGATATCTTGAATAAGATTACCCTTCTTCTTGGGAAGTCGGTTGGATTGTCACAATAGACAATGGATAAAAAGGTAATCTATGTTGCTCATATTTGTGTTGAAATTGACTTAAATAATCCTATTCTAGATTTTATTGAAATACAATTTGGATCAACTACATGGGTTCAAAAACTTGACTATGAAGCTCTTACATTTTTTTGCCGGATTTGTCATGAATATGGTGACCTACAAAGAAAATGCCCTCATTTTGTCCCACCTATGGCTTCAAATCTTTAGCCCTCTCAGTCTGGATAAAGTTTGGATAAAGGAAAATCCCTGATAAAGGAAGGGGAACGGGATAAAGAAGGTTTTGTTTCGGTAAAAGTCTGTAATAGAGGATGAAGGACAAAAAAATACCTTAAGGATAGCCAGCCAGATGCTCTACTCAACCATTTTGAAATATTAGATGATCTTGATCAGTGCATGGAGATACCTGAAACATCGCTACCCGATGTAAATATAACAAGGCCAAATCAAATGTATCTTCTTGAGGGGGAACTTACAGAATCATATCTAAGGGGTTTAAATGAAGAACAAAGGGCTTTGGATCTGAGTATAGGGGACATGGTTGGGTCTAGCCCTATAAGGGAAACTATTTTGGAAAGTGGTATAGATTTAGTTATGCCCTCTCCTACTTAGGCACTGATGCAGTTATCCTTGGACTGCAAAACTCCTACGGTGTTGGGATTGCAATAGAAAATAATTAAAAAAAAAATTGGATAAGAATATGAAGGTGGGTCGAAAGAAGGACCAGGATAAAATTAAGTTAATTTGGGAGACTTTGGTGGAGTCAGGCTTGGTGAGAACATTGGACTCCCATTTTTATAACCCCCAAAAATGATTATCCTCTCATGGAATTTAAGGGGATTGAACAACATTCCCAGATAAAAAGTTGTTCGTGATTTGGTTTGTGTGCATTCTTTGGATGTGGTGTTTATTTAGGAGACTAAATTGGCTATTGATAGTATGTTCAATATTGCTCCCAAGTTGTGGATAAGGGGGTAATTCTAGTGTATTGGTGCATGTGGATATGCTGGTGGCGTCACTTGTTTATGGGATCCAGTTAAGATATCCCCTCTTACTTGGATTTCTAGGAGATGGTCTATTTTGATGGTCAAGCATGATAATGAATCTGGTGAAACCATCCTACTTACAAATGTGTATGCTCATGTTTATTACAATGGTAAAGTGAATTTGTGGGAGCACATTTGCTTTGTGAGAAGTTTGGTTCCCCTATAACCATGGATTTTGGTTGGAGATTTCAACTCTATCACTTGTCTAGAGGAGAAATGTGGTGGGGTGGACCATCTTGATCCTTTTTATTCTATCGTCAGTTCTCATATCCAGACCCTAAACATGGTTGAAATCAAGCCAGATAATGGGATCTTTAATTGGCACAATAGAAGGAGTGGGAAAGCTTCCATCTCAGCGAGAATAGATAGATTTTTGATATCCAGTTATTGGATGGGTAATAAAAAAAGTGCTAGTTCTATGATTCTGAGGGGTAGGGGATCTAATCATTGGCCTATCAAACTCTTTGTTTTGGAGTTAGGGCTAAAAAAGAATTCCTCATTTAAATTTCAACTTATGTGGCTTCATGATCCTAAGCTTCATGATTTCATGCGAGGCTAGTGGACCATTGGAAAACCTCCTCATGGCATCGCTATGTATTCCTTTATGAAGTGACTACAATTTGTAAAACATAAATTGAAGAGATGGAATAGATTGAATTTTAGGAACCTTTCCTTGGGTAAGCTGGCAACTCTTAGGAGTATGGAAGAAGCTTCAAGGAAGATTAGAGATCAGGGATTCATGAAGGAGCTTCTTGTTGAGGAATTTGAGGCTGTGAAAGACCTTGCTTAATGGGAACTGAGGGAAGAAATTTTTTGGAAATAAAAAGCTCAAGTAGATTGGCTTCTGAAAGGGGATAGGAACACAGCCTTCTTTTATAACTCAGTTAAGGCTCACCGTAATGGTAACCTGATTACCTCTCTTGTGAATTCTTAGGGTACCCTGCTCTCTTCTTTTATGGATATTTCAAAAGAGACTAAGAGGTATTTTTGCTCTCTCTTCGAGGAGGACTCCCCATCAGATTATGAAAATGAAAATCTTATTCTAAACTATATTCCAATGATTATTTCTATAGATATGAATGAGCACTTAAAGCATCCAATTTCCCTTGAGGATTTGGAAAATGTTGTATTCAATATGAAAAAAGGAAAATGCCCAGGTCTATATGGATTCCTGATTGAGTTTTATTAGGAGTTTTGGGATTTAATCAAATTTGATCTTTTGGAGGTGGCCCATGAGTCCCAAAACAAAAAAAAAGATGCTAAGGTCCCTAAATGCTACCTTTGTGGTGCTTATACCCAAAAATGAGGGAGCAAATTCCTTTGATATGTTTAGGCCTATTGCTCTATACAATGTTGTGAAAAGAGAATCATAAAATTTATTACTAAGAGGTTGAATATATGGTTGAGCAAAATCATATCTAAGGAGCAAGGAGGGTTTGTTGTTGGCCGACAAATCTTGGATAGGGTTGTTATTTCTATAGAAGATATTCTGTAGACACCAAAACAGCACCAATCCGATTATGTGACTGCAAACACTGATCGCTTTGACAAACATAGCCCCCAGGGCAGCCCTCAGAGGTTAAACAGTGGTCTTAACCACTTTCATAGCAATTTTGTAAGGTCAAGAAGCAATTTGGCACACTTGGACACTTTGCCCGATATTCGTCTCACCCAGGGACGAATTCAAAATAGAATCCGTCCCACCCCAGGACGAATTCTGAATCCGTCCCTGGGTGGGACGAATTCTAAGCTTAACGGGCAAAAAGGCAAATGGTGCCAAGTGGCAGCCCAAAACAGTCAGTTAATGACTCCTGCCTTGCACGCGTGTGTAGGTGGACAGAGGGGCCGTTAGAAGACTGTCACAAAAGGCATTTATCAAAGCTCAAGTCAATGGAGGACTCCCCTCCCTCATGGGAAGACAAGACTGCCACATGGCGCCTATGACCAACACATGGCATTTGTGCTTCCCTCCCAAAAGAGACCCCATGGGTCTATAAAAGGTGGGACTTTTCTCACCCAAAATATACAAGGTTGAAGGAGTTTTCAAGCAATGAAGTGCTTGCCGAGTTGAAGACCCACTTGCATCCCTTTTGGTTCACCTTCCCACATCCACCAATCTCTTTTGCAAGGGAGGTTGTTGGGTGGCCTTTGGAAGCTCGAACCTGACCCAAATCCAACACATGGACACCCGAACCAACCAATTCGCCGACCCCCCAATCCTAAGAGGTTTTGGGCCCATCCCTGGTGGATTGGCTCCAAAATCAAGTGCCAACGGTGGGAGGCCCACTTGGGCACCCCCGCACCTCCCAAGTCCTATTTTAAGTTTTAGAGCATTTTAGATTACTTTTCAGATTGCATTTTGTGTTATTAGGTTTGATTAACCCATAGCTGCAATTTTGTAACTTTTGGTCAGATTCTAGTATGTTTTGTGTTGCTTTGTTGTTTCGCTGACTTGTAGGTGTCGAGGTCAAATTCCCGAGGGTGGAGGCCAAATTGGGAGAATCCGACCATCTGGGTCATCCCAAAATGGCCCCAATTACATAACCCCCCTGTTTGCAGGTGTTTTGCAGGTCTCGAGATCCGACATTGGAGCAGTAGCAGGTCGGTTTCCTCAACACAGAAGAATTCGTCCCACCCAGGGACGAATTGCAGTCAGAATTCGTCCTGCCCAGGGACGAATTCTAGTTGAAGGTAGATTGGCCAGCTGTCTCAGTGGCAGTGGCCTTCTGGTAACTTTTCTTATCTTCTGTCAAGTTTTGAAGCCATTTGGACTCACTGTAATTACTGTTTCAGGCAAATGTTTACATGCATATTTCGTTAGTTTTAGAGAACAAACACTTTTCATTTGCGGTAGATGCTACTGACATCTTGGTTGTTTCTTTGTTCGCAGGAGAAGCAGCGGAGGTTAGGAACTCATCGACATCAGCGACGACATCATCTTGGCCCGCCCATTGCAATCGTGGGCACGCGGAAGGAGGAAGACTAAATCGCACATTGTAACAAAGACAAATTTAACGCTCCTAGCCCCTAAAAAGGGAGGAGACGTCTATGTAACCGAGGATAAGATATTTGAATAAAGAGGGCTGTGATTTCTTTACATCTTTTCTCTCCTTTCCAAATTGTCTCTTTCCTTTGTTTTGGTGCATAAGGTTAAAGCGTTACATTTCATCTTACATTGCATAATTAGTGTTTCCTTTGCCCGGAATCTCGTGCTTTCAGTGGCGATCACGGTGGGACCCTGTTCCCTGTTTTTAAAATCATAGAAACTGATTAAATTTTTGTGTTTTGTGCTTGACAGGTACATTTTTTTTGTTGCAGACTGCTATTCGTCTCTGACAGGGATGAATTATTTTCTGCAATTCGTCTGACCCTGGGACGAATTCAAATTCGTCTCTGGGAGGGACGAATTCTGTTCTGCAATTCGTCTCCCAGAGGGACGAATTCCTGCCTGCAGATTTTCAGAGCAGAAATTCAGAGACAACAGGAGCAGGCAGAGAAGAGGTAGGGATTTTCATGATCTCTGTTATATTTTTTGTTTATGTTTCTGTTCCTTTGATTGTTTTCATCTTGTCCTGCATTGCATAAGAAAAGTCATGTATGCTTGTTTCATTTTTGTTGAATAAAACGAATCCCACACACATCACGAAACAATTTTAAACCAAGGAGCTGGTCGTAAGACCCCAGCCCTTGATCAAGACCATTGGTGGATTTCATCACCACCTTGGCTTGATTTGCATCCATTTCCCGATTGTCAACTCTTGTTAGGCGTAAATCCTGACGAAGACAGACCGAGTGTCGCTGGGGTGATTCCCATGCGCACGAGGATAAGTTTTCTATGGTAGGTGCCATTAACAGGACAATCCCCCTTCCGTACCGCCTATGTACCACGTACCTTCTGCTCTCACGTACCTATAGTCTCCCTCTCGTAAGGGCGGGTATATAGAGAGGTTGGTATATCGGCCTGGTTGGTATATTGAAGGGGCTACCATTTTGGGAGTTATATGAGCCGTCATAATGCATTTAAACGATCTTCAAAACCTACAAAAACAAAACAAAACACCAAAATGCACTAAACCAGTTTAGGACACACCATTTAATCCTTAAAAGAGATAATCACGGTTTGCGTATGTGTGTGTTCATTTCTGCTTAGTGTAACAAAAAAAAAATCATCATAAACAAAAAGATAAAAAATCTACGCATTTTGTCATTTTTTCCAAAAGCTCCAAGGATTCCCGTAATCGCTTGGTCACTCCAAAATGCCCCAAAGGTGTCCATGAACCCTTTGGTCAACCCAAAATCACCCCAAATGTGCCCATAAGTGATGCAGGACCATCCAACAAAGTATGGGAAATCTTATATTTTTCCCTAAATTTTAGTGCATCTTGCCGGGGCCATAACTTCTCAACCGTAGCTCCGATTGACTTGAAATTTTACAGGGAGTTAGGTGGGATAATTTTAAACAAATACAATTCCCTAGAATTCTATTTGCCCAAAAAAGTCAGTTTTCGGGGCCAAATTCCATCATCTAGTGCCCCGAAATTAGGTTTTAAAATTGGGCACGCAATTCTATGCACTTTTTGAGCTGTTCGGATGTCAATATCTCCTAATGTATTTAGAGCTAGGACTTGAAACTTCATTTTTGTCTTATCTACTATAAGAGGGATGCACACGCCAATTTTGGGCCCCATATGACTCATTTCAATTTTTAGGGTTTTTAGAGAGACATCGTCATGGTGCTCACCCATAGCCAAGCCCAATCACGGGTGGATGCTATGGGGAATATCCAAGGAAGAACAAGTCATCTCCATTACAATCCCAAGGATTTGGTCATACCACCTTGGCGACCTAACACACAAGGCAGTCCCCTCCACACCTTAAAGGAAAGGGACTATAGGGGCACCTCTTCTAAGGGCACTCCTGTTCAGCAAAGCACTCAGCACATACCCTTCCATGAGGGGTACAATCATAGGAGAGATCCCTTAGATGCTCGCTATGAGCGGTCACTACGTGATGAAGCGCTAGGTCAACATAGGGTTCGACGGGAGGAACCAATTGATTACACTATCCTTCCTTCACCCCCTCTAGTTGTCAGGACTACAAGGAAAAATCCAGAGCACAAGGCTCTTCAGGCGGGGCGAACTAACTCCGTCCATCCCTTTTTCACTTATGAAAGAGAGCAAGAGGAAGATCCCTACCTTCCTCGAGAGCAATATACAATGCGAGAGCAATATGCCTTCACACCTGCTATCTATCAGGACCACTCACTGAGGCCAAAGCCCCGAGGGAATGCCGCTACCCCCAACAAAGGGAGGTCACCTATAGAGATCTTGGATCACTACGATCAAAAATATCTAGGAGAGGCATCTAGGCCTTCTAGACATGAGGCGACAGGACCAACCATCTTAGAATCTGCCAAGCACGTCGCACGCCAAATGCAATTCACGCAACTTGAGCTAGAGCGACTAGAGCGACTACATTTAGAGGAACTGTACTATATTAACAAAGAGCACCTTCAGTGCCAGAAGGATGAGTTGTTCCAACACACTATGCAGGAGAGCCAACATGAAAGGGAGTACGAGGAAAATCATCGCATTCCTCGAGGACAACAAACAATGCGGCCTCAAGTACATGCCGCCTACATCGACAGAGGGAAGCGACCCATTGAAATTTTAGATCATCAAGATCGAGGCCAACACATAGGAGAAACATTCGAACCTCCTGAACAAAATAGGGTAGACCGAATTGACCCGATAGTCGCCAGACATACCGCCCGTCAAGCCCAAATCACGCGGCTTAAACAAAGTCATCAGGAGATAGAGTATCGACACCGCTTGGATAGAGAGCGCATGCAATGCGAAGCGGATGAGTTGCGCTATAAACTACCTGAGGAGACTCCAACCCCTCACACGCATAAGACAAAATATTTTGAGTGGCACAACCCATGGGGGCAAGACAGGTCATCGCGACCCCATCAAACGCTACCCCCAACACCTCCTAGATAGGAGTGGGAGGCTACTCCCTCGATTCCCGAAGCACCACCCCCGACGCCTCCTAGACATGAACGGGAGGCCGCTCCTATAACCAATGACGGGTGCCTTCCTCAGACATCCACCCAAGTCTATGAGCCACCCTTATAAAGTCATCAAGAAGCCTCTAAGGAATCGGAGCGAGAAGAAGAGCGGGATGAACTGCCCTACCAAGGCATGGGGGGTGCCATCTGGCCACCCCTCCATAAGCCCCAAGTTCCTCAACAAGAACCAACCAAAGAGGAGGAGCTCAAATCCCCCGATACATGCAAAGTGCTAGAGCACTTAGAGTCGGTAGAGACCAAGATTTTGGAGCTCCCAAGGCCCAACTTACATGAGGCTCCTTTCGAAGAGGATCAACCTTTAACCATAGGGCTACCTGATGATGCAGTCCTCCATGTCTCAGAATCTCCAGATTCTGATGAGCTATACTCACTAGTCGAAGGTGAGGATGAAACAGAGATAGCCCACAACAATCACATGCGACAACATCGGCATCCCATAAAATTTGAGGAAGCATGTCAACAGATAAACATAATACTAGGGCATGAGTGGCGCGTTAACCCACCACAGTGGGACCAAGCATTACATCCGCCACGTTGGGCACACAAAGAGCAACTTCCACCAAGAGACATCATAGCAACATCGGTGCACGTGGGCGGACCCTGTCCTCATCTCCGTGCATAGGGCCGATCCATTCATGCCCATACCTCTAGAGCCAGATCCAGAGTGCAAAGACCATCAAGCTGGGGGTACCTCTATCCCTTGAAGAACCATAATCCAAACCAAAAAGCTCCAAGGATTATCGCAATCACTTGGTCACCCAAAAAGCTCCAAGGATTATCGCAATCTCTTGGTCAACCCAAAAAGCTCCAAGGATTATCGCAATCTCTTGGTCACCCAAAAAGCTCCAAGGATTATCGCAATCTCTTGGTCACCCCAAAAGCTCCAAGGATTATCGCAATCTCTTGGTCACCCCAAAAGCTCCAAGGATTATCGCAATCTCTTGGTCACCCAAAAAGCTCCAAGGATTATCGCAATCACTTGGTCAAACCCAAAAAGCTCCAAGGATTATCGCAATCGCTTGGTCAACAAAATCAAAAAAAAAAAAAAAACAAAACAACAAAAATCATCAAAAACAACAAAGATTTGCATCTCAATTCTAGGCATACTCAAATTCATCATAAAATTCATATTCTCGCACCTCATCTTCACCTTCACCAAAAACAATCCATCAAAAATACAAAAATATGTAGCTGCATTAAGCATTGCATCCATACATTGCATATTTGTGGTCGTATAGGTCAAAGGCACCATAGGCTGTAATTGCTCTAATAGACCATCTTGTTCCACACTGTTTCATTTTACAAAAACAACAAAAACACCATGCATAACTTTTACCACACTATAGTCAGTGGTCTGTAAATGTACCAAGAGTTTCAGTGATTCAGCCATCATTTTCCTCTTTAGCCATGTAATGTATCAAGTCGAACAGATTTTACGAAGGTAGAGTCATACTTGAAATACACCTTGTTACGTAACATCCCAACACAAATAAAAACACTAAAACAATTCCTGAGTTGTGTGAACGAAAGATGAAACCTCGCAAAGTAATCTAGGTCACCATAAGTGAAACGGTTATCTTGCTCATCCCCCCGTGCGAATGACCCATAGAATGCTGAGAGTTGGCAAAAGGACAAGCATCCTCCCTACCCAATTCCCTAAGAATCCCTAAAGTTCTCAATAGTTGCAAAACATCAAAAATTTGCAAAATGTCAAAAATCAAATATTTGACATCATACAGTGCACACATCAAAGGGCACAAACAATAGTGATTTTCGTCACTCCATATCCCCAATCCCTTGCTCAAAAGAAAAACAAATCAAAATAAACAAGTGATCTTATCACTACAAACGAGCAAGTATCCCAATACAATTGAAGAAAAGAAGGGAGTTGAACTTGAATCCCCGGAACTCTCAGCATTCTAATAGGTCATAAGGCAAGCCTCAGTACCAATTTGGTTGATAGCCTATCGGTAATCGGCGGTAAACCTCTCGCATGACGATATATCTGTCACATTAACTTGCGTACAGATCAATGTTTGCATGTGGATGAGCTAGCTTATGGCATCCTGGATAACACCGCAGATTAATCTTAGTACATACAACAAAGGAGTTAGTGGAGCTAATTAGGTGATCCTCAATACAGGTTCGGTTGAAAGCCCATCTGGCACTGGCGGTATCCTAATAAATACCACAATAATGAACTCAATTGCACACACGAGGGATGTGAAATAGCTTGGTCAAAAACAAGTCCGATTCATACCTTGTTCAAAAGTCTTGTAAGATAAAGTACAGTCATGGCTAGTGAGTTAAAACTGTCTGAGTCTAATTTATAAACCAACTGCGCTACTTTTCATCCTTACAATACCATCAAAAAAATACAAAAAAAGAAAAACCACATGTATACATACAAAGTCATGCATCACAAAAATCGCCTAAAAACAAAATAACAGAGTTCTAAATGAGTCCATGGTGCCATAGCCAAACATCACAAACCCCATTCATCCATTTCATATCTCGCATATCACATATAAATCAAAACCATTTGCATTCATCATAGCATATGCATCCATCAAAATAAATCAACATGCATACATCCATATTCATCAACCATCATGCACAAGATCAAAGAAAATCAAAACAACAAAAACAACAAATAAATGCAACACAAAAACAAAAAGCAATAAACATTGCCAGACACAAGTGCTCTTGCACTTAACCTCTTGGCATAGCAAAACTGATGTCGGGGTCTACATTGTCGCTATCCTACTCCCTAAGAAGGCTACCAAAGCCGGACCGCTCCACGGGAAGACGGATTTTCGACAATTTCATCCCCAAACGACATCACAAAAGGGTCAAAGCCCACTCAAAAACAACAAAAAAATGCAACACAAACACAAAAAGCAATAAACATTGCCAGACACAAGTGCTCTTGCACTTAAACTCTTGGCATGGCAAATCGACATCAGGGTCACAAATTATCACTATCCTACTCCCTAAGAAGGCTACCATAGCCGGACCGCTCCACGGGAGGAAGGATTTTCGAAAATTTAATCCCCAAATGGTGTCACAAAAAAAAAACAACAAAACATGCAACATAAAAACAACAAAAAAAAAAACATTTCCGGACATAAGTGCTCTTGCACTTAACCTCTAGGCAAAGAAAATCGATGTCGAGGTCCAAATTATCGCTCTCCTACTTCCCCAAGAAGGCTACAATAGCCGGACCGCTCCACGGGAAGTTAGATTTTCGATGATTTCACCTCATTACGGCATCACCAAAAGGGTTAACACCCACCAAAAACAGGTCCAAATGTTGGAAAAATTGCACACGCTTAACGGTAAACCCTCTAAAGGCACCCCTGCACAAGTCATCTTGGGTCAAGCGACTCGTCGCTTCTCTCACGAAGGTCATTCCCTCATCGATTCGTCGCTTGAGGGGGTAGTCACACTTAGTCACCAATCAACAATCACACACCCAATTAAGGAAAATGACATGCATTCAAAGAATCATTGACAAAGACAATCACGCTCCCGCTTGGGGCGAGAAACAAGCAACAATCAAATCAATCAAACACTTGGCATTTCGTGAATCATGAACACAAGGTTCCCCCTGAGGATAAAAATGCCCTTCACTTGTTCATGACTGATCAATGTCTAAGTTCAAGTCACACCTCACCAAAACAGGTTAATACTTGAAATCAAATTCCTTAGCTCATCAGAAGCAAGGATTCAAGAATGCATGCCCTTTCCATACTTGGGGCATCAAAAGTTGGTTAGGTTACCAAGAAACCCTAATCATTAGTGCTTTGGTTATCTATTTTTGCTCAAGCACTGCGTCACCCACAGCCGCTTCCCAAAAAGGGGCATCTGTAGACACCAAAACAAGCACCAATCCGATTATGTGACCGCAAACACTGATCGCTTTGACAAACACAGCCCCCAGGGCAGCCCTCAGAGGTTAAACAGTGGTCTTAACCACTTTCATAGCAATTTTGTAAGGTCAAGAAGCAATTTGGCACACTTGGACACTTTGCCCAGTATTCGTCTCACCTAGGGACGAATTCAAAATAGAATCCGTCCCACCCCAGGATGAATTCTGAATCCGTCCCTGGGTGGGACGAATTCTAAGCTTAACGGGCAAAAAGGCAAATGGTGCCAAGTGGCAGCCCGTAACAGCTCGGTTGATGACTCTTGCCTTGCACGCGTGTGTAGGTGGACAGAGGGGCCGTTAGAAGACTGTCACAAAAGGCATTTATCAAAGCCCAAGTCAATGGAGGACTCCCCTCCCTCATGGGAAGACAAGACTGCCACATGGCGCCTATGACCAACACATGGCATTTGTGCTTCCCTCCCAAAAGAGACCCCTTGGGTCTATAAAAGGTGGGACTTTTCTCACCCAAAATATACAGGTTGAAGGAGTTTTCAAGCAACGAAGTGCTGCCGAGTTGAAGACCCACTTGCATCCCTTTTGGTTCACCTTCCCACATCCACCAATCTCTTTTGCAAGGGAGGTTGTTGGGTGGCCTTTGGAAGCTCGAACCTGACCCAAATCCAACACATGGACACCTGAACCAACCAATTCGCCGACCCCCCAATCCTAAGAGGTTTTGGGCCCATCCCTGGTGGATTGGCTCCAAAATCAAGTGCCAACGGTGGGAGGCCCACTTGGGCACCCCCGCACCTCCCAAGTCCTATTTTTAAGTTTTAGAGCATTTTAGATTACTTTTCAGATTGCATTTTGTGTTATTAGGTTTGATTAACCCATAGCTGCAATTTTGTAACTTTTGGTCAGATTCTAGTATGTTTTGTGTTGCTTTGTTGTTTCGCTGACTTGCAGGTGTCGAGGTCAAATTCCCGAGGGTGGAGGCCAAATTGGGAGAATCCGACCATCTGGGTCGTCCCAAAATGGCCCCAATTACATAACCCCCCTTTTTGCAGGCGTTTTGCAGGTCTCGGGATCCGACATTGGAGCAGCAAGCAGGTCGGTTTCTTCAACACAAAGAATTCGTCCCACCCGGGGACGAATTGCAGTCGAAGTCGTCCCGCCCGGGGACGAATTCCGGTTGAAGGTAGATTGGCCAACTTTCTCAAGTGGCAGTGGCCTTCTGGTAACTTTTCCTATCTTTTGTCAAGTTTTGAAGCCATTTGGACTCACTGTAATTATTGTTTTAGGCAAATGTTTACATGCATATTTCGTTAGTTTTAGAGAACAAACACTTTTCATTTGCGGCAGATGCTACTGACATCTTGGTTGTTTCTTTGTTCGTAGGAGAAGCAGCGGAGGTTAAGAACTCATCGACATCAGCGGCGACATCATCTTGGCCCGCCCATTGCAATCGTGGGCACGCGGAAGGAGGAAGACTAAGTCACACATTGTAACAATGACAAATTTAACGCTCCTAGCCCCTAAAAAGGGAGGAGACGTCTATGTAACCGAGGATAAGATATTTGAATAAAGAGGGCTGTGATTTCTTTACATCTTTTCTCTCCTTTCCAAATTGTCTCTTTCCTTTGTTTTGGTGCATAAGGTTAAAGCGTTACATTTCGTCTTACATTGCATAATTAGTGTTTCCTTTGCCCGGAATCTCGTGCTTTCATATTCACTCGATGGAAACTTCTAAGGAGAAAACTATGTTCATTAAGTTGGACATGACCAAAGCCTATGATCGGGTCAGATGGTCCTTTCTTCATAAAGTTATTACTACTTTTGGATTTGAGGAGGAATGGATTAGATGGGTGATGAGTTGTGTTTATTCTTCCTCATTCTTTGTTTTTGTTAATAATGAGCCATCAGAGCTATTTGAGGTCTCAAGGTGATTGAGGCAAGGAGATCCTTTATCTCATTATTTGTTTATCATTATGGTGGAAGGGTTGGGAAGATTGCTCAAGTCTCAAGTCATGCAGGGTCTCATTCAGGGGTGGAAGTGGGATAGTAGTTTGCCACCTCTTTCCCACCTTAAATTTGTTGATGGTACTGCTTTTTTAGGAGTTGCCACTATCAGGGAAGCTAGAAATATTAGATAGTCTCTTGACATATATCTTGGTGCTTTTGGATAGTTGATTAATGAGGACAAGTCTTCTATTTTCTTCTTCAATACCCCTCCTCTTATTCAATCCAGGATTGCTCATATTCTAAGATTCCATGTTGGGAATCCCCCCTTCATTTATCTTGGTATTCCAATTTCATCTCATCCTCTACCTAGATCTTCTTAGCAGTCTATGCTTGATAAGTTTAGAAGGAAGGTGAATCACTGGACTTTCAGATGGCTATCCACTGTAGGTAGAGTGTTGCTTTTAAAATTTGTTGTTCAAGATTTACCCATTTATAGATGTTTTATACAAATAGCTCCCTCTCACTTCATCAAGGACATGGATGCTTTGTCAAGATAGTTTTTATGGTCTATAAAACTTGATCAATCTAAATAGAGTTTGGTTAGGTTGGATTCTATATGTAGGTCGGTGCAAGAAGGAGGCCTTAGGTTGTGATAGATAGCTCTTTGTGGGCAGGCTTTGGCTACAAATATTTATTGGAGATGGTGTACCTCTCAAGATCATATTTGGGCTAAAATATTATCTTGTAAATACTTGAGAGGTATTTTTGAGGCTGATATCCCTACATTCAGCTTGGTTGGGAAAGGTTCAGTTATCTGGGACACTCTGAAAAGAGGAGCTAATTTAATCAAGCAAGGTTTGTTCTATATTTGCAATTAGGGATCAAATTCTATTTTTTGGGAGGATTCTTGGGATGGTCACCCTCCTATATTGGATAAATATCCTAGGTTATGTTCCTTAAGAATTTTTTTCTTAGAAGCAGGCTGGTCTCATGAGGATTTAAAAAAAATCTAGTCTTTTGAAAATATGAAGATGTACAGCTGGAAATATCCACAAGAATGGCCCCATGGGGGACTAGCCAAGGACAAAGAGGTGCTTGTTCTTATTCTTACATGGAGGCATTATTATTTATTGATGGGTAAATATATTCTAGCTTGGAACCTTGATCCTAAGGGAACCTACTCGGTAGCCTATGGTTATCAGGTTCTTGATAAGCAAAAGTATGGGAGGCTTCCTGTCACTTGGTGGAAAAAGGTGTGGAACAAATTTGCCTTGCCAAAATATAACTTCTTTCTCTATTTGGTAGCTCGTAATAAATGTCTCACTTGGGATAATGTGAGGAAGAGGGGATTTCAGGGTCCCTCTTTTTGTGTCCTTTGTAGTAAGAATGAGGATGACTTTTCTCATTTATTTTTCCAATGCTCCTTTGCCAGAGACATTTTTCACCATTGGTGGAGTGCTTGGAACCATCCATGTTTCCATGTTCTATCCCTGGTGGAGTTTTGGAGTAGTCTCGACAGACCTCCGACCAAGTCCCCCTTCCTTTGGGTGGCTTAGAATTTGGACCCTTCTTGCATCATCTATAAAATTTGGCTCAAATGGAATTGACGCATATTTTAGGGTAGTTATTTGGTTGTTCAACATATCTGGCAAAGGATCCTGTATATGGTTCAGGAAACCATCCATAAAAAATGTGATGTGGACCCTCTTTTGGATTCTAGGGAGGAGAAGGTACAACAAGCCCTTGGTATCTTTGGGGATGGTGTGAACTCTTCTAGCCCTAGTAGGGTTCCTCAGCTCAGTAAGAAGGTTAGGAGAGATGGTAGGTGGAGGCCACCCCCTAGAGGAGTTTTAAAAATTAATACTAATGGATCATCCATGGGTAATCCTGGACATGCTGGCATTGGTGGTGTTGGGAGAGATTCTACTGGTGGTGTCAATTTTTTATTTTCCATTTATAAAGGTGTTCACTCCAACAATTTTATGGAAGCTCTTGCAATTCTTGAGGCCTTGCGAGAGGGGTTTTATCTTGGTTTGCATGGTATTATCTACGAGTCTGACTCTCAAATTGTGGTTAATATTTTAAATAGTAAAAGGGTGGAGAAAGTTAATTGGCAGTTGGCCTCTGTAGCCATTCAGATTCTTAGAATAAGTGAAGAGTTTGAATATATATCCTTTGTGCACATTCCAAGGGAATGGAATGTGGTTGTTGATTACTTGGCCAAAAGGGCTTCTGAGCTACTAGATCCTTGGAGTATTGATAATTGGGAGATTCTCATGTCTGGGGACTCTCAACGCTTATGGGAGTTGATCCACAAGGATGTATAGACTTAATGTGGTTTGTTCTTGTTGTATTTTTTGGGTGTCATTCTAGTCTAGTGGTTTTAGCCTATTTGGCTGTTTATTTGAGTCCTGGTTGGAAGCTCAGTTGTATTCTGTAATCCAAACTTTTTATTAATAAATTTTTACCCCTTTATTTAAAAACAAAAAGATATAAGGAAAAAATAAGTGGAGTAGACTATTTCCAATGGCTCCCAAGCTCTACTTTTTCTAGCACTTGCAGAAAATTCCATTGATTATATTTTTAAATATGGTAATAAATGAACTAAACCCTTCTTGTCTCATGGCAAGGGAAGGAAAAAACCTTCCTCTAAAAATTATAAATGAAGATCCTATCATAGAATGTGAGAGGCCTCAATGGGCAAATCAAATAGTGGTTGGTTTTTTCCATGAGGAAATATCTTAGACCCAATATTATATTGATCTAAGACACCAAAATTGATGAAAATAGTGTGGGAAAAATTATTAAATCCATGTGGAAAATAGTGAATTTGTTGCTAGTCCATCCCAAGGTAATTTGGTTGGGCACTTTTGCCTATAGGATCCAACCAAAGTTGAAGTAAGATTGTTATCCTCATCAAACATAATTACAAATATTCTCTTCTATTGTAAAGACATCAATTAAATGTGGATACTATCAAAAAATTTTGCTCCTAATAATTTACTAGGGTAGAATATATTATGGAATACCCTGGGTTAGATGAGAAATATCTTCTTGAATGAACCTTGGATGTTGGACAAATTTTTTAACTCCCCCCTTCATTCTTCTGATAAAAGTGTAAGGGCATCTATTAACACAATATGCTATGAGTAATTTACTATATTTATTGATAGTAATGAGCTAATTGATGTTGAGATAAAGGAAACTAAATTTAATTAGAGAAAAAAAAGGATAGGGAGTGAACTCATCCACCATAGACTTGATTTATTCCTCTTATATGTTGAGTGATAATATTACTCTATTGCAAAATCACACTCATAATTAGGATATTTTTAGCAAAAACCTCTCTTGCAAATAAATTGAAATTTCTCCATGATTCCTTTTATCTAATGCATGCTTGTATGCTTCTAAAATTGTGTCAAATAATATGCTTAGAATACCTTAGTGCTTTGCAAGTAACTATTAACAAGGGCTTTATGTTGGTATTACTTTGATTTTGTCATGCCTTTTATTATTGTCTATAAAACTTAAAAGAAAATAAAATGCGATGTGATTGGAACTCATATGGCCATCTTGGAAAGGTGATTTAATTCATTTTATCTTCAAGTATTCTAGCTAGATTTTGTCTTATTTCGTTAAGCATTTTTTAACAAATTTTATCTCTTTTTTGTTAAAGTATGCTTTGGGAATAAAATAAATACTAAATTTATCTTTAAAATGTGAATCTTGAATGATGATTGGATTCATTTTATCTTGCTTTCTGCATGAAATAAAATAACTAAAATACTATCTTTGAAAAGTAATATCCTTTGGAATGCCATATAAATCACCCTTTCTTTAGTGAAAATTTGAGATTGATTGGTATTTTAATGTTCATAAAGTGACTCTAACTTATTGTTTGAAAACAAAAGTGCAAAGTGCGAAAATTTATCTTTCATTTAAAATGTGAAGTCATGTAAAGCTTTGAAATTACAAATTTCATTTTAAAATTTGAACTTTATGTAAAATTTTGGAATTTTGAATCTTCTTTAAAATAAAAACAAAATTGCTTAAAATAAGAATTTAAAGCTTAATCTTGGAACCCTTGTATCTTTTTTTTGGAATTTTGTTTTTTTTTGTATTTTTTATTTTATTTGCTGATGTTAAAAAAATAAAAAGGTTAGGGCTAGAAAAATAAATGAATATAAATAAAGTCACAGTAACTTTTAAATTTCACACAAACCCTACAAAAAATAATATCCTACATCAAACCAGCATTAATGTGATCCATATTCACGCAATCCAACATTAAATGAGGTGCAATATTCTATGGACAAAGGTGCAATATATTAAAAATAATATATGAGTCTACCATTAACATGCATAAAAACTCACTAAATATCCAATATATTTGCAACATAATTTTTTTTTAAAATCCAATAAAAACGCAGAATACCAAGTTCTAATGGCATCCAATGGTAAAATGATGTAGTCCAACAAATTATAAGTAGAAATATCTTCCACATCAAATCTAATTTCCAATATGCATTTCTTGCAAAAATTTTCCAACCCTATTTCCTGAATTCAAATGGATATTTCAAAATTTTAAACGAAGGCCCTTCGTTTCATTTCCTTCCTTCGTTTGGTTTCCAAATACTTTCTCTTTGCCTTCTTTCACATGCTATGTCATGCAAATTATGGTGGGTTTTATCTCTTCATAATTGTTATATTTTCTCCTTTGTAACACTTTGACTAGCGTGGCATTGCCCTGCCCGTGTGTAACAATATAATAACTATCTATATTTAATATATTTTTATTGAGAAACACATCAACCCATATAGACCTATCACACTGTCCTGGATGACTGCAAAAGAAACATGGACCTTATTCCCCTCGATGTCAGTGTGTTTTTCTAGGTAGAATATTTCGAAGCTACGTCAAGGGTGAATGATATGCCAAAATCACCATGTTTCATATTACATAATGTACATACCATTGTAGCGGTATTCATTGATTTGATTAGGTTCGTAGTAATGGTTATGTTATAGTGCCTTATTGTATTTACCTCTTCAAAACTATCGCTTGTCTCCTACTCCATTAATCAAGTGCTAGCATCTGTGATTAACAAAGGTGTTCAAAGACTTTGGTGACTTTCTTGACTCACATACCCGATCAACATTGCCTAATAATACATTGTGCATAAACTTGATAACACCCCTCATCACTCAACCATGAGTGATTAAAAAAGAGCATGGTTAAAAAGTCATTTTCATAGCATGTTTCACAACATGGAGAGTATTAAGTAGTTTTATTTTATACTCGCCACACCTCTTAATACATATTTTTACCAAATATATCGATGTCATTCACTAAAACAACAATTTTGTGTTATATATATGCTTGGTTTCCTTTACTACTTTCCATGGCTAGCTTTTTTTTGACTTTGGTACTTCCCAAACTAGAACTATACCTAATAGAGGTAGGCTTTCCACAAAGTCTAACAATGATCAACATGAAGTCACCACAGTGACCATAATTTAGTAATAGTGATCCTAACCCTATCACTTGCAGTGAAGACTTGATCAAATTATCTATTGCTCACAACCTCCATATTCAATGAATTTGTTTTCTTTGTAGAACTCTGTATGTCCACTTATCCTCCAAAAATCATCTTTGTGTTGGAATATGTAATGCAACATTGTGTAAATTATTCTTTGACTAAAATATAAAGTCTAAATAATAATATTTGAATTAGAATATAATTCTATCTTATGTAAAATATTTCCACCTAATTAATAAATAAATTAAGGGTGCTAGGAATATTTAATTTCTTGGAAAAAAGTTATTTCTCTTTTCTAGCAAATATTAGAAAGTAACTAATCACTTTCTAATATTTGATAGATGCCACTTATCACATATCTCAAAGATTAGATTGTGATAAAATTAGAAAGTAACTAAAACACTTTCTAATATTTGATAGATTATGATAATATTAGATTGTGATAAGATTTAGGGTTGTAGTAGAAAAACTTCTCTTTAAATAGGGGTGTTTTCTACTACATATTATCATATCTTGTCATATTGACTTGTGTTGTAGTTTATGTTGATGCATATTGTTGCATAACATTGAAGCATTCTTGTATTATTGAATCAAATGAGTAATATAGTGAGCTTCATAGTGGATGTTTCCCTTCTTCATTTGAAGTAGGGTTTTACCACTCAATATTTGTGTTGTGGGTTTATCTTTTTTATGTGTGATTGATCTTGTGGAGAATTCTTCGATCTTGGGGAGACTTTTCTTGTCTCACATTTGGTATCAGAGTGGTTAGGATCTCCATAAAGTGTCTTCAATCCTTTGAGGTGAAAAACCCATTAAGGTATTTTTTTTTTTGAATGCATTTGATATTTGGGTATTTTATGTAAACTTATTAAGCAAATCTACCATTAGGGTTTATAGATTTATTATATTTTAAGATCTAGTTGTTAGATCTTTTGCAAATAGTATTTTCATTTTCAATCTATAATTTTTTTTTGGCATTAAGTTTTTTCTGGAAATATTTTTGGAGCCAAACGGACCCCATGGTTGCGTCCGGAAGACCAAAAAACCTTTATTTCCATATATAGTCATTTTTTTTATTTAAAAAAAAAAACAATCGGCTATATACATATATATATATACAAATAAATAAAAAAAATTGCTTTATAAAAAAAAAAACAATTTTTTGGAGCCAAACGGACCCCATGGTTGCGTCCGGAAGACCAATAAACCCTTATTTCCATATATAGTAATTTTTTTTTATTTAAAAAAAAAAACAATCGACTATATATATATACAAATAAATAAATAAAAATTGCTTTATAAAAAAAAAAACATTTTTTTTTTTATAAAAAAAAAACATTTTTGCTTTATAAAAAAAAATAGTTTTGTTTTTAAAAAAAAAAAAAAAACAATTTTAGTTTATAAAAAAAAAAAAAAAAATTGTTTTGTTTTTTTAAAAAGTTTTGCTTTATAAAAATATTTAAAAAATTTCATGCCATTTCTTTTATTAATAAAATAAATTTGATTAATTTAATTGCATTTTTTTAAGTAATTTTTTGTATTAAAAATTATTATTATTCTCCTTAAAATGCAATATATTTTGTCTCACATTAACAATGATTGTTTGTGAGTTTGCTTGTTTTACAAGGTTATCCAAGTATGTTTTGGAGTATACAAAGCAATTTCGGATCAACTTTTTCACTCTCTTCCCTTATTTTTATTAATTTCTTTTAATCTCTCTCTAGTATTTGCTTGAAGCATACTGTAAATTAATGTAACTTGTATCTCTCATTATGAAAGTAAAAGAGAATGAAAGTGAGAGTGAGAAAGAGAGAGAGAAAGAGAGAGAGTGTGTGTATTTGTGTTTTTCTTTGTGTCTCCACTATCTCTTGTTCATCTTTATTACATTTTGCATCTCAACTAATCTAACTACTAACTTGCTACTAAACAATCTACTAACCAACTAACTTTCACTTTACTAATTTTCATATTAATCAAGAAGATTAAAAATGTATCAACTTCCTAACCACAACTTTAGTATTTTATTAAAATTTACTTAATCTTGCAACACAGTTTATATTTTCTAAACACCTATTGAATCCAAAAGAATCTACTCTATCGGTAGCAAGTCCTTTTTGGGTCCTCGTACTTATACCCTTTTGGGTTGCTTGGTTGACCTTGGGTGAGATAAATTGGAAATTCATTAGGCTATAGCAAAACCTTAAAATGAACACCAACTTACTAAATTATTGATTATCTAACATTTAACAAATGTTTTATGGTTCAATTCTAGTTAGATTATTTAGTTGCAAGATGATTGTTATGGTTAGTTACCTTATTATTGCAAGTTAATGTATTGCAAGTTGATCTTGGTTTATTTTATTTATTCAATTGCAATATGATTATAGTTTTTTATTGCAAGATGATTATAGTAGTTCATGATAATGTTGAATATATTTCATGATGATGCTTATCTCTCTTAATTATGCTTAATTTTAATTATCTTTCATGATTATCTTTTATGATGATCAATCAGCTATTGCCTTGGCTAAAAATTTTGTAATGCATCAAAATACAAAGTATGTTGAAATCCAAGCCCGTTTTATCAGAGAGAAGGTATTGGATGGGACTATTCAGTTGGAGTATTGCCCATCATCTTCTAATTATGTTGATTTGTTCACCAAACCTCTTCCTAAGGAGCAGTTTTGTAAGTTGAGGGACTCACTTGGTTTGGTGAATTTGTCCTCAATGGAGAATGAAGTGTAGTTACACTTGTGTAATGACAACTTCATACTTATGAGGTGTTTTGTGCTATATATATGAGTTGATCTTTGGTGGTATAATTGCTTTTTGCATCTCTTTTGAACATGGTACTTTCTTGTTTGCCTTGTGCAACTTTTGTACATGTTACTTTGTGGATGACATTGTGCAATTATGGTATATGATGCAATTGCTTTGTGCGGATCTTTTACATGGTAATTTATTGTTGCCTTTTGCAACTTTGTACATGTTTTTTTTATGTAGTCTATATTATGCAATTGGTTTATCATGGTACTTTCTTGTTAGCATTTATGCTACTTTTGTACATGATATTTTATGGTTGGCTTTATGCAACCGGTGTGCACACTTTATTATTTTCATATACCTTATGCAACTCTTGTACATGGTACTTTTTTTTAGCCTTGTGCTACTTTTGTACATGGT
This sequence comes from Wollemia nobilis, assembly GCA_028583015.1. NCBI lineage: Eukaryota > Viridiplantae > Streptophyta > Pinopsida > Araucariales > Araucariaceae > Wollemia > Wollemia nobilis. The sequence continues at coordinate 1,567,047 of JAQPPZ010003427.1, forward strand.
ACTCCTTGTTTGCTTTATGCAACTTTGTACATGATATTTTTTGATCAACTATATAGCACGTGACTATAAGTATGGCTTGGCATATTTTTGTGATGACTTATAGTTCACTATTTGTTAGATCAGTTTTTTTATCATCTTTGGATATTCATATATGTTGTGGTGAATATATTTATGATGATGTATCTAACTGATCTTATGTTGAACTGCTTGTAGCCTGCAGGTACTTCCATTTGCAATTTTGTAGACTTACTGAAGACACCCTTGTGATGTTTTCTTCTTGTAATTTGTAACCACTTGTGGTTGATGGATGTCTTTGTAAGCTTCTTGTATCTGAAGCTACTCCATTGGGGGCTTGTAGTCTCATTTTGGCCCATTTTGTATTGGTGCCTTATTGTAGACCATTCTTGGTCATAGAAGCTCATTGTAATTATATTGCTCATTTGATTATCATCCATGTTTGTATCTTTAGGGGGATAATGTTTCTTTGTCTCATAATTCTTTTCCCCAATATTGCATTAAGGGGGAGTGTTGGAATATGTAATGCAATATTGTGTAAATTATTCTTAGACTAAAATATAAAGTCTAAAGAATAATATTTGAATTGGAAAATAATTCTATCTTATGTAAAATATTCTCACCCAATTAATAAATAAATTAAGGGTGCTAGGAATATTTAATTTCTTGGGAAAAAGTTATTTCTATTTTCTAAAAAATATTATAAAGTAATTAATCACTTTCTAATATTTTATAGATGCCACTTATCACATATCCCAAAGATTATATTGTGATAAAATTGGAAAGTAACTAAAGCACTTTCTAATATTTGATAGATTGTGATAAGATTTAGGGTTGTAGTAGAAAAGCTTCTCTTTAAATATGGATGTTTTCTACTACATATTATCATATCTTGTCATATTAACTTGTGTTGTAGTTTATGTTGATGCATATTGTTGCATAACATTAAAGCATTCTTGTATTATTGAATCAAATGAGTAATATAGTGAGCTTCATAGTGGATTTTTCCCTTCTCCATTTGAAGTAGGATTTTACCACTCAATATTTGTGTTGTGGGTTTACCTTTTTTATGTGTGATTGATCTCGTGGAGCATTCTTCAATCTTGGGAAGTTTGTTTGTGTCACACTTTGGTAATATGTAGTGTGTGTAAAAGTTCACCACCATGTTGTATGTGAGTTTTCTTCCAAAAAATATTCAAAGTGATGCCTAAAAATAGCTCCTTTGGCCATACTTACTGACAAGCCTACGCGCATTTCAATAGAGTTCTTAAAAAAAACAAAAGACTCCATCAAACACAAAAATGAAGCCTAAAACACATTCTTTTATCTTTGTCATGACTCGTATCTTCTATAGCATTGCCATCGCATCTGAATACCTTTTATTCTATTATTATTTTTTTTTTAAAGTGAAAAACCCCTTGCAGGGCCACCTTGGTTTGAGAGACCACAAACAGGGGGTTCTACACTGTCAAAGTCACTCAGGAGTCGCACCCGACCTTGCCCACACCAACATTAACAATTGGATTTTGGATACCCAATTCAGTTTTTTGGTAGGGTGGAGATTTGAACCTAGGACCTCCCTTGGACGATTGCCCTCTCCTCTCCAACTCACCTGCAAAACCTGGGTACCTTTTATTCTATTATGTGTAGGTATAATCAAGACCTATTTTTATTCCATTTTAGTAGTGAATATTAATTCCAAGCCATTCAGTATTGGTAACCATCAAAATTTCTTTGCTTATATTATCCATGTCTGCGCGGTTTTTATCAACTATTATTTTCTTAGACCATGTTCTCGATCTCCCTAGTCAACATCCAAAATAGGATCAATGGTATATGGAACTAATTCAACCTACACCTACTAAATATCACACAACTTCATTCAATCCAAGCATTTTCATTTTTTTGATTTTACATTTACTTTCAAATGATTATCCAATGCATCCATAAGTTTGCTTCCGCTTTGTCCCCACCTTGGCCTATGATAGTCCATCACACAAATCTACATCCATGCAGTATTGAATGTACCTCATCTATAATGTCATGCGCATATTGAATTATATCTATTTTCATAGTATTACATCTTTATATAAACACTCTTCATACACCATCACTTTGTAATGCTTAGGATGGTTGTTTGGCATCAAATTTAACAACATAACTTCATGACCCTCTTTGCTATCATATGGTGAAACTTTAGTTAATCCATTGTAAGTCACTTTTGATGGGTTTCGAGAGGGAGACACCCACTACTGAAGAACACCACAATACGACTTCCAATATCAAAATTCATAGATGAGATTATATATGGGGACACATGACCTCTATAGATTTGCTCTCTCCCGTTATGTCAGGCACAAGTAGTAAACAACCTTTACTCTCCATGTGACCCCTATCTCCTAAACTTTATGTGCATTATCGCATGATAAGTTATGCCACCATTGAAACTCTTGTTGCATGTACATCCATGTGAAAATCATCATAATGGGATAGCTATGGCTCCATCGGTGACTCTATCCACTTTTATTGAAAATAAAAATCAGCATTCATATTTATCACACACACACTACCACCCCATGCACATTGACTCATCTAGAATTTTTTGCTTTGTTGTTCATACTGGTAGTCATCAAGCTATCCCTAGTCCACATCATAATGCCCATGTCCCCATATGGTCTAGAAGTGTCTATAAATCCTGTGGGTATCGTTGCATCATTGTCCATGTCATTAGGTCTAGTTATTCTATGGACAATGTTGTATCCACATCAGACCCATGTGGTATAAGTTAATCTATGTGAGTGTCCTCACCAACACTTGCACACATGTACAAGAACCAAATTATAACCGTTAGAGTGACATGGAATTATAAATTATATACCCTAATATAGCATGCTATATATATGCTTTATAGATATAATACAATGAGATAATATAAGGAAACCTCACATGCTTTACTTTATTTAATTTTAAAAATAATTTAATATTTTACTTATGTCCTCCATTTATACCTATGTAATATTTATATAGATATTTTTTTTTACTATTTTATTTTTATTTATTTATTTATTTTTATTTGTATGTCATTTTTTTATCATGTGCTTTAATTCAAACATTTGAATTATAATTTCAAAATTTTGAAATTAACCAAAAACTTTATAAGCCTTACCTACACACTGAACACTTTAAAAGAAATTAAAATGAGACACAAACCAACAAATAAAGCTAGGAACCTATCAAAATTATCAGTCCAAGAGTACCAAAATTTCCAAAACAACAAAATTTAAGGTGGGTCCCCAAATTTGAGGCTAGTTGTGCTATGGCCACAACAAATGGTGACTCTACTAGAAAATCCTCCTAAGCATTTTGGATGAAGAACTTGATCTAAAACAAAGAAAAACAAATATCATAAAAATAAAACTACCTAGTAGCATCCAGAGAAGATGGGTTTAAACAACTTCAAATGGAAATAGATGAAAACATTACCTCTGCTTAGTGTGTGAAATGTGATTCATTTTACACTATTGAAATAATCCATATTCCATCACTTATTTTGCATTTAGGCTATAGAGTATCACTCATTAAAAATGTACCTCTACATTGTTCAACTACCATCTAGGTGTCTATAGCCCCGATGGAGATGACTAGACCTTGTTCTACTACCATCTAGGCATCTCTAGTCTTGGTAGAGATTATTTGAATCACCCAAGTATTAGGTTAATTTTGATTCTAAATATTATTTAAACACTTTGATTGATTTAAACACTTTGATTGATACTATTAGGTTAATATGGATGAATATTATTTAAACACTTTGATTGATTTGGTTTTTTTTTTTATTGAGAACTGTATTGCTTTGCAAAATTCACCTGCCACCTGGGTTAGATACTATTCAAGGATAAATGTGGAGTGTATTTATATTTTCACCTTAATTTACAAACCAAAATTACTTTATTCTTCAATATATATGTAGCTTTAGCTAAATTCTTCATTGTTCCACCTTCTACCATATTATTCCACAATATAATAATGATTACTAAGCAATTTTATCCCCATTTGCCTTAATTGTACCCAATTCCAAACTAGGCAATCCAACCTACATGACACAAAAACACTATCAACAAGGAAACCAATATTGAGTAACTATCACCAAATCATACCTCAATCAGAGGAACCAACCTAAATCTCACTTGAAAATATGAAAAGCAAAACTTGAAGATACACCAACACGTAACCTAATACAAACTGAAAAGAAAGCAAATAGTAAAATCTTGCCAAACAAAAAAATATGACACAACACAAATATAGGAAATCCAAATACAAAAGCATGAAAACCAAATATATATACAATAATATACAATATATGTACAAGATGACACAAAATTTAGGCTATCATTTCCTTGGATCTCTAACACGATTACCACAATTTGAAATACGTCTACCATGATATGCATGCTAGGATTTATAGAAATCCAACCAAAATAATATTAGGCCAAACAATACAACAACTATTCATTTACCTTTCTCACCCCACCAATTTGATTCAATGATATTAGAAATTCCATGTTGAAACCTTTATTCATCACTCCAAATTGAGTTCTCATTTTTCCAAATAGATATGATTATTTTTCTAATAGGAGGCTATTTCTAAAAAAATTGAAGCCAAATCACTATTCATAGTTTTAGACCAGTCATACTTATGTAGCAATTTAAAAGCATCTAGGATATCTACTAAATGAGGATCATTATAAGCTTGTATCATAGATTCAATTGTTAATTGTTGATGAACTTGATTCAATATCTTAAGCACATCTACTTCTGTCATGTTCAACATAGAAACCTTACTATTAGTTTGATTAGGCATTAATTCAACTTCTTGGTTAGCCACAAATGACATTTTGTTATCAATAAGATTTGAATCCAACAGAAAATCATGTAAAATTTTACCTGGCATTCAAATGGTAGAATAGAAAAGTTGATATTCTACCTTTTCTGCATTTTCACTTAGCAATACTTGGCGGGCTATTGCAATTCCTTCTTTTCCATCATGGTTTTCATCATCCTCTTCTTGTAGCACTTCATCTCCATTGATCACCTATTTTTTTAAAACACCAAAATTAGCCACCCAATTAAAAGTACACCCATCCTTTTCAAACCATAATTCTTGTTGATCAAGGGATGTGTCAAAAAACACATCCTTCTAATCAACTACTTTTTTTTTGAATAAAGCAACATTTTCCTTTGGATCATCAAATATATTGAATCCAAACCACTAATGTTTTGGAGTTTTCTCTATCTTAGGTAACATAGGCATTATAGGATTGTTGGTTTGGACAAGACTTTCAATTTTTTTCACCTCAAGTAGGAATTAAGTGAGTAATTCCCTTTATTTCATACCATATTCAGTTCATTTTTAGGTTTAAATTCATTTAGGCTATAACTCAGGCTATGAGCTTCTTTAAATTCTTCAAGAAATTCTTTTTCAAATTCACCTTCACCATTTTTTGTGGCTCAAATGTTTTTACAGTCGAATCAATTCTTGTATTTAGATTTGTGTGATTACCAAAATACTCATTTGTAACCCACCTTTATGAAATATCCTTTGATGGATCACTTGTTTCTAAAAGTGGATCAATCCTTATATTTAGTTTTCTATGATTATTCCAATCCTCACTTGTAAATAATGACTCTAAGCCTTTCATTTCTAAAGGTTCAAATATTTCTAAAAATGATGTAATCTCTATATTTAAGTTAACTTGATTATCTCAATCTTGCTTAATGGGTAGTGGCTTTGAAACTTTCACCTTATTTTGGATGATATCAAAGGTAGCCCTAACTTCTAGATAATCAATTGTATCATGTTGATTGCTCACATTAGGTATCATTTGATCCAAGGATGCTAGATTGGATGGTTGGTATTGATTGGAATCCATAACTCCTAAAAAATAGTTCATCATGGGAGAAGGTTATGCTTCAACCTGACTCATTGATGGTCTTTTATTATGAGCTTCAGTTCTAAGTAGTGCTATTTGACCCACATTAATACCTTTTTAAATCCACCATTTTTCTAATGTTATTGCCTCACTATAGGCTCAGGGTAGGGATGGAACTTTAAGAAGTTTCCCCAGAAACATAGAGGTAAAGGGATCTAGGGCTCCTATGTATATTTTAGTGGTTATTTATTCTAAAATGATGTAATGTATCACCACTTTGGTATAGAATCTATGCAACCTATCATTGAATATTTTCATTGATTCATTAGGTTCTTTATGGATAGAGATAAACTGATTAAATATCATAATTGGGTCAAACAATTTTCCAAAATAGTTGAAAAATGTTGCTTCTAGTTGAGCTTAGGAAGTGATAGAGCCTACAGCTAAATTGATATAAAAATTATAAGCAAACTCATCAAATGTGTATGGAAATATCCTACAAGCAACATCTTCATGCATGATTTGCAAATGAATTAAAATATTCTTGTATCTCTGAATATGTTCCTCGACCAATACCACATCATGCCTAAACTAAGGTAGATAACACATAAGATCTATAGGCACATCATGTGAATACCCAGGTATATTTAGAGGATTTCCTGTCATCATTGGAGTAAACATTGTCATTCGTGGCCCTTAAAGAATATAAATTTAGTACCAATATTATTATTCAAAGAAATATATCTTGTAAAGATGTGTGAAATAACTAATGATTTTCAAATGTGTGAATAAATCATCATGTTAATCTATTATAATTCATTAATTAAACCTTCAAAATCAAGACAATTCTTAAATTTGTAGAAAATGTTAGTATTAATGCATTATCAATTAGAGAATTCTCCTACCAAATAAATGTGATCACCTACCAATAAAACATCATTATTCAAGACCAATACATTCAAATAACCTTTCAAATAACAATGAATAATTTAGCATTTAAGTATAAATAAAAATAACAAATTCAAACCCTCCTTCTAGCACCAATTATATTGAGTGATAATTTTATCCTATTGCAAAATCACACTTACAGTTAGGATTTTGTTAGCAAAACCCTCTCTCATAAAGAAATTGAAATTTCTCCAAAGTTCCTTTTACTTAATGTGTTTTTGTATGCTTGTGAAAACGTATCAAATCAAGTGCTTAGAATACTTTAGTGCTTTTCAAGTAACTTTTAACAAGGGGTCTGTGTTTGTATTACTTTGATTTTGTCATTGTATTATTGTCTATTAAACTTAAAAGAAAAGAAAATGTGATGTGATTGGCCCTCATATGACCACCTTGGAAAGGTGATTTAACTCATTTTATCTAAAAGTGTTTTAATTATATTTTGTCTTCTTTTTTTAAGCATATTTTAACAAATTTTCTCTTCTTCTTTTTTTTAACTATGTTTTGGGCATAAAATAAAGGCTAAAATCTATCTCTAAAATGTGAATCTTGAATGATGATTGGGTTAATTTTACCTTGCTTTGTGCATGAAATAAAATAACTAAATTACTAACTTTGAAAAGTAATAGCCTTTGGAACTTCATATAAATTATGCCCCCCCTTTAGTGAAAATTTGAGATTGATTGGCCTTTTAATTCTCATAAAGTGAAGGTAACTTATTACTTGAAAACAAAAGTGCAAAGCTTAAAAATTTATCTTTCCTTTAAAATGTTGAAATCATGTAAAGATTTGAAATTAAAAAATTCATTTTAAAATGTGAACTTTATGTAAAATTTTAGAATTTTGAATTTCCTTTAAAATAAAAGTGAAATTGCTTAAAATAAGAATTTAAAGCTTAATCTTGGAACCCCTGTATCTATTTTTTTGTATTTTTTATTTTATTTGTTTAAGTTTAAAAAAATAAAAAAGGATAGGGTTTGAGAAATAAATTAAAATAAAACAAATCATTGTAACTCTAAAATTTCACACAGTCCCTCCAACAATAATATCTTGCATCAAACCAGCATTAATGTGATCCATATTCATGCAATACAACATTCAATGAGGTGCAATATTCTAAAGAAAAAGGTGCAATATATTAAAAATAAAAGATGATTCTACCATTAACATGCATAAAAACTCACTAAATCTCCAATATATTGTCAACATACAGATTTAAAAAAAAAATCAATACAAATGCAGAATACCAAGTTCGAATGGCATCCAATGGTGAAATGGTGTAGTTCAACAACTTGGGAGGAGAAATGTCTACCACATCAAATCTGGTTTTCAACATGCATTTCTTACAAAAATTCTCTGACCCTATTTCTTGAGTTCGAATGGATATTTAAAATTTTTAATGAAGGCCCTTCATTTCATTTCCTTCCTTTGTTTGGTTATCAAACACATTATCTTCATATTATTTTGCATGCTATGTAATTCAAATGATGGTGATTTTTATCTCTTCATAGATGTGATATTTTACCTTTGTAATGCTTTGACTAGCATGGCATTGCCTTACCTGTGTATAACAATATAATAACTATCCATCATTAATATGTTTTTATTGAGGAAAACACCGACATATACTATGGATGCTAGTGGTTTAGTATTCCTAATGGGGATCTATTTATTACTTGCTTGAGGCAACTACTCAGACATTAATATGAGATAAACTCCTAATCTAGAAATTTACCCAATGTGGTAAATTGACATGTACCAAATAATATAATATACTCTAACACTCCCCATGTATTGCATTATTTGGGTATATAAGACCTTAGTCTTCAATATGGATCTTCATATTTTGAATATTATTTTGAATTCACTTTGAACTGTATGCCTCCTTGATCTGGTTTTCTTTTTTTCTTCCTTATCCTTATCTTTGGAACTAGTTTTTATGCTTTCACAAGTGGTCATACTATCACCTGATTTATGAAAAAGTATTTCCTCTTTCTATTTGTTCTTCTTATAATTATTCTTGTTTAGTATAGAGGAATATTAACAAACACTTAAGCCATCATGAAAAGATCTTGAGTTAGTAGAACATGAAGTATCAATATTGCATGAGGATCGAAATATCTTCTCTAAGAATAATTCATCCATTATTGCTTTCTCTTTAAGTGATTCAATAAATCCTTTTTTTTCTACATTCTCATCCTTGTAACATTTGAATATAAGTAATGCCATATATAATATTCTACCAATGTATAAATAAATTTGAATATCATTTTTCATTATCAATTACTTTAATGAATCAAGCATGTAGATAATATTCTAGAGTTTTAATATTTTTTTCTAAAGATTCACTATGAATAACTTTTGAAGTAAGGTCTATGTTTTCCTCAAGCTCTATAATTAAATTCTTGATTCTAATTTTTAAAGCACTTGCCCTTTCCTTTCTAATGGTGTTGTTCATATCATTAGTCACTATAGTCTTTTAGGTAGACATATTTCTTTCTCCTTAGTTTTAATATATAATTGCCATTGATAGACCTTGTATCTCCCTATCTAAATTCTAAGCTGAATTTGAGTATATGGTCAAATTCTAACTTTAGTACCTTTGAGAATTATTTTTAGCTCTTTATTATTTTGAAAACACTATTGATATTACCTTTGAAGTAGTCTACCTTATGACCTTTTAGTTTAAAAATGTGAACTAACTTGATAAACCCTTATCATTTCATGGATTTTATAGTATCCCTTATATCTCTCAAGTCATTATAGTTTTCTATGATCCTGATAAATTGCTTAGCATCTATTAGATTTTATTTTTGAGTTGATTCCTTAATGTTTTAAAGATAATAATCAACTCTTATATCAACTTATGTATCCCTATTGATATATACACTTTTTAATTTGTTAAATTTCTCTATCTTCAAGACTCTATGGTTGGATTCCTTTTGTCCCTTTTTAATGTGTATATGAGACAAGTATAAACAATAAATTTCAACTATTTTAAGCAATCAATAATTTTGCTTATTTTATCCTTATTTTTCAATGGTTCAATTTTCTAAATTCTAATAATCTAAAGTTTGATGTAGTACTCCTTATATCTCCCTAATTTAGAAATTTAAAAATGATAATATTTGCAAAAGAGCAATACTTTAATTTTTTCAAGGTAGAAAACCTTATACTCAAATTTTAATTAATTGGAAATATTATGATTTTTGAATTTTAGCTAGTACACTTTTGAAATTTCATTGAAGTATATAAACTCCTTGTTTAAGTTTGCTTTATAATACACTAAGGTTGATATTTTCTTATATATTCGATGCAAATAATAAATAACTTCAATGAAGCACCTTATAACTTCTTATACTTTAAAAAAGTAAACATTAATTTATATAAAACTTTACCTTCCTTTAAATGTTGTATACTACAATATGATTTGCTCTTATTATGACTATTTTTCAAAGCTTGTGTGTTGTATTTCCTAGTATTCTACATATGATAATGAGAAATTAATGCTCAACGTTTAATGGAAACCCTCTATGATGGTCTTCCTCCTTACTTCAATGTTCTTTGACCTCTCTTGTTGGTTTTATTTTCACTCTTTTATTTTTGTTGATATAGCTTGCTTGTTATAAGGTTCAGAGATGCCCTTGAGAATATAGTTGCAATCATCAACTTCCAGATCATTCCCATTTTGGGAAGTGTAGATAGATGCATATGGGCTAGTGAAACTGATGGTCATTTCATAGTTAGATCTACTTACTTATTGACTGAACTAGAGTTCTACTTGTGGACATCAAACAATCATATCTGGATTCTAAATATTTTTCCTAAGGTGAACATTTTCCTGTGGTTGTTAGCACAAGATAAAATGTTATCTATGGAAAACATCATAAATAATGGTATGTTTATCACCAATAGGTTCTATTTGTGCGAAGCGGATAGATAAACTCCTAACCACATATTTAGTAGCTACCTCTTCTTCAAGCTCTTTTATGAGGAGATTTTGAATTTATTATTGGTTAATTGGGTTTTTATTGGAGTCAATGTTGGATATTATTTCCGAATAGACCTCACCATTTCACTCCCCCAGGTTAAAACATTTATGGAATTTTCTTCTAGCCCATCTTCTATGGATCCTTTGGAAGGAGCGTAATGCCCGAGCATTCAAAAATCACAAAAAATTGACCTATTAGGTGGTATTTAGATATTTTTGGAATGTGTAGGAGAATTTTTGTATTATGAACAATGGAAAAAGAGACAGGGCTATAAGGTCCCTACCAGCAAAAATCACTCTCAATCGAGATCTTTGATTCTCATGTCTTAGACCTATGGACCCAATCTTGAACCTGAGATTATCATGTAAATGGAGGTGTCATTTTTATGATTGGGTGAATCTTAACTTTGACAGAGCTTTAAGAGGTAACCCTAGGCTAGTCGGGGTAGGTGGAGTCATTAGATACTAGGGGGTAGTGTTATCATCACCTTTGAAGAACACCTAGCCATCTAGTCATAATACTATGTGGAAATGATGGTAGCCTTCCTTGGTGTTTTTTGGCTTATATCTCAGGGTTTCATAAGGTTATTATTGATGGAGACTCGTTAAGCCTTATAAACCTATTAAAATCAAACAAGAACCCTAACTAGCTGGTCTTTAATGAAGGAATGGAGATTAAAAGAATTACAAGTCTAATGAGAGAAGTTCATGTTATTTACACTTGGCATGAAGGGAACAAGATGCCCTAATTCTTGGTGAATTGGAGAGTAGATAATTCAAGGAGAGAGGAATGGAGAGACCATATATCGAATGATATGATAATTCTAGTGAATGAGGACCACCTGTGATCTCAGAAAGTAGGATCTTAGTATGGTTGTTTGGATTCTCGTGGACACATTTCTAAGATGCTTCATCCAATGGTCAGTATACTCTATTGCTTGGATGGTTCAGTGCTTGATTATCAAAGGATTTTTTAGTGGAAAAATAGGATATAGTTATGGGCATGCTCAAGATGACAATTGATTTTTTGGAGGTAAATAATCAAATAATTGCATAATGGAATGGGGTTGTTGTGTGTAGAAATATTCATAATCCTATATTTAGCTCTTGTTAAAGGTCCATGCTTTGGGAAGGTAGTTGTAGGGTTTGCTCCTAGGGTGGTTTTATGCCTCCCTAATGTAGTTAAACTTTGTTGTAGCCCATTTGGGCCTCTATTGTTCTCCTACAAGATATTTTGTATCGGGTTGTGGGAGCCTCTCAAAACCCTCAGCTTGAATTACCCAAAAAAAAAATATGGTTTGAGGATACGTATATATATATATTATTTTTTCAACTATTAAATCATGTGTAACACATATTTTTCAATGTTTAGTGCTCTAGGTTGAGATTAAAAATAAATAAATTTTGATTTAGAATATATCTTGGGCACGAATGCCCATTGACTAAGGGGTAACTTTTGTTTTATAGAATTCTGTAGCTTTAGCTTGGGGGTTGCTTCATTTTTACCTTGAATTTTAATCCTCCAATTAAGGTTTTTTGGCTTTTTGGGCTTGATTCATGAAATCCAACTTAGTATTTCAATATATTTTATTATTATATCTAGGGTCTTGGGGATCCTTTCAAAACACTTATTGTAAAAGGTTCATGGACCCTCTAAAAGCACCTTCTAATATCAAATAGAAAAAATGTTTAGTGCTTATTTTTCTCTACATCATTTATATAGATAGATATAAAAAAAAAATTAATTGTTTTAACTATTGAATCATTGCAACATATGATTTTAATTTTTCAATTGTTCAATGCTTAATTTATTTTATCTACATCATTTTAAACAACTTAGGAGGTAATTGAGAGGAAAATTTTATTTCTAATTTTTTTATAGGCTTATCTATAAAACAATATCAATAAATAAATTTAATCCATCCTCCCTAAGCTTAGCAATTCTTTGTCAATGTAATTACATCCAATAGTTTTCAATATTTCATTTTAATATTTTAACTCGATTCTTATGTGTTTTGTTAGGAAATGTTATCTTTTTCTTGATAAGGATATTTTTTATACTCTCAATGTTTTATATTTTCTATATTTGTATTTATATGTCCAACACAATGGATCAAGATTAAGCTCTTCAGAGGTCCAAGGTTCAAACTATGGTGTGTGTGGAATTGTGTGCTAAGTCCCTTGTTGATAAGCTCATCTCTCCCCATTATGTAATGTCATGGTGGGATAACTCATATCTCCCCCTTATGAAAGGTCATGGTGGTATAGCTCATCTATTCCCCTTATTAAAGGTTATGGTGGGATGGGGATGCTCAATATTAATCATTAGTGATAGAGGTTTCTCACACTAATCAAATTCTAAAATTAAAAAAAAATGCTTGTTCATATTTATTATTTTAGGGTATTCTTTATATAACATAAAATTAACCTTAAATTTTATTTTTGTTTATATTTAGTCAATTACCTCTTATTTTAATGTTTGATCATATTATGTAAGACACCATATGCTGGGTAGATATGAAATTTGGGAAGCCACCAATTAAAATATTGAGAAAAATACCTCTTTTTTTAATGTTTGACCATATTATGTAAGCCACCATATGTTGGGTAGATATGAAAGTTGGGAATCCACCAATTAAAACATTGAGAAAAAGGGAGACAGAGTCAAAAATTGTTTATGGCTCTTAGTATTTACTGAATATGGATGATGAAAAGGTCTTTATGGTCGAGCATATAAGTCTTGACTTCTTTTACCAAAATTCTTAGCCTCTTGTTGAGAAAAAGATCCAATTGTAAAACATGAAAATAAATTTGGATTTCTAGAACTTTAGAGGTCTTAGTGGACCTTCAAAGTAGAGTTTCTTAGTTTTCATTCTACTCTAGAAAACTAAAGATTTAGTCAAAAATTAGTTTGGAAAGATGTAGATTTTTTAAGGAGACTCTAATGGACTCTTGTATCTCTCATATTCCAATAAGTTATATGGATCATTTAATTCCACCTTGAGCAGGATTTCTAATATCTTTTTCTTCTTTATATTCTAGAATGGAGAGGTCTCTATGGTTCTTGGTTCAAGAGCTTATCTGTTTAATTGCTTGTTTTATTCTAATTTATCTCCTTTCAATAGTTTTGATTTTTTATTTAATCCTAAGTTGGACATCGTAGGTTCCTATTAATTCTCTCTTTGGCACATTTCTAACATCCTAGCCCATTTCTCTAGGATTTCCCTTGGGTAGGAACTACTTTTTTGGAGTTCCCGCTTCAACTCCAAGTTTTCAAGTTTCAAATTGCTCAAAAAAAAAATGTGTTGGTCTCTACTTGAAAGCGATGCCTCTTATTTTACCTAATCAATTAATATATGTATATATATAATAAAATAAAATAATATTTAAAAATAAATAAATTTTAAAATTATCATTTATTTTTTTATTTTTATATTTTAATGTAATAGTATATCCTACCATCGAGTTGAAAAAATATTTATTTGAGATAAGAATACAATTATAATAAATTATTTTCCCTACTATACACTTTTTAATTTGTTAAATTTCTCTATCTTCAAGACTCTATTGTTGGATTCCTTTTGTCCCTTTTTAATGTGTATATGAGACAAGTATAAACAATAAATTTCAACTATTTTAAGCAATCAATAATTTTGCTTATTTTATCCTTATTTTTCAATGGTTCAATTTTCTAAATTCTAATAATCTAAAGTTTGATGTAGTACTCCTTATATCTCCCTAATTTGGAAATTTAAAAATGATAATATTTGCAAAAAACCAATACTTTAATTTTTTCAAGGTAAAAAACCTTATACTCAAATTTTAATTAATTGGATGTAGACACCAAAACAACACCAATCTGATTATGTGACTGCAAACACTAATCGCTTTGACACACACAGCCCCCATGGCAGCCCTCAGAGGTTAAACAGTGGTCCTAACCACTTTTGCAGCAATTTTGGAAGGTTAAAAGGCAATTTGGCACATTCAGGAACTTTGTTTAGTATCCGTCCCACCCTGGGATGAATTCAAAATGGGATCCGCCCCACCTAAGGATGAATTCTAAATTTGCTCTGGGGTAGGACGAATTCCAGGTTTAATGGGAAAAAAAAAAAATCTTGACAAGTGGCAGCCGAGGACAGTCCATTAATGCCTCCTGCCTTGCATGCGTGTGTAGGTGGGCATATTGGACGTTAGAGGACTGTCACAAGAGCAGTCATGGAAGCCCAAGTCAAGGAGGACTTTCCTCCCTCATGGGAAGGCATGACTACCACATGGTGCTTATGCATGCCCCTCCAAAGAGACCCCCTGGGTCTATAAAATGGTGAACTTTCTCACCCAAAAGAGGACAGGTTGGAAGCATTTTCAAGCAACGAAGTGCTGCCAAATTTGATACCACACTTTGCCTTTGATTCACCTCTTCCACATCCTTGATCTCTTTTGCAAAGGAGGTCATTCGGTGGTTATTGGAAGTGTGAATCAGGATCCAAAACCTGACACTTGACCACATTGATCTACCCATTCGCCGAAAACACATTACAAAATATTTTGGGCCCATCCCAAGTGGATTGGTTCCGAAATCAGGTTCCAATGGTGGGCGGCCCACCCAGGCGCCCCGCACTACTACGAGCCTAATCGTCCCTTTTAGGAGCAATCGGGAATGTGTAGCATATCTTCATTTCTATCATTTTCATTCCTTGCATTTGTTTTCTATGTTGTTAGGTAGTTTACAATTTTGATTTTAGTTCATTTTGATTTATTATCATTATGCTATCGCGTTTTCGCTCCCACTAACTTGCAGATGAGCATTATCAAATTCCCATTGATGGAGGTCAAATTGGGAAAATCTGACCATCTGGGTCTTCCCAAAATGCCCCCAATTAGCTAACCCCCAAGTTTGTAGGTCTTTTGGAGTTCCCAAGACAAGACATTTTGGCAGTATAACTTTGGCGCTTTGTTGCAGGTGAATTCGTCCTACCCCGGGACGAATTACAGTCTAATTCATCCTACCCTAGGATGAATTGCAGTCGAATCTATCCTGCATAGGAGCGAATTCGAATCAGTGAAGAATTTCATGACTGTTTCACTTGCAGTGACCTTCTGGTGATGTTCCCTTATTTCTATGAAATTTGCAAACTATTTTGATTTAGTTCACTTATCTTTTTATTCAGTTTCATGCATGCATCCTTCATTGTTTTTTAGAGAATAAACATTTCATCTTTTGCAATAGGTGCTACTAACAATTTTGTTGTTTCTTTGAATGTAGGAGGAGCAGCAAGGATCAAAGATTCATTCACACCAGCGGCGGCAACACTTTGGCCCACCCATTTTGCATGTGGGCACGTGGAAGAGAGATGACTTTCCATTGATGTGACCAAGAGACAAGTTTGATGCTCCTCTCCCCTAAAAAGGGAGGAAGCGAATTGTAACCAAATTTGAAATACATCAATAAAATAAGAGGGTTGTTTCGTTCCATTTGGGTTCCAATTTGTCTATGCTTTCTCCATTTTACGCATTTCTAATTTGTAGCATCAAGTTTAGTTTCGTTCTTGCATCATGTTTGGAGTTTTCCCTTTTTGTTTCTGGAATCTCGTGCTTTCAGTGGCGATCACGGTGGGAATCTGTCCCGTGATTTTTTAAGATCAATAAACTGATCAAAAATTTGTGTTTTTGTGCTTATAGGTACCTTTTTTTGAACTCTAACTGTTATTCGTTCCTGCCTGTGGTGAATACTTCACTGGAATTTGTCTGACCCTGAGACAAATTCAAATTCATATCAGACTGGGATGAATTCTATCTTGGTATTCGTCTCACCCAGAGATGAATTTATGTCTGTGCTGTTTCAAAGCTGAGAATCAGAAACATCCTTTTGGGTAGAGAAGAGGTAGGGGTTTCTAACAAGATTCTGTCAAATTTTTGTTTTCTATTTTTTGATTTTTAGTTTTTGTATGGCTTAAGGAAAGTTTCATTTTTATTTGTCTATTTCATTTTTGCAAATTAAAAGGAACCCCACACACATCACGTGGCATTTTTAAACCAAGAGCTGGTCGTAATACCCCAGCCCTTGATCAAGACCAACGGTGGGCTCATCACCACCTTGGCTTGAATTTTGCATCCATTTACCCTGATTGTCACTGTTGTTTGACTTAAATCCTAATGAAATTTTATCGAGTGTCTTTGGGGTAATTCCCAATGCATGAGGATAAGTCTTTTATGGTAGGTGTCATAAACAGGACAATCCCCCTTCCGTACCGCCTATGTTCCATGTACCATCTGCTCTCACGTACCTATAGTTTCCCTCTCGTAAGGGCGGCTATATAAAGAGGTTGGTATATCGGTCTGACAATGGTATATTGAAGGGGCGACAATTTTGGGAGTCATAAGAGCCTTCATAATTGCATTTAAACAATTTTTGTAAAAATATTTCAAAAAAAAAAACAACAAAACACACTAAACCAGTTTTAGGACACACTTTCAACCTTTAAACGAGATAATCACCGTTTGTGTATGTGTGTGTTATTTTCTGTTTAAGTGTAGCATAAAAAAAAAAATCATAAAAGAGATAAAAATATGCTTAGCTTGTAGAAGAGCACCACCATGGTGTACACCCATAGCCAAGCCCAATCAAGGGCAAAAAATATGAAAAGTGTACAAGGAGTAGGTACAAGTCACCTTTGCTTTAGCCCTAAGGACTTGGCCATACCACTTTGGCGGTCTGGACTACTAGAGAGGCCACATCATTCCATGTCTAGGTGGAATTATAGGGACACCCCTCTAGGGGACACGCCCGTTCAGCATAGCCCCTTTCGAGAAGAAGCTTTACACGTGGCCCTCAACGTAGATAGAAGAGCTCCTTTAGAAGCTAGATATGAGTGGCCACCATGTGATGAAGTGCTAGAGAGGCATAGTGTCCATGGGGAGAGGCCACCTGACTATGGCATCTCTCCTTTGCCTCCCCTCACTATTAGAACCAATAGACAAAACCTAGAGCACAGGTTTCTCCAAACCGAGCGAGCTAACTCTGCCCACCCCTTTCACACCTACAAAAGGGAGTATGAGGAAGACCATCACATTCCTCAAGAGCAACATACAGTGCAGGAGCCTTGCACTTTCACACCTGCTAGATACCATGGTCAAACACTGAGGCCATAGCCTCAGGTAAATTCTACCAACCTCAATAGAGGGAAGCAACCCATTGAAATTTTGGATCATCACAACCGATGCAAATGCATAGAAGAAGCATTCAAGCCTCCTAGGCCCAAGATGGTAGACCAAATTGACCTGGCAGTCACCATACATGCCACCTGCCAAGCCCATATCATGCGGCTTGAGCAATATCAGTAGCAGCTAGAGCATCTATACCACCTTAGCAAGGAGCGCATTCAGCACCAAACAGACGAGCTACTTTATAACCTACCTGAGATGGTTCCAACCCCTCGTACCCAAAGAGCAAAACCATATGAGAGGCATAATCCCTTGGTGCGGGATAGGTCTCCACAACCTCGTCAAGTTTTGCCTCCGAGACCCCATAGACCTAAGAGGGAGGCCACTCCCTGAAACAACGACGGGTACCCTCCGCGAGGACCCACTCAGGGTCATAAGTCTCACCTAGAGACTCCTCAAGAAGTTTACGATGAGTATGAACAAGAAGAAGAGTGGGCTAAAATGCCATATCAAGGCAGAGGGGTTCTTATTCGGCCACGCCCCCATAGGCCTCAAGTCTCCCACAACCCACAATGGGATCAAACTAAAGAGGAAGAGATTAAATCTTCCGATGCATACAAAGCATTGTTAGAGCATTTGGAGTCTATGGAAACCAAATATTTTGGGCCCCAAAAGCCCATGTTATGCCAACTCTGCAGTCACCCTGTGCATCCGTTAGTGCCTGCACCTCCTTACCTCGAACACTTCAAGTTGCCTCAGTTGGCAGTCTTTAAGGGTGAAGAGGATGCCCAAGAGCATGTGACAAGATTCCTGAGCCAATGCTTTGGCATTCAAGATAATGATGCGTTGTTGCTAAGGACATTCATAACCACATTCGTGGGCCTTACCTTGGATTGGTTGACCCAGCTGTTGAAGCACAACATCAATAAATTTGATCAATTAGTGGATGCGTTCCTTGAACGCTTTGCCTTCAACACCAAAAAGAAGGCGTCATTGAGTGACCTGGCCAGCCTCAAGAAATATGAGGAGACTATGGTGGCCTATGAGAATCAGTGGAGGACTCTACTTTCCAATATACCCTACCTTCCCCGTATGTCTGACCTTACACAAATGTTCTCATGAAGTTGTTTGAGATCGATCTCGGTGCTATTGCAGCTGCAAAAATATGCCACCTTAGAAGAAGCTTTGGCACAAGCCAGAATTATTGAAGAGATCAAAATACAGGATGGAAAAATTGCCAAACCTAAAAAGAAAGAGTGGAACAAAAACACAAAGACAGGGACTACGCAAAAAAAACCCGTTGTGCTTAATCAAGTTGCGATAAATGTCTCTAAGCATGCACAAGAAATACAGCCTCAAAAGGCTAATTATCAGGAAATGCCTCCAAACAATTATGAAAGAGAAAATCAGAAACAGGAGCAAAATTAGCAGCGTCGCCCTAGGCGACAATTTACCCCTTATACGGAGTCTAGGGACTCCCTATTTGACCACTTGTCAATGGCAAATTTAATCACCCTTCCAGAGCTTCAAACCATAGATCCTAACGCTCCCAAGCCTAAGGGATATAGAGAGGACTTATATTGTAGATTCCATAGGCGAAGGGGACATGACCTGAATGCATGCTAGAAGTTCAAAGGGTTGATACAAGACTTGATTGATAATAAAACATTAGTAATGGACAACCCCATAGCGCCAAACAATTAGTATATGGGGGTTTTCAAGGACCCCTTGCCTGCCCATGAGGCATAAGTAAAACCCCTTCAGGTCAATGAGGTGAAACAAAATTGCCCCATGCAAGGGTATTTGGGAATGATAAGCATAGTGACGAGGAATAAGAAATACCTAGGAGTTGCCCCCAAGGCAGCCACAAGAGAGGTTCCATCGACGTCACAACCTCAACAACACCCTGTGCAGATACCTCTGCCTAGACCCAAGATCACGATACAGACCAAACTCACATAGATTTTATGGACCACATTGGATAGGCTCTCCATATATGAGCTTATACAGCAATCAGTGCCCCATTGGGAGGCTCTCATGGAGATTTTGAAAGCCATCGAGTTGTAGCCCCACAAAGTGAATTCCTTCAATAACTTCATGGGACATGTAAAATGATGCACGAAGCCAGTCATTACCTTTTGAGAAGATGAAGTTAAATCAATATCTGATGACATGGCAGATCCAACCCTACACATTATCGTGCGGGTCAACAGGATCCTGTATAAGAGTGTGTTGATAGACACTGGCTCGTATAGTAACATCATTACTACGGTAGCATTGAAGCATCTAAATTTGCTAGCCTCTCACATCACGGCTTCCACTTACACACTATGAGCATTTAAAGATGCAATATGCTCGACAGTTGGCACAATTGTTCTACCCGTTCAGGTAGGACAAAAGACAATATCTACATTGTGCCATGTTTTGGAAGGCGATATGGCGTACAACATATTGCTAGGGCGGCCATGGATTAGGGACATGAAGTGTGTCCCTTCGATAGCTCACCAATGTTTGAAGTATGCATTTTAATGGGAGGTACATGTAGTCTCGACGGACTTAGAACCCTTCAAATATTACAATGCGGTGCACTTGATGCCACAATCGACCCTCCCATCGATGCACTTGGATTTTTAGTTAAATCCATCTAGACAGGGTCTAGTGCCACGAGCACCATTGGTGACTAATCCATCAAAACCCCAGCTAGGTGCATCTTCATCATCATCTCCTTCACCACCAATGACACCTTTCATGGCTAAACAGTAGGACAAAGGGAAACAAATCCTGGAAGAGGCTCAACCCTTGGAAGAGGCGCTGCCAACAATATCAACCCAAAGAGATACCTAGCACAATGGAAGTTGAGGCTCCTAGTCCACCCATCATGGAATGGACCTAGCAAGGGCTTCCGTTCCCTCCCTCTCAATCGCCAACAATTATTGTTGAAATGGCCAGTACAGGCCTGGGGGAGTATTTAGTGATAAATGTCATAGCAATGACCACGCTAGAGTCAGTGCAAGACATGGGGAGACCTCGCCTTCCCATCCGAATAATTTCTCCTTTAGGTTACCCATCGAACCAGACCAATTTTGTGTATTGGGGCCTTGAACATGGTGCTAAGCCATGCATGCAAAAGGACGAAGACAAAGAGCCTTTTGTAGAAGATGTCAACTATCTGTCTAACCCAGACTTCACTCTAAGATATATTGGCCAATGCAATTGGAATGGATATGTGGTAGGCAGGTATGAGCAAGGAATGTGTGTCCTTTGCCAACCAAGATACCAAATGCCTTATTACAAGTTGAGAGTAGGGTTCAACCACCCCCTGACCTTAGACATCTTGGTGGAAAACATGCAAGGCCTAGGAATAGGCAACAAGGGTGGATTGGCATCAGATCCTTATGCCAACCCAAACACAACATATACATTGGGAGATTACCTCCCATGGTCAACAACCACCCTTGGTAACATCAATAACTCTTCTCCTTTGATAGAGAGAGGTGAAAGTTTAGGAACTCACTTTCAAGGAAAGCATAAAAAATGTCCAGAAGGATCTTCAGAGGATGAATCAGAATATGAACCAGTGTCATATGATCCCTTAAAATTTTATAGTGATCACTCACAAGAGATTCCCATGAATAACTATCAAGAGATCTTTTTAAAACTATTCCCTTTAGAGGTTCTAATCGAGCCAGTGTTCTGTCAAGAGAATCAGATCCCCGCCACGGAGCGTGGATCAACAACAATGGGACCAAATTAATTTTCTTGAACAAGATGAGCCTCAGATGCCTCAAGTAGTTGTTGGATCCAATGAACACTTTTGGATCTTCGACAGTGATTCAGAAGATGAAACTGAGATGGCCTATCTCAACCACATGCGACAAATGCAACAACGATACCTCTTGAGGATTAATGATATATTTACATAGATGGGCATAGTTCCAAGGCATGAGTGGTACGTAGACCCAGTAGGGTGGGATCAAGTGTTGGATTCGTTGCTCCTGATACATGAAGAGCACCTTCCACTCCAAGAACCTAGGGTGATAACAGTGCCAAGGGCAAACCCTGTCCTCTTATTAGCACATAGGGCCAATCCATTCATTCCAATACCTATAGAACCAGATCCAAAACATAGAGAGAATCCAAAATGTTTGAGTCATCACACCCACGGTAATGGAGACCAAACTCATTTCAGCCACATGATCTCCATTGACTTAACCACACCCATCCGCAATTTGGTCGATCCAGCATGGTCCTTGCATCTAGACAGAGATGCCATTGACTAGGATCGCATCAATTCACCTTTGTCCCCATCAGAGTACTGGCCTTTCAATAAAATGCCTCATTTTACCCTAGGGACAACTCTAGATATCTTTTAGGCTGAAGAGGAACCCGAGGTTCCCAACATAGATTTAAACTTAGCTACTAATATCCATTTGATCCCAACTCCACATCAGTTGGAGGATGGATCCCAAATGCCGGTCGAGGAGACGACTGACGTAGACATCGTCTTAGATTCAATGAATCCAGAGATTATCAAGCTAGGGGTAATATTATCCCCTGAAGAGCAAGCCAACTACATTGCCCTTTTCAAAGATAAGAAGGAGGTTTTTGCATGGTCATACAGAGACATGCCGGGGCTAGATCCGTAGCTAGTCATGCATAATCTAACGCTTGATCCGACAATCAAACCAGTTAAGAAAAAACTATGTAAGATGTACCCAACAGTGGCCTTGATGGTCAAATACAAATTGCAAAAGTTGTTGGATGCATAGTTTGTCATCTACGTGGATTATCCGCCATGGCTGTCCAAAATGGTCCTCGTCAAAAATCCTGATGGGAGGATTCGCATATGCACTGATTTTTGAGATCTAAACAAAGCGAGTCCTAAGGATGATTTCCCCTTGCCAAGCATCGACGTGTTGGTAGATGCTACAGCAGGTCATGAAATGCTATCCCTCATGGATGGTTTCTCGGGATACAATCAGATTCATATCAATCTTGAGGACCAACTAAAAATAGCGTTCACAATGCCTTGGGGGACATTTTGTTATAAGGTCATGCCTTTTGGCCTTAAAAATGCTGGTGCCACCTACCAACGTGCCATGACGTACATCTTCCATGATTACATGCATAAAACTTTGGAAGATTACATGGATGATTTGTTGGCCAAGTCTCTTTTGCGCCCAGATCATCTCGATGACCTAAGCAAGATCCTCGATCGCTTCATGGAGCATAAATTTAGACTGAATCCCAAGAAGTGCATATTTTGCGTCACATCTGGAAAACTCTTGGGTTTCATAGTATCAAAGCGAGGAATTGAGGTGGACCCAAACAAAGTCAAGGCAATCCTTGAAATGGTTCCCCCAACTACCATTAAGCAGCTCAAAAGTTTGCAAGGAAAGGTCGCATCAATGAAGTGCTTCATAGCGCAACTATCTTACAAGTGCCGACCCATGAACAAATTATTGCACAAGGGAGTAGTATTTCACTGGGATGACGAGTGCTAGTCAGCCTTTGATGACATCAAAAGATACTTGGATTCACCACCATTATTGGCACCACCTAGACCAGGTGTGTCGTTCTACTTATACATCTCAGCTACTGAGGTGGCATTGGGCGCCATGCTAGCCCAAAAAAATGAACTTCACAAAGAACAGTCTACTTACTATCTTAGACGCACCTTGGTCAGTTATGAACTTAACTATGCATACATTGAGAAACTCTACTTGGCAGTGGTGTTTTCTACAAAAAAGTTGTGCCACTAAATGCTGAGCAACACTACGTATGTTGTGTCTAAGGAGAATCCATTGCGATACATGATGAGTCATACTTATCATAGTAGTCGCACAACGAAATGGATCATGTTGTTGATGGAATTTGACATAGAGTTTATTGGACAAAAATCCATCAAGGGACAGGTCATAGCCGATCAACTAGCAGAGGCTCCTCTCAAAGATGATTGGCCTCTAGTCATAGAACTACCTGATGGTGGGGTCTTCCATGTCTCAGAATCTCCAGATTCTGATGAGCCTGAGTCACAAGCTGACATAACCCTATTCTTCAATGGTTCTAAATGTTAGGTAGTTTACAATTTTGATTTTAGTTCATTTTGATTTATTATCATTATGCTATCGCGTTTTCGCTCCCACTAACTTGCAGATGAGCATTATCAAATTCCCATTGATGGAGGTCAAATTGGGAAAATTTAACCATCTAGGTCTTCCTAAAATGCCCCCAATTAGCTAACCCCCAAGTTTACAGGTCTTTTGGAGTTCCCAAGACATGACATTTTGGCAGTATCACTTCGGTGCTTTGTTGCAGGTGAATTCGTCCTACCTCGGGATGAATTACAGTCTAATTCATCCTACCTCGGGATGAATTCTAGTCGAATCTGTCCCACCTAGGAGTGAATTCGAATCGGTGAAGAATTTCCCAACTGTTTCACTTGTAGTGACCTTCTGGTGATGTTCCCTTGTTTCTATGAAATTTGTAGACTGTTTTGATTCAGTTCACTTATATTTTTATTCAGTTTCATGCATGCATCCTTGATTGTTTTTTAGAGAATAAACATTTCATATTTTGCAACATGTGCTACTAACGATTTTGTTGTTTCTTTGAATGCAGGAGGAGCAGCAAGGATCAAATATTCATTCACACCAGTGGCAGCAAAACTTTGGCCCACGCATTTTGCATGTGGGCATGCAGAAGAGAGATGACTTTCCATTGATGTGACCAAGAGACAAGTTTGATGCTCCTATCCCCTAAAAAGGGAGGAAGCGAATTGTAACCAAATTTGAAATACATCAATAAAATAAGAGGGTTGTTTCGTTCCATTTGGGTTCCAATTTGTCTATGCTTTCTCCATTTTACATATTTCTAATTTGTAGCATCAAGTTTAGTTTCGTTCTTGCATCGTGTTTGGAGTTTTCCCTTTTTGTTTTCGAAATCGCCATTGAAAGCACGAGATTCTAGAAACAAAAAGGGAAAAATCCAAACACGATGCAAGAACAAAACTAAACTTGATGCTACAAATTAGAAATGCATAAAATGAAGAAAGCATAGACAAATTGGAACCCAAATGGAACAAAACAACCCTCTTCTTTTATTGATGTATTTCAAATTTGGTTACAATTCGCTTCCTCCCTTTTTAGGGGAGAGAAGCATCAAACTTGTCTCTTGGTCACATCAATGGAAAGTCATCTCTCTTTCACGTGCCCACATGCAAAATGGGCAGGCCAAAGTGTTTTCGCCATTGGTGTGAATGAATCTTTGATCCTTGCTGCTCCTCCTGCATTCAAAGAAACAACAAAATCGTTAGTAGCACCTGTTGCAAAATATGAAACGTTTATTCTCTAAAAAAAAATGAAGGATGCATGCATGAAACTGAATAAAAATATAAGTGAACTGAATCAAAACAGTCTACAAATTTCACAAAAAGAAGGGAACATCACCAAAAGGTCACTGCAAGTGAAATAGTCAAGAAATTCTTCACCGATTTGAATTCGCTCCTGGGCAGGATAGATTCGACTATAATTCGTCCCGAGGTAGGACGAATTAGACTGTAATTCATCCCGGGGTAGGATGAATTCACCTGCAACAAAGTGCCGAAGTGATACTACCAAAATGTCACGTCTCGGGAACTCCAAATGACCTACAAACTTGGGGGTTAGCTAATTGGGGGCATTTTAGGAAGACCCAGATGGTCAGATTTTCCCAATTTGACCTCCATCAACAGGAATTTGATAATTCTCATGTACAAGTTAGTGGGAGCAAAAACATGATAGCATAATGATAATAAATCAAAATGAACTGAAATAAAAATTGTAAACTACCTAACAACATAGAAAACAAATGCAAGGAATGAAAATGACAAAAATGAAGATATGCTACACATTCTCGATCATTACTAAAAGGGACAATTAGGCTCATAGCAGTGCGGGGCGCCTGGGTGGGCCGCCCGTCGTTGGAACCTGATTTTTGCACCAATCCACTTGGGATGGGCCCAAAATCTCTTGTAATGCATTGTCGATGAATGGGTAGATCAATGTGGTCAAATTTCAAGTTTTGGATCCGGATTCACACTTCTAATAACTACCCAATGACCTCCTTTGTGAAAGAGATCAAGGATGTGGAAGAGGTGAATCAAAGACAAAGTGTGGTATCAAATTTGGCAGCACTTCATTGCTTGAAAATGCTTCCAACCTATCCCATTTTGGGTGAGAAAGTTCACCATTTTATAGACCCAGGGGGTCTCTTTGGAGGGGCATGCATAAGCGCCATGTGGCAATCATGCCTTCCCATGAGGGAGGAAAGTCCTCCTTGACTTGGGCTTCCATGACTGCCCTTGTGACTGTCCTCTAACGTCCAATCTGCCCACCTACATGCGCATGCAAGGCAGGAGGCATTAATGGACTGTTCTCGGCTACCACTTGTCAAGATTTTTCTTTTTTCTCATTAAACCTGGAATTCGTCCTACCCCAGAGTGAATTCAGAATTTGTCCCTGGGTGGGACGGATCCTTGGGGCAGTAAACAAGCAATAATCACAATCTGATCAACTCACTTGGCATTTCGTGAATCATGAACTCAAGGTTTTCATAGACAAAAGGTTGTGCCCTTTGCCTATTCATGACTGATCAATGTCCAAGGTCAAGTAACACCTCACCGAAAAGGTTAACACTTGAATTGATTTCCTTCGCTCGTCAGAAGCAAGGATTCAAGAATGCATGCCCTTTCCATACTTGGGGCATCAAAATTTGGTTAGGTTACCAAGAAACCCTAATCATTAGTGCTTTGGTTATCTATTTTTGCTCGGTGCTACGCCATGCACAACGCATCCCAAAAAGGGGCATCTGTAGACACCAAAATGGCACCAATCTGATTATGTGACTACAAACACTGATCGCTTTGACACAAACAGCCCCCAGGGCAGCCCTCAAAGGTTAAACAGTTGTCCTAACCACTTTTGCAGCAATTTTGGAAGGTTAAAAGGCAATTTGGCACATTCAAGCACTTTGTTCAGTATTCGTCCCACCCTGGGATGAATTCAAAATGGGATCCGCCCCACCCAGGGACGAATTCTAAATTCGCTCTAGGGTAGGATGAATTCCAGGTTTAACGGGCAAAAAGAAAAATCTTGACAAGTAGCAGTCGAGGACAGTCCATTAATGCCTCCTGCCTTGCATGCATGTGTAGGTGGGTAGATTGGACGTTAGAGGACTGTCACAAGGGCATTCATGGAAGCCCAAGTCAAGGAGGACTTTCCTCCCTCATGGGAAGGCATGACTGCCACATGGCGCTTATGCATGCCCCTGCAAAGAGACCCCCTGGGTCTATAAAATGGTGAACTTTCTAACCCAAAATAGGATAGGTTGGAAGCATTTTCAAGCAACGAAGTGCTACCAAATTTGATACCACACTTTGCCTTTGATTCACCTCTTCCACATCCTTGATATCTTTCACAAAAGAGGTCATTCGGTGGTTATTGGAAGTGTGAATCAAGATCCAAAACCCGACACTTGACCACATTGATCTACCCATTCGTTGACAATGCATTACAAGAGATTTTGGGCCCATCCCAAGTGGATTGGTGCTGAAATCAGGTTCCAACGGTGGGCGGCCCGCTCGGGCGCCCCGCACTGCTGCGAACCTAATCGTCCCTTTTAGGAACGATCGAGAATGTGTAGCATATCTTCATTTCTATCATTTCCATTCCTTGCATTTGTTTTCTTTGCTATTAGGTAGTTTACAATTTTGATTTTAGTTCATTTTGATTTATTATCATTATGCTATTGCGTTTTCGCTCCCACTAACTTGCAGATGAGAATTATCAAATTCCCATTGATGGAGGTCAAATTGGGAAAATCTGACCATCTGGGTCTTCCCAAAATGCCCCCAATTAGCTAACCTCAAAGTTTGTAGGTCTTTTGGAGTTCCTGAGACATGACATTTTGGTAGTATCTCTTTGGTGCTTTGTTGCAGGTGAATTCCTCCTACCCTGGGACAAATTACAGTCTAGTTCATCCTACCCCGGGATGAATTACAGTCGAATCCATCCCGCCCAGGAGTGAATTTGAATCGGAGAAGAATTTCTTGACTATTTCACTTGCAGTGACCTTTTGGTGATGTTCCCTTATTTCTGTGAAATTTGCAAACTGTTTTGATTCAGTTCACTTATCTTTTTATTCAGTTTCATGCATGCATCCTTCATTGATTTTTAGAGAATAAACGTTTCATCTTTTGCAACAAGTGCTACTAATGATTTTTTTGTTTCTTTGAATGCAGGAGGAGTAGCAAGGATCAAAGATTCATTCACACTAGCGGCGACAACACTTTGGCCTGCCCATTTTACATGTGGGCATACGGAAGAGAGATGACTTTCCATTGATGTGACCAAGAGACAAGTTTGATGCTCCTCTCCCCTAAAAAGGGAGGAAGCGAATTATAACCAAATTTGAAATACATCAATAAAAGAAGAGGGTTGTTTCATTCCATTTGGGTTCCAATTTGTCTATGCTTTCTCCATTTTACGCATTTCTAATTTGTAGCATCAAGTTTAGTTTTGTTCTTGCATCGTGTTTGAAGTTTTCCCTTTTTGTATTTTTTGATGATATTGTAAGGATGAAAAGTAGCGTAGTTGGTCTTGAAATGTAGCTAAGGTTTTCTGAGACTCAAATAGTTTTAACTCACTAGCCACAACTATACTTTATCTTACAAGACTTTTGAACAAGGTATGAATCGGACTTGTCTTTGACCAAGCTATTTCACATCCTTGTGTGTGCAATTTTGTTCATTTTTGTGGTATTTGTCAGGATACCGCTAGTGACAGATAGGCTATAAACCAAACCTGTATTGAGGATCACCTAATTAGCTCCACTAACTCATTTATTGTATTTAGTCAGATTAATATGTGCTATCTAGGATACCATAAGCTAGCTCATCCACATGCAAACATTGATCTGTACACGAGTTAATGTGACAAATATATCATCATGTGGGAGGTTTACTGCCAGTGACTAATAGGCTATCCACCAAACCGGTATTGAGGTTTGCCTCATGACCTGTCGAAATGCTGAGAGTTCCAGGGATTCAAGTTCGACTCCCTTATTTTCTTCAATTGTATTGGGATACTTGCTCGATTGTAGTGATAAAAATCACTGTTTATTTTTATATATTTTTATTTTGAGCAAGGGATTTGGATTTCAAGTGATAAGAATCACTATTGTATGTGCTTTTTGTTGTATGCACTCTGGTGGTGATGTCAAATTTTTTGGATTTTTGACGTTTTGCAAAATTTTGATGTTTGCAACTTTTGAGAACTTGGGATTCTTGGGGAATTGGGTAGGGAAGATGCTTGTCCTTTTGCCAACTCTTAGCATTCTTAGGGTCATTCGCACAGGGGGATGAGCAAGATAACCGTTTCGCTTATGGTGACCTGGATTACTATGCAAGTTTCATATTTCGTTCACACAACTTGGAAATTTTTATGTGTGTTTTAATTTGTGTTGGGATGCTATGTAACAAGGTTTTGTCCAAGTAGAACTCTACCTTCGTAAAATCTGTCTGACTTGGTACAGTACATGGCTAGAAAGCAAATGATGACTGAAAGACAAAAACTCTTGATACATTAGAAGACCATTGACTCTAGTCTAGTAAAAGAAGTGCATGGTGTTTATTTTTTATGGACTACTTATAGAACGGAGAAATGTGGAACAAGATGGATTGGCAGAGTAATTACAGTCTATGGTGCCTTTGACCTATATGACCACAAATATGCCTTTGTTGCAGGTGAATTCATCCTACCCCAGGATGAATTACAGTCTAATTCGTCCTACCCTAGGATGAATTATAGTCAAATCTGTCCCGCCTAGGAGCGAATTCAAATCGGTGAAGAATTTCTTGACTTTTTCACTTGTACTGACCTTCTGGTGATGTTCCCTTGTTTCTGTGAAATTTGTAGACTATTTTGATTCAGTTCACTTATCTTTTTATTCAGTTTCATGCATGCATCCTTCATTGTTTTTTAGAGAATAAACATTTCATCTTTTGCAATAGGTGCTACTAACGATTTTGTTGTTTCTTTGAATGCAGAAGGAGTAGCAAGGATCAAAGATTCATTCACACCAATGGTGACAACACTTTGGACCGCCCATTTTGCATGTGGGCACGTGAAAGAGAGATGACTTTCCATTGATGTGACCAAGAGACAAGTTTGATGCTCCTCTCCCCTAAAAAGGGAGGAAGCGAATTGTAACCAAATTTGAAATACGTCAATAAAAGAAGAGGGTTGTTTCATTCCATTTGGGTTCAAATTTGTCTTGGTGGAGCTCGCCGCCTCCATAATGGAAGAAGGCCAGTGGCTAGAGTTGCTGCCCTTCATGTTCCAGTGCGTCAGCTCCGAATCCCCATGCCTAGTCTTGATCTTTGAAAAAAACCCCCTTAAATTGTTCGATTGAGGGTTTTAACAGCAGGGCAGCCATCACAATAACAGACCAAAGGGACCACGGCCGCAGAAACAAAATCAGGGGTAGGGAGGAAGCTGCGGGTACTCAAAGATGTCACCAGACAATTCACAGTTTAGACAACATAAACTCTTGCCTCTCAAAGCCCTAATTCAGGAGCAAAACCAAACAATATTGAGGCCTGAACAGTGAACCAGCAAAAACTACACCAAGAACCTAATCTAAAACTAAATAAAAAAAATTCTTCATTAAAATGCAAGGATCCTTTCTGATAAACCAGATCGGTTTACACCGGCAAGTTTAGAGCATACTCAGATTTTGCATCGAAAAAGGGAAAGGATGAGGGAAAAAATGGGGGAGGGGGGATTTCCATGAGGGAAATCCCCCCTCAAGCTCACAGGGTAGGGAAAGCCTGGAGCTCTGATACCAAATAGGCATTTAAATAGGCCTTTTGAGCTTAAATTCATCCTCCACTAGGACGAGCACTCTGGTTAGCGCTTGTCCCACCCTGGGACGAATTCTAAGCTGGTATTCGTCCCACCCTGGGATGAATTCAGGGCAGAAATTTCAAAATAATAGCAAAAATTGAACAAAAATGCACTAGATCAGCTAATAAACTTGCCCGATGAGATTGCTATTGCACCTGACATCTTGGGCATGCAAAATAGACATTGGGGTCACAAATTGTCACTATCCTACTCCCTAAGAAGGCTACCATAGCCGGACCACTCCACGGGAGGCCAAATTTTTGCCAATTTTAGCTCCAAAAAGCATCGCAAAAAGGGCTACCACCCACCAAAAATAGGTCTAAATGTCGAAAAACTGCACATGCTTACCGCTAAACCATCTAAAGGCACCCTTGCACAAGTCATATTGGGTCAAGCGACTCGTCGCTTTTCTCACGAAGGTCATTCCCTCAGATTCATCGCTTAAGGGGGTAGTCACACTTAGTCACCAATCAACAAGCACATACCCAATTAAGAAAAATGACATGCATTCGAAGAATCATTGACAATGAAAATTACGCTCCTGCTTGGGGCAGTAAACAAGAAATAATCACAATCTAATCAAATCACTTGGCATTTCATGAATCATGAACTCAAGGTTCTCATAGACAAAAGGTTACACCCTTTGCCTATTCATGACTGATCAATGTCCAAGGTCAAGTAACACCTCACCGAAAAAGGTTAACACTTGAATTGAGTGCCTTCGCTCATCAGAAGCAAGGATTCAAGAATGCATGTCCTTTCCATACTTGGGGCATCAAAATTTGGTTAGGTTACCAAGAAACCCTAATCATTAGTGCTTTAGTTATCTATTTTTGCTCGGCGATGTGCCATGCATAGCGCATCCCAAAAAGGGGCATCTGTAGACACCAAAACAACACCAATTCGATTATGTGACTACAAACACTGATCGCTTTGACACACATAGCCCCCAGGGCAGCCCTCAGAGGTTAAACAGTGGTCCTAACCACTTTTGTAGCAATTTTGGAAGGTCAAAAGGCAATTTGGCACATTCAGGCACTTTGTTCAGTATCCGTCCCACCTTGGGATGAATTCAAAATGGGATCGGTCCCACCCAGGGATGAATTCTGAATTTTATCTAGGGTAGGACGAATTCCAGGTTTAATGAGAAAAAAGAAAAATCTTGACAACTGGTAGTCGAGGACAGTCCATTAATGCCTCCTACCTTGCATGCATGTGTAGGTGGGCAGATTGGACGTTAGAGGACTGTCACAAGGGCAGTCATGGAAGCCCAAGTCAAGGAGGACTTTCCTCCCTCATGGGAAGGCATGACTGCCACATGGTGCTTATTCATGCCCCTCCAAAGAGACCCCCTGGGTCTATAAAATGGTGAAATTTCTCACCCAAAAGGGGACAGGTTGGAAGCATTTTCAAGCAACGAAGTACTGCCAAATTTGATACCACACTTTGCCTTTGATTCATCTCTTCCACATCCTTGATCTCTTTCGCAAAGGAGGTCATTGAGTCATTATTGGAAGTGTGAATCCGGATCCAAAACCCGAAACTTGACCACATTGATCTACCCATTCACCAACAATGCATTACAATAGATTTTGGGCCCATTCCAAGTGGATTGGTGCCGAAATTAGGTTCCAACGGTAGGCGGCCCACCCGGGTGCCCCACACTCCTACGAGCCTAATCGTCCCTTTTAGGAAAGATCGGGAATGTGTAGCATATCTTCATTTCTATCATTTTCATTCCTTGCATTTGTTTTCTATGTAGTTGGGTAGTTTATAATTTTGATTTCAGTTCATTTTGATTTCTTATCATTATGCTATCGCGTTTTCGCTCCCACTAACTTGTAGATGAGCATTATCAAATTCCCATTGATCGAGGTCAAATTGGGAAAATCTGACCATCTAGGTCTTCCCAAAATTCCCCCAATTAGCTAACCCCCAAGTTTGCAATTCTTTTGGAGTTCCCGAGACACAACATTTTGGCAGTATCACTTCGGTGCTTTGTTGTAGGTGAATTCATCCTACCCCGAGATGAATTACAGTCTAATTCATCCTACCCCGAGACAAATTACAGTCAAATCTGTCCCACCCAAGAGAGAATTCAAATCAGTGAAGAATTTCCTGACTATTTCACTTGCAGTGACCTTCTGGTGTTGTTCCCTTATTTATGTGAAATTTGCAGACTATTTTGATTCAGTTCACTTATCTTTTTATTCAGTTTCATGCATGCATCCTTCATTGTTTTTTAGACGCAACATTGCTCCATCAGGCTTTCGCCCATTGCGGAAAATTCCCTAACGTTTCATCTTTTGTAATAGGTGCTACTAATGATTTTTTTGTTTCTTTGAATGCAGGAGGAGCAGCAAGGATCAAAGATTCATTCACACCAACAACGACAACACTTTGGCCTACCCATTTTGCAGGTGGGCATGCGGAAGAGAGATGACTTTCCATTGATGTGACCAAGAGACAAGTTTGATGCTCCTCTCCCCTAAAAAGGGAGGAAGCGAATTGTAACCAAATTTGAAATACATCAATAAAAGAAGAGGGTTGTTTCATTCCATTTGGGTTCCAATTTGTCTATGCTTTCTCCATTTTACGCATTTCTAATTTGTAGCATCAATTTTAGTTTCGTTCTTGCATCGTGTTTGGAGTTTTCCCTTTTTGTTTTTGGAATCTCGTGCTTTCATTGGAAATATTATGATTTTTGAATTTCAGCTAGTACACTTTTGAAATTTCACTGAAGTATATAAACTCCTTGTTTAAGTTTGCTTTATAATACACTAAGGTTGATATTTTCTTATATATTTGATGCAAATAATAAATAACTTCAATGAAGCACCTTATAACTTCTTATACTTTAAAAAATTAAATATTAATTTATATAAAACTTTACCTTCCTTTAAATGTTGTATACTACAATATGATTTGCTCTTATTATGACTAATTTTCGAAGCTTGGGTGTTGTATTTCCTAATATTATACATATCATAATGAGCAATTAATGCTCAACATTTAATGGACACCCTCTATGATGGTCTTCCTCCTTACTTCAATGTTCTTTGACCTCTCTTGTTGGTTTTATTTTCACTCTTTTCTTTTTGTTGATTTAGCTTGCTTGTAATAAGGTTCGGAGATGCCCTTGAGAATCTAGTTGCAATCATCAACTTCCAGATCATTCCCATTTTTGGAAGTGTAGATAGATGCATATGGGCTAGTGAAATTGATGGGCATTTCATAGTCAGATCTGCTTACTTATTGACTAAACTGGAGTTCTACTTGTGGACATCAAACAATCATATATGGATTCTAAATATTTTTCCTAAGGTGAACATATTCCTGTGGTTGTTAGTACAAGATAAAATGTTATCTATGGAAAACCTCAGAAATAATGGCATGTTTATCACCAATAGGTTCTATTTGTGCAAAGCAGATAAATAAACTCCTAACCACATATTTAGTAGCTACCTCTTCTTCAAGCTCTTTTATGACGATATTTTGAATTTATTATTGGTTAATTGGGTTTTTATCGGAGTCAATGTTGGATATTATTTCCCAATAGACCTCACCATTTCACTACCTAAGGTTAATTTTTTTATAGAATATTCTTCTACACCATATCCTATGGAGCCTTTGGAAGGAGCGTAATGCCCGAGCATTCAAAAATAAAAAAAAATCGACCTATCAGGTGGTATTTAGATATTTTTGGAATGTGTAGGAGAATTTTTGTATTATGAACAATGGAAAAAGAGACAGGGCTATAAGGTCCCTTCTAGCAAAAATACTCTCAATCGAGATCTTGGATTCTCATGTGTTATACCTATGGACCTAATCTTGAACCTGAGATTATCATGTAAATGGAGGTCTCATTTTGATGATTGGGTGAATATTAACTTTGAAAGAGCTTTAAGAGGTAACCCTAGGCTAGCCGGGGTAGGTGGAGTCATTAGATACTAGGGGGTAGTGTTATCATCACCTTTGAAGAACACCTAGCCATGTAGTCATAATACTACGTGGAAATGATGATAGCCTTCCTTGGTGTTTTTTGGCTTATATCTTAGGGTTTCATAAGGTTATTATTGATGGACACTCGTTAAGCCTTATAAACCTATTAAAATCAAACAAGAACCCTAACTAGCGAGTCTTTAATGAAGTAATGGAGATTAAAAGAATTACAAGTCTAATGAGAGAAGTTCATTTTATTTACACTTGGCATGAAGGGAAAAATATGCCCTAATTCTTGGTGAATTGGAGAGTAGAGAATTCAAGGAGAGAGGAATGGAGAGACCATATCTCGAATGATATGATAATTCTGGTGAATGAGGACCACCTGTGATCTCAAAAAAAAGGATCTTAGTATGGTTGTTTGGATTCTCGTGGATACATTTCTAAGATGCTTCATCTAGTGGTCAGTCTACTCTATTGCCTGGATGGTTCAAAGCTTGATTATCAAAGGAATTTTTAGTGGAAAAATAGGTTATAGTGATGGGCATGCTCAAGATGACAATTGATTTTTTGGAAGTAAATAATCAAATAATTGGATAATGGAATGGGGTTATTGTGTGTAGAAATATTCATAATACTATATTTAGCTCTTGTTTAATGTCCATGCTTTGGGAAGTTAGTTGTATGGTTTGCTCCTAGGGTGGTTTCATGCCTCCCTATTGAAGTTAAACTTTTATTGTATCCCATGTGGGACTTTGTTGTTCTCCTACAAGATCTTTTGTATCGGGTTGTGGGAGCTTCCTAAAATCCTCAGCTTGAATTACCAAAAAAAAATAAAATATGGTTTGGGGATACGTATATATATATATATATATATATATATATATATATATATATATATATATATATATATTATTGTTTAGTGCTCTAGGTTGAGATTATAGAAATTTAATTTTTGATTTAGAATATATCTTGGGCATCGATGCCCATTGACTAAGGGGTAACTTTTGTTTTATAAAATTATGTAGCTTTAGCTAAGGGGTTGTTTCATTTTGACCTTGAATTTTAATCCTCCAGTTAAGGTAGCTTTGCTTTTTGGGCTTGATTCATGAAATCTAGCATAGTATTTCAATATATTTTATTATTATATCTAGGGTCTTGGGGAGCCTTTCGAAACACTTATTGTAAAAGGGTCATGGACCCTCTAAAAGCACCTTCTACTATCAAATAGAAAAAATGTTTAGTGCTTATTTTTCTCTACATCATTTATATAGATAGATATAAAAAAAAACATTTAATTGTTTTAACTATGGAATCATTGCAACATATGATTTTAATTTTTCAATTGTTCAATGCTTAATTTATTTTATCTACATCATTTTGAACAACTTAGGAGGTAGTTGAGAGGAAAATTTTATTTCTAATTTTTTTATAGGCTTATCTATAAAACAATATCAATAAATAAATTTAATCCATCCTCCCTAAGCTTAGCAATTTTTTGTCAATGTAATTACATCCAATAGTTTTCAATATTTCATTTTAATATTTTAACTCAATTCTTATGTGTTTTGTTTGGAAATATTATCTTTTTCTTGATAAGGATATTTTTTATACTCTCAATGTTTTATATTTTCTATATTTGTATTTATATGTCCAACACAATGGATCAAGATTTAGCTCTTCAAAGGTCTAAGGTTCAAACTATGGTGTGTGTGGAATTGTGTGCTAAGTCCCTTGTTGATAAGCTCATCTCTCCCCTTTATGTAATGTCATGGTGGGATAACTCATCTCTCCCTCTTATGAAAGGTCATGGTGGTATAGCTCATCTATTCCCCTTATTAAAGGTTATGGTGGGATGGGGATGCTCAATATTAATCATTAGTGATAGGGGTTTCTCACACTAATCAAATTCTAAAATTCAAAAAAAATGCTTGTTCATATTTATTATTTTAGGGTATTCTTTATATAACATAAAATTAACCTTAAATTTTATTTTCGTTTATATTTAGTCAATTACCTCTTATTTTAATGTTTGACCATATTATGTAAGACACCATATGCTGGGTAGATATGAAATTTGGGAAGCCACCAATTAAAATATTGAGAAAAATACCTCTTATTTTAATGTTTGACCATATTATGTAAGCCACCATATGTTGGGTAGATATGAAAGATGGGAATCCACCAATTAAAACATTGAGAAAAAAGGAGACAGAGTCAAAAAAAATTTATGGCTCTTAGTATTTACTGAAGATGGATGATGAAAAGGTCTTTATGGTCGAGCATATAAGTCTTGACTTCTTTTACCAAAATTCTTTGCCTCTTGTTGAGAAAAAGATCCAATTGCAAAACATGAAAATAAATTTGGATTTCTAGAACTTTAGAGGTCTTAGTGGGCCTTCAAAGTAGAGTTTCTTAGTTTTCATTCTACTCTAGAAAACTAAATATTTAGTCAAAAATTAGTTTGGAAAGATGTAGATTTTTTATGGAGCCTCTAATGGACTCTTGTATCTCTCATATTTCAATAAGTTATATGGATCATTTATTTCCACCTTGAGCAGGATTTCTAATATCTTTTTCTTCTTTATATTCTAGAATGGAGAGGTCTCTATGGTTCTTGGTTCAAGAGCTTCTCTATTTAATTGCTTGGTTTATTATAATTTATCTCCTTTCAATAGTTTTGATTTTTTATTTAATCCTAAGTTTGGAGATCCTAGGTTCCTATTAATTCTCTCTTTGGCACCTTTGTTACATCCTAGCCCCTTTCTCTAGGATTTCCCTTGAGTAGGAACTACTTTTTTGGAGTTCCCGCTTCAACTCCAACTTTTCAAGTTTCAAATTGCTCAAAAAAAAATTTGTTGGTCTCAACTTGAAAGCGATGCCTCTTATTTTACCTAATAAATTAATATATGTATATATATATATATATATAATAAAATAAAATAATATTTAAAAATAAATAAATTTTAAAATTATCATTTATTTTTTTATTTTTTTATTTTAATGTAATAGTATATATCCTACCATCGACTTGAAAAAATATTTATTTGAGATAAGAATACAATTATAATAAATTATTTTCCCTACTATACACTTTTTAATTTGTTAATTTTCTCTATCTTCAAGACTCTATGGTTGGATTCCTTTTGTCCCTTTTTAATGTGTATATGAGACAAGTATAAACAATAAATTTCAACTATTTTAAGCAATCAATAATTTTGCTTATTTTATCCTTATTTTTCAATGGTTCAATTTTCTAAATTCTAATAATCTAAAGTTTGATGTAGTACTCCTTATATCTCCCTAATTTAGAAATTAAAAAATGATAATATTTACAAAAGAGCAATACTCTAATTTTTTCAAGGTAGAAAACCTTATACTCAAATTTTAATTTATTGGAAATATTATGATTTTTGAATTTCAGCTAGTACACTTTTGAAATTTCACTGAAGTATATAAACTCCTTGTTTAAGTTTGCTTTATAACACACTAAGGTTGATATTTTCTTATATATTTGATGCAAATAATAAATAACTTCAATGAAGCACCTTATAACTTCTTATACTTTAAAAATGTAAATATTAATTTATATAAAACTTTACCTTCCTTTAAATGTTGTATACTACAATATGATTTGCTCTTATTATGACTATTTTTCGAAGCTTGGGTGTTGTATTTCCTAATATTATACATATGATAATGAGCAATTAATGCTCAACGTTTAATGGACACCCTCTATGTTGGTCTTCCTCCTTACTTCAATGTTCTTTGACCTCTCTTGTTGGTTTTATTTTCACTCTTTTCTTTTTGTTGATTTAGCTTGCTTGTAATAAGGTTCGGAGATGCCCTTGAGAATCTAGTTGCAATCATCAACTTCCAGATCATTCCCATTTTGGGAAGTGTAGATAGATGCATATGGGCTAGTGAAATTGATGGGCATTTCATAGTCAGATCTGCTTACTTATTGACTGAACTGGAGTTCTACTTGTGGACATCAAACAATCATATATGGATTCTAAATATTTTTCCTAAGGTGAACATATTCCTGTGGTTGTTAGTACAAGATAAAATGTTATCTATGGAAAACCTCAGAAATAATGGCATGTTTATCACCAATAGGTTCTATTTGTGCGAAGCAGATAGATAAAATCCTAACCACATATTTAGTAGCTACCTCTTCTTCAAGCTCTTTTATAAGGATATTTTGAATTTATTATTGGTTAATTGGGTTTTTATCAGAGTCAATGTTGGATATTATTTCCCAATAGACCTCACCATTTCACTACCTAAGGTTAATTTTTTTATAGAATTTTATCCTACACCATCTCCTATGGAGCCTTTGGAAGGAGCGTAATGCTGTAGCATTCAAAAATCACAAAAAATCAACCTATCAGGTGGTATTTAGTTATTTTTGGAATGTGTAGGAGAATTTTTGTATTATGAACAATGGAAAAAGAGACAGGGCTATAAGGTCCCTACTAGCAAAAATACTCTCAATCGAGATCTTGGATTCTCATGTGTTAGACCTATGGACCTAATCTTGAACTTGAGATTATCATGTAAATGGAGGTCTCCTTTTGATGATTGGGTGAATCTTAACTTTGACAGAGCTTTAAGAGGTAACCCTAGGCTATCCGGGGTATGTGGAGTCATTAGATACTAGGGGGTAGTGTTATCATCACCTTTGAAGAACACCTAGCCATCTAGTCATAATACTACATGGAAATGATGATAGCCTTCCTTGGTGTTTTTTGGCTTATATCTTAGGGTTTCATAAGGTTATTATTGATGGACACTCGTTAAGCCTTATAAACCTATTAAAATCAAACAAGAACCCTAACTGGCAGGTCTTTAATGAAGTAATGGAGATTAAAAGAATTACAAGTCTAATGAGAGAAGTTCATTTTATTTACACTTGGCATGAAGGGAACAAGATGCCCTAATTCTTGGTGAATTGGAGAGAATAGAATTCAAGGAGAGAGGAATGGAGAGACCATATCTCGAACGATATGATAATTATGGTGAATGAGGACCACATGAGATCTCAGAAAGGAGGATCTTAGTATGGTTGTTTGGATTCTCGTGGACACATTTCTAAGATGCTTCATCCAGTGGTCAGTCTACTCTATTTCCTGGATGGTTCAGTGCTTTATTATCAAAGGAATTTTTAGTGGACAAACAGGTTATAGTGATGGGCACGCTCAAGATGACAATTGATTTTTTGGAGGTAAATAATCAAATAATTGGATAATGGAATGGGGTTATTGTGTGTATAAATATTCATAATCCTATATTTAGCTCTTTTTTAAGTTCCATGCTTTGGGAAGGTAGTTGTAGGGTTTGCTCCTAGGGTGTTTTCATGCCTCCCTATTGAAGTTAAACTTTTATTGTAGCCCGTGTGGGACTCTGTTGTTCTCCTACAAGATCTTTTGTATCGGGTTGTGGGAGCCTCCCAAAATCCTCGGCTTGAATTACCAAAAAATATATATATATGGTTTGGGGATATGTGTATATATATATATATATATATATATATATATATATATATGTATATTATTGTTTCAACTATTAAATCATGTGTAACACATATTTTTCAATGTTTAGTGCTCTAGGTTGAGATTATAGAAATTTAAATTTTGATTTAGAATATATCTTGGGCATCGATGCCCATTGACTAAGGGGTAACTTTTGTTTTATAAAATTATGTAGCTTTAGCTAAGGGGTTGCTTCATTTTGACCTTGAATTTTAATCCTCTAGTTAAGGTAGCTTTGCTTTTTGGGCTTGATTCATGAAATCCAGCTTAGTATTTCAATATATTTTATTATTATATCTAGGGTCTTGGGGAGCCTTTCGAAATGCTTATTGTAAAAGGTTCGTGGACCCTCTAAAAGCACCTTCTACTATCAAATAGAAAAAGTGTTTAGTGCTTATTTTTCTCTACATCATTTATATAGATAAATATAAAAAAAAAAACATTTAATTGTTTTAACTATCGAATCATTGCAACATATGATTTTAATTTTTCAATTGTTCAATGCTTAATTTATTTTATCTACATCATTTTGAACAAATTAGGAGGTAATTAAGAGGAAAATTTTATTTCTAATTTTTTTATAGGCTTATCTATAAAAAAATATCAATAAATATATTTAATCCATCCTCCCTAAGCTTAGCAATTCTTTGTCAATGTAATTACATCCAATAGTTTTCAATATTTCATTTTAATATTCTATCAAGATGAAATTCAACACCGTGAATTTCTAAAATATTTTTTGCCTAACTTCTATATCTATACTTATTATTAGGAGCAGGAAAATGAGCTCTGGCGATTTTTGAATCTGAACTAGGGTTTTTGGATTTTCAAAAAATCTTTAGCTTCTGCTGGCTTGCAGAGGTGTCTTTGGGGTATGGTGGTTCTGAAGGTTCGATCGGTGTCCTAGGAGGGTCCAATGGGGACTCCTTCGGCTCCTTTTCCAAGAAGTACTAGCTCTTACGCTGATTTGTTTAAAGACGATTATCCTCCGAAGACTTTCAAAGCCCAAAATATGGCATATAAAAAGCTCTTCATGACTGCTGGAATAGGTCTTCAGCATGGTGTGTGAATGGTTGTTTACTGCAGGCCGAATCCAGGACAAAAATCATCATTGATCCTTGCATGGTTGAAGAGTCTATTCTCTATAGAGCTAGCCATGATTTAATCTGCAAGTTCATGGGTATTTGCCCTTCCTTGAGATTTTTGCATTCTTGGATTTGCCAGAACTGGGAGCCCCATGATGAGTATTCATTGTGGTTTATTAGTAATGGTTATTTTATTGTCAGCTTCTCGGCTCTGGCCGATAGAAATAAGGCTTTTGATTCAGAGAAGAAAAACCATGGCCCGAAAGGGCTATTTGTTCAGCCATGGAGGGTAGGATTCGATCCTCGTTTTGAACCTACTGTTGTCCCAGTGTGGATTCAATTATATGCTCTTCCAATGGAATTCTGGGGTGAGCAAGTATTGGCAATGATTGGCAATTCGATTGGTAGACATCTGGGTGTCTCCAGAGACACTATTGAAGGGAGCATGGCTGTGTATGCTCGAATATGTGTGGAGATGAATCTGAGCCAGCATTTGCTGGTAGAGTTGGAAATTGAAATGGCAGGTCTTTCCTGGATTCAACGATTGGACTATGAGGCCCTACCCTTTAGATGTTGGGTTTGCCACAAGCATGGACATTTGGCCCGTTTCTATCCTATTAATGTGAATGCCAATATGGAGGCCCCATTAGGAATTCCAAACATGCCTAAAGAGGATAAGGCTGCA
Source organism: Wollemia nobilis (assembly GCA_028583015.1). Lineage (NCBI taxonomy): Eukaryota > Viridiplantae > Streptophyta > Pinopsida > Araucariales > Araucariaceae > Wollemia > Wollemia nobilis. The sequence goes on from JAQPPZ010003427.1 coordinate 1,609,282, forward strand.
CCCAATAAATATCCTATTAGCACCAGTCAGGGCCAGGAAGCTCAAACAGAGGGTTTTGAACAGCCCAGAAGAAGAAGACGGATAAAGAAAAAGGAAGGAAAGGAGCAATCTCATCTCAGGCCTGCCAATAGGTATGAGATTTTTAAGTCATTGTTTGATGAAGAGGATCATTCTATGGAGGGATTGGAAGGTTTCAAGGAAACCTCTATTGTTCTTGGGTAACTCCCCCTCTCATATTCTCATGTCATTCAGCAGGTAGTTGATCCCTCTGAGGTATCATAGTCAGTGTGTTCTGGTGCCTTAGTAGTCCATAACCAGGAGCAGACAGTTTCTCAGGATGTTCGCATAGGGATAGCAAATAAAAATAGGGAAAGGCCATCTTTGGGGATAACTCAGGTAGAAAAAAGATCAAAAAATGGCAATTCTCAGGGAGCTGGTAGAAGATCCAATAAGGAGCTGCTAGCAGCCCAGGGAGACAAATTGATCATGGGAGGATTGGTGAGGACAATTGACTCTTATTGCTCCCAAGGTAACCCATGATTATACAATATTGGAATGTGAGGGGTTTAAACAACAGAACCCATCAATCTGTTGTTCAAAGATTATTAGAGAATAGCAATACTAATTTTTTGCTTTTACAAGAAACCGAGATGTCTTTGGATCTTATGTCTAAAACAGTCAACCAAATTTGGAGGGGTGCTGGTCATATGGATGTGGCTACCCAAGGTGCCTCAGGGGGGATTGTTACTCTATGGAACTCTCTGGAATGGTTTGCAATAGAACACCTTTCCCGGAGGGGTGTTCTCACTTCTATTTTTAGGAATAATGTCTCTACAGAATTCGTTCTTGTCACTAACTTTTATGGTTCTCAAAACCTAGAGGGTCAGAGGCGGTAGTGGAAGGCTATGCATGACATGCAAGCATCAAGGGAAGATATAGACTAGATTATAGCGGGGGACTTTAACGCTAAATTATCTTCTAGAGACCAGGAAGAGGGAACACCTCTTTTGGATCTAGGGGACCGTTTCATGATTGCTTAAGTCCAGGCTTTGCACTTAGCGAACATTAAATGTCCTGGAAATAGCTTTACTTGGACTAATAAAATGCGGGAGCCACATAGTAGGAAGGTGAAGCTAGATCACATTTTGCTTTCAGAGGAGGTGTTTGTAAAATGGAATATCAATTTTTAGATTTTGGTAGGCCCTGTTTCTGACCACTGTCCTATTCTATTGGAAAGCAGGACTAGGATGGGGATCCATCATAAACCTTTCAGATTTGAGAATTTATGGCTTCAGAAAGAAGAACTTCGGGAGAAAATTCCATAGTGGTGGGAAGAGGGCCGCCCAGCTTATGGGAGAGCTATGTTTAGAATCCACAAACAACTTCAATATGTCAAATCTTAGTTGAAGTATTGGAGGCATTCTAATAAATCTGACTTCCAGGCCCAAAGATCTCCGTTGGTGACCCGCTGGGAGGAGGTCCAAAATAGTTTAGACAAGGAGTAATAACTGACCAGCTCAAATTTGAGGATGATGCCTTGCGTACTGCGGTTGAGGACATTGACAACCAGGAGGAGATCTACTAGAAATAGAGGGCAAGAATTTCCTGGTTATTAGTTGGGGATAGAAATATAAAATTCTTTCATCGGACTGCTTGTGCTTGAAGATAGATGAATAATATGGAGGCCCTTCAAGATGAGAATGGTCATTCCTTTGATACTCTTCCAGGTATTCATTCCCATGTTATGGACTATTTTTCTAAGATTTTTAAGGAAAGTGTGGTTCAAGATGTAGAGGCCCAAAATGAAGTTATTTTTGTCATACCTGCTATTATTTCGGAGGATGAAAATTAGGCCCTCCTCAAACCCATTGATAGGGATGAATTGAAAAATGTGGTCTTTGGAATGAGCACTGGTAAAACTCTTGGTCCATATGGCTTCCCAATTGAGTTCTTTTAGGATTTCAGGGACTGCTTAGAGGAAGATGTAAGGGCTGTTGTTGAAGAATCTAGAGAAAATAAGTGAATGCTTAAAGCTATAAACCATACGTTCATTACCTTGATTCCAAAAGGGGAGGATGGGGTTCATATTTCAGATTATAGGCCTATTGCCTTATGTAATGTGGTTTACAAAATAATCACAAAGGTAATGGCTAAGTGCCTAAAACATCTTCTTCACAACATTATCTCCTATGAGCAAGGGGGCTTTGTTGAGGGATGGCAGTTTCTAGATGGGGTGGTTGTGGCCCAGGAAGCAATCCATGCAATGCACACTTATGGTAATAAATGGATGTTCATTAAATTGGATATGTCAAAGGCTTATGACAGGGTTGAATGGAGCCTCCTGGCTAAAATGATGGCAGCCTTCAACTTCTCTCAGGGCTGGATTGAATGGATCATGAGCTGTGTCTCTTCCCCGACTTACTCCATGCTTATCAAGGGCCTTCCTTTGTAACCTTTTGGAGCTTCTCAAGATCTGTGTCAGGGGGATACCTATTCCCCTTATATTTTTCTCATTCTGGCTGAAGGTCTTGGCAGAATCTTCTTGAGGAGAAGACAACAAGGCAGATTATTGGGTATTAGGGTGGGGGGTGAAGCTGTATCGCACCTACAGTTTGTGGATGACATTGGTTTGATGGGAGTGGCCAGCATCAGGGAAGCTAGAACGATTTGGGATACTCTTAATGTCTATCTTAGGGCTACTCAACAGGTCATTAATGACAATAAATCCAAAGTGGTCTTTTTTAATTTGGATCAAAGGCTTCAGAACAGAATTTTAGAAATCCTGGGATTCACTATGACTTCTCTCCCTATGGTTTACTTGGGTATCCCCTTGCACTTCAAGAGGCTGAAATTAGACACTTGGAGGAATATTCTGGAGTGTATCAAGGACAAAATTAATCACTGGTCTCACAAGTGGTTAAGTTATGGTGGCAGATTAACATTCTTACAGTCAGTCATTCAAGCCATGCCAATCTACAAATTTTCTATCATGGCTACCCCGCTTACAATATGGAAAGAGTTGGACAGGATGGCTAGGAAGTTTTTGTGGGAAGGAGCTAAAGGAAAAATAAAGTGGGCCTTAGTGGGTTGGGATAAATTCACCTAGCCCAAGGTAAGGTGGGTTGGGACTGAGAGGATCCAAGTTAAATAATCAAGCCTTGGCTAGAAAGTTGTACTGGAGGTGGATCTCCCAACCAACTTCCTTATTCAGTAGAATTCTAACGAGTAAATATTTGGGTCATGTTAACCCCAATGAGGTGGGTCGTTTCCCTCTGGATGGTATTGGATCCTTAGTGTGGCAGGCTCTCAAGCTAGGATCTTAGGTTATTAAAGAACAACTATTTTGGAAAGTGGGGAGAGGGGAGAAGGCCTGTTTCTAGACTAATTCTTGGGATCAGTACCCACCCATCATTGTTGAATTCCTCGAGTTACTTCCAATAAAATATGCCATAGAAATCAAGGGTTGGGTCCAAATTGAAATTTATTTCAACACTTCTCAGCTGGGGGAGTATAAGTTTCAGAAGTTTAAGAGGTTTGAGGAGTGGCCAATTCCAATCCCCCTGGAGTTGGCACCCATATTAACCAAAATCTTGACCGAAAGGTTTCTCACAGGGAGAGACAAGGAGGATGAATTAGCTTGGGGCTATGGGAGCCTTGGTGTTTATATAGTGAAGGACAGATATGACAAGATACTCCTAGACCCTCCCCCACATTCTTTTTCGATTGATGATTGGAGAAAGATTTGGCACTCTAAGGGCTGGCCAAAAGTAAACTTTTTTGCTTGGCAGTTTATGCACAATGGTATTCTTACTTTTGACAATCTCAGATTTAGAGGAATCATTGGCCCTTCTCAATGTGTTTTATGCCACAAGAAAGAAGAAACAGCTGATCACCTGATGTTTAAGTGCCCTTTCACGCGTCAAATTTGGAAGCGATGGCTCTCTCATTATAAAATCCAGGTTAATGGTGACATGAATAGAAATAATATTTGGGAAAAATGGAAGCGAGGTAGATTTAAATCCAACACTCTTCACATTGGGTGGGAGCTTGGTTTATACTTCATTGGGTGGCAAGTGTGGTTGGAGAGAAATGCTAGAATTTTTAGAGAAACCTTTTCCTCGCTAGATGGAGTTTGGTAGGTCATCTGGAGCAAAGTCACAAAAACTGTTGCCATCTATGCTAAAGAGGAAAATTAGGTTGTTCCTGGGCCAATGGAAGAGGGAGTTGAAAAGCGAGAGGGATAGGATAGAACCCGTTGGAAACCACCCCTAGAAGGTTGGATTAAAATAAATACTGATGGAGCTGTAAAGGAAAATCCGGGTAGCGTCGATATTGGCATGGTCTGTTAGAATCATGAGGGATCAGTGTTATATTGGGAACTACAGGGCTTTGGTAGAGCCACAAATAATGAAGCAAAAGCCATTGCTATCAAATCTGCCTCTATTTGGGCAGTTACTCAGGGCCATAGGAGGATAATTCTTGAATCTGATTCTCCAATTCTGGTTTGATATCTCGACTACATGAGGAACTTTTCATTGAACACTTGGAGGTTGAGGATTCTGGTCTCTCAAATCAAGGAATTATGAAGAGAATTAGATGAAGTGATTCCAGTATATGTGAGTAGAGATTTAAACAAAGCGGCCAATTTCCTGGATAAAATGGGTGCTGCAAAAGAGGTAGGGGTGCAGCTGCACAGTGACATGACTATTGAAGATGAGGTGATTAGGCAGGGCCTTGAAAGTTCCTTGAGCCAATGATCAATGAAAAAGCTATGTGTGGTTTTTATCGCGATTTCACGACCTATTGCATCGTCACGGCTGCTGGAGGAATGTTGTCGCGATATTGCGACATGTTGCACCGTCGTGGCTACTGGAGAAAAGTTGTCGTGATAGCGTGACATGTTGCATTGTCATGGTCGCTAGAGGAAAGTTGTTGCGATATCGTGACATGTTGCGTCGTTGCGGCTGTTGGAGAAAAGTTGTCACGATATCGTGACATGTTGCGTCATCACGGCCGATGGAGGAAAGTTGTTGCGATATCGTGACATGTTGCGCTATCACGACCGAAGTGGGAAAGTTGTCGTGATATCGTGACATGTTGCACCGTCGCGGCCATTGAGGAAAATTTGTCACGATATCGTGACATGTTGCACTGTCACAGCCAAAGTGGGAAAGTTTTCGCGATATCGCAACATGTTGCGCCATCATGGCCGTCGAGGAAAAGTTGTCATGATATCGCGACATGTTGCGTCGTCATGACCAAGGGAGGAAAGTTGTTGCGATATCGCGACATGTTGCGTCGTCGCTGCCGTTGAGGGAAAGTTGTCATGATATCGTGACATGTTGCACCGTCACGGCCAAAGGAGGAAAGTTGTCATGATATCGCGACATGTTGCGCCGTCATTGCCATCGAGGGAAAGTTGTCGTGATATCGTGACATGTTGCGCCATCGCGGCCAAGGGAGGAAAGTTGTCGCGATATCGCGACATGTTGCGCTGTTGTGGCCAAGGGAGGAAAGTTGTCGCGATATCGCGACATGTTGCGCTATTGTGGCCGTTGGAGGAAAGTTGTCATGATTTCATGACGTGTTGCATCATTTTGGCTGCTGGCAGAAAGTTGTCACGATATCGCAACATGTTGCTCCGTCACGACCAAGGATGGATTATTGTCACGATTTCACGACAGGTTGACTTTTTTACGGTCATAGGTGTCTTGTGTGGTGATTTTACGACTTGTAGCTTTTTCACGGCCAGAGGTGAAGTTGGTGTTTGCTGCATGTTTTTGCGATAAGTTGTTGTAACAGACCTATCAGCTCTCTCAGCTAGCTTGGTATTGGTTCAAGAGATTTGGATCCATTGCAAATATTCCTCTTCTCTTGTAATCATGTGCTTTCATTATTTTCGGCTGGGATGTGTCTTCTCCCAATTGTAACTAATATTTGTTTTAATACAAGTTTTTTTCAATTTTTTCAAAAAAATATTTCATTTTAATATTTTAACTTTATTCTTATGTGTTTTGTTAGGAAATGTTATCTTTTTCTTGAAAAGAATATTTTTTATACTCTCAATGCTTTATATTTTCTATATTTGTATTTATATGTCCAACACAATGGATCAAGATTTAGCTCTTCAGAGGTACAAGGTTCAAACTATGGTGTGTGTGGAATTGTGTGCTAAGTCCCTTGTTGATAAGCTCATCTCTCCCCCTTATGTAATTTCATGGTGGGATAACTCATCTCTCCCCCTTATGAAAGGTCATGGTGGTATAGCTCATCTATTCCCCTTATTAAATGTTATGGTGGGATGGGGATGCTCAATATTAAGCATTAGTGATAGGGGTTTCTCACACTAATCAAATTCTAAAATTCAAAAAAAATGCTTGTTCATATTTATTATTTTAGGGTATTCTTTGTATAACATAAAATTAACCTTAAATTTTATTTTCGTTTATATTTAGTCAATTACCTCTTATTTTAATGTTTGACCATATTATGTAAGACACCATATGCTGGGTATATATGAAATTTGGGAAGCCACCAATTAAAATATTGAGAAAAATACCTCTTATTTTAATGTTTGACCATATTATGTAAGCCACCATATGTTGGGTAGATAAGAATGTTGGGAATCCACCAATTAAAATGTTGATAAAAAGGGAGACAGAGTCAAAAATTGTTTATGGCTCTTAGTATTTACTGAAGATGGATGATGAAAAGGTCTTTATGGTCGAGCATATAAGTCTTGACTTCTTTTACCAAAATTCTTAGCCTCTTGTTGAGAAAAAGATCCAATTGCAAAACATGAAAATAAATTTGGATTTCTAGAACTTTAGAGGTCTTAGTGGGCCTTCAAAGTAGAGTTTCTTAGTTTTCATTCTACTCTAGAAAACTAAATATTTAGTCAAAAATTAGTTTGGAAAGATGTAGATTTTTTATGGAGCCTCTAATGGACTCTTGTATCTCTCATATTCCAATAATTTATATGGATCATTTATTTTCACCTCGAGCAGGATTTCTAATATCTTTTTCTTCTTTATATTCTAGAATGGAGAGGTCTCTATGGTTCTTGGTTCAAGAGCTTCTCTGTTTAATTGCTTGGTTTATTCTAATTTATCTCCTTTCAATAGTTTTGATTTTTTATTTAATCCTAAGTTTGGAGATCCTAGGTTCCTATTAATTCTCTCTTTGGCACCTTTCTAACATCCTATCCCATTTCTCTAGGATTTCCCTTGGGTAGGAACTACTTTTTTGGAGTTCCCGCTTCAACTCCAACTTTCAAATTGCTCAAAAAAAATGTGTTGGTCTCTACTTGAAAGCGATGCCTCTTATTTTACCTAATAAATTAATATATGTATATATATATATATATAATAAAATAAAATAATATTTAAAAATAAATAAATTTTAAAATTATCATTTATTTTTTTATTTTTTTATTTTAATGTAATAGTATATCCTACCATCGACTTGAAAAAATATTTATTTGAGATAAGAATACAATTATAATATCTAGATAGTTTTTATTGACCTTTAATTCAAATTGTTAATCAAAATATCTTTATTTTTCAATTATAATGTAAATATGTAATTTTTTAAAATGTAGGAAAAAAATATGCATGTAATATAGAATAAGCATACTTCAATATATTATATTTAATTAAAGAGACTAAGCATACTAGTAAAGAGCCTATCAAAATTTTATATTTGTTTTTGAAATTTATTTTTGGTAAAAATTAAATATATTACTCTAATTTTAAATTTTCAAGTTTTAGTGTAATGTGAAAAATACAATTACTTTTTTCTTGATTAATATTGGGGTTTTAAGAGGATTCCTATACCATTACATTCAGAAAATGTAAATAATCTATGAATAAGAGGTTTCACCTTTCATAAAATCAAAAATTAGAGCTTAGAAGGGTAATCTCCTTCGTCACCCAACAAAAAAAAAGAGAGTCAGACTAGAAATAAAAAACAAAAACAAACTGCATAAGAGACCAAGGTCTACAAAGAAAAATAATATAAGGAATATCCACAATCATCAAACGAAATAGGTAATTTGCCAACTTGTTAACACTTGCAGAGTTTAGATATAGAATATATTACCTTAGGTGGTACAAGTGTGTTTTAAGCATTGGAAAAAATATCCCTTTCATATCATGATGGTCTCCTATAGAATGCTATGACTGGCCATGAGGTTGATCACTTTGTTTCCCTCTCAATAGACATGTTGGACCACGATGTTGATGAAACTTTGGAGAATAGCCTTCCACTCTTCAATAATATTAGAAAATTCCATGTGGGTGAGTAGATCCTTTTAATAAATTAATAGTATTGAGAGAATCCCCCTCCACAATAAGGTTCTGAGTATGTATCTCTTTTGGTGGTGATTAGATCCTTTTAATAAATTAATAGTAATGAGATAATCCTCATCCACAATAAGGTTCTGAGTATGTATCTCTTTTGTCACCACAAATACCTAAAATACTCCTTCAACTTTGACCAATTTTTTTGATTGACACCCTATATTTTCTACAAAGGCTAGTATAATTTTATCTTCATTACCTCTGATCACTCCTCCACAGCTAGCCCTATCAGAGGTTTCCTTTTGCTTCCCCATAGAAAATAAGTTTAAGCCAATGTCGATGGGGGTGGGATCCAAGACATAAAGGACCTGCCCATAGTGGGTTCAAATTTTAGGTTAGTGTGAAAAACCCCTATGACCAAATCACATGGCGGAGCAGTCTCCTCCCAACCATGACCACTCGTTAAGCCAAGAACTATGCTTATCAATAGGGAATTTAAATCTCCTCGCAACCATGACCCCTCTTTAAGCCAAGAACTATGCTTATTAATAGGGAATTTAACACAAAGCCTTTATATCCCCCTTCGCATCATAAAAGGTTCAAAATGTGGACCTCCTATTCAATAGGACTGGGTTCACCTTCTACAAAGACCGATAACCACAATTACTTTTTAAATGAACATAAAACAAGTTATTTTATTTCAAAAAAATAAAAAAATTATCTTCTATATTTTAAATGTTTATTTTTATTTTTTTAGTTTATTCTTATATTTTTTTACCAATGTTTTGTTCATTCATTATCACAAACTTACTCTATCTTAAAAATATGGCTTATATAGGTCCCTTTGCTTATTCTCCTATTTTACTTTTAGTGTGGTTTATCAATGTTCTCCTATTTTACTTTTAGTGTTGTTTATCAATGTTTTTCTTGTTGATTATCACAAAGTTATACTATCTTAGAAAATTGGTATGTATAACTCCCCTTGCTCTTTAGCATTTTCATCTTTGTGAATAGATATTTATTTAGTTAAATATTTTATCCTTTATAATGAAGCTTGCCATAATATAATTATAATATTACATTTCAAAATATATGGTGTATTCTTTCTCTATTGAAATGTTAACTCTTATTTTTTTAATATAGGAAGTATATAATATTATAAAAATATCATTAATCAATTTAATATTTTTCTTGAAATTATTTTCTCAAAATCAACAACTCTTAAAAATCCATTATTTATATATATTTTTCTTCTTACTACATCAAAGTATTAGTAATATTTTCTTCAATATATTTATTTACATCAAACCTATTAAGAAAATAAAATACTTTTATATTTATTTAATAATATTAAACACTTTAATTAGACAAAAATTCATCACTTTCATATCATTAAACAAATAAAATATTTTTATATTTATTTGATAATATTAAATATTTTAATTAAAAAAAAAATCATCTTGTTTTTCATTCATTTTATTTTTAATTGGTAGAAAATATTAGTAATGCTATGTTTTTTTTTATTATTATTGAAAGTAGAAGAGTTTTTAAAAGGGTCCCCAAAACCTTAAATTTAGCAATAAAACATTAAAAAAAATTGAGCTGGATTCCAAGAATCAAACACGAAAATCTAAAGAAACAACCTCCTAACAAAAAAAACCACATATTGAGCAATGCTATCTTTTTATGGCTTATTTTCACTTATATTATTAACAATTATGAATGTCAATAGGTTTTTAGACTTTCATCTCATGCAACTTGATTAGATTAGCTGAAGCTAAATTTTATAAAAAAAATAACATATAATATTAAAAGCATATAAAATATTTTAATTTACTCTAAAATTAAATTTTAAAACATTATATTATTTCAAAAATAAATAAATAATAATAATATATAATAATAGGAATCGATCAACCATACAAATAACGTTAATTAATAAAATGATTGCACATTTAAAAAAAAAAACATAAGGAATAAAGCCTCCTGCCATAACAAAACAATATAAGATAAGATTCATAGAATATAAATAACGATATTACATCTCTCGTTTGTGTAAAATCTAAAAAAAGTTAAAAGGACAAAATTTTCAATGGTAGATGCTTTCTAAATTTTATTTATTAAGCAGGTTTCTAAAGCTAGTTCAAGATTAAAGGACAAGTTCTACCACAAGTTGCACTTTAGATAACCACCACAACATTTGCGACAACATTTTTCATTTCTCTTGGCTGACCAAACGCAGCAAATGCAATGTTGAAATGCCTTTTCATTGTGAGACACACTACTATCTCGTATGGTTGCAGATTCTGGAAATAAATTACCTTTACCTCCTCCGTCGTATTCACCTTCTTCAATAGAAACACAGAATAACGCCAAGTTCAAGCAGATCAAAATTATCAGAAAGCATGACTTGCTCGTTGATTTTGCCATCCTTTTAGCAAACAAAATCTCTGATCTACTTTATGTCTTGACATCTTTCAAATAACAGATTATTTATAAGCATAAAATGTGTAGAATTGTGAGCAAAACAGATGTCAATGTTGGAAACCAAAATAGCAAAATCTTGTTGTCACGTCAGTATATATATTAATTTTAATGTAAAAATGTGCCACGTTTTAACATTTTCCTGTTGCTTTTAGGTAGGCAATTACTCTAGACTTAATTCTGTGCATAACAAGTGGAAAAAAAATTTCTCATGCCTACGAAGTCATTATTACTTCACGATTAATTAGTATCCATTAAGAATCAAAATCATTAATATTGAATAAATATATAAATAAAATAAAATAATTGAATTAAATTATTTTAAAATGTGACAACTTAATAGTCTCCCTTTGAATTATGCAACACTAACAATTTACCTCAAAAAAATATCGTATCAATTTATCTAAATTATAAAACCATTTAAATTAAAATTAGTTATATACTAACAAACCAGTTTACGTACAAATCATTAACATTTTTTTAAATTTTATATTCAATTTAAGGATAACGTTGCTCTGTCTCTTGAGTGCAATGCCACAGAAGAACACTTTATGTTTGAACCCATAGTTCTTTTAACCTTTTACTTTGGACCTGCTCAGATTCAACTATGTGAAAAAAAAAACTGAAAAACTATATCGAAGACTTTTAGATTCTATTCTAGTAAAATTCTAGGAGCTGAGAATCTGTCTTCGTCTGTTTCATGGCTTCCACACAACCAGTAGCTTCAACTTATGCTGAAGTTATCCGAGCAAGGAATTGCGCTAGGGAAGAGGTCTCGCAAGTTCGTGCTGAAATTTTTCCACAAGGTAACAATGTCAATCCTATTGTTGAAATTCTTATTATTGAGTTTGATAATCCAATCCTATTGTTGAAATTCTTGTTATTGAGTTTGATAATGCATTCAAGTGGCTAGAAGAGCATACTCTGATAGGATATTTCTTGGATCTTATCCCAAATAATACTTTTATTCAATCTTGGATTCAACAGTATTGGCAACCTTATGGCCTTAAGATGGAGAATATCAAAAATTTGTCAAAGGGGTTTTTTCTTTTTCGCTTTGTTGATGCTCAACATGCACTAGAAGTTTTTAGTAGAGGTCTTTGGTATATATGAATCTCTTTGCTTATATTTCAACAATGGTCCAAAGATTTCTCTATCAATGATGAGGCTTCTCTGGAAGTACCTATTTGGGTTGAGTTCCATGGTGTTCCGACAGCCCTTTGGCCATTCTTGCAAAGTATTGCTTCCACTGTTAGGAAGTTGGTTTGCTTAGAACCAAATAAATTTTATAATGTCTACCCTAACAAGCGTGTGTGTGTCAAAGTGAATCTTTCCAAGGACCTTACTGAGTCTATTGACCTAAAGATTGGTGACAAGGTTTTTACACAGCGTGTTGTGTACATTAATTTGCCCAACACCTATTACCGTTGTCAATCAGTAGAGCACAAAATTAAAGATTGTCCACTTATGGCTGATAAGTTCAAATTGTGCAATATTGTTGTTCCTCTCCTTACTCCGATAGTTCTAGCTCCAGGAGCCAAGAATCCTCCAGATTAATGGACTACAATGACAACTAGGAAAAACAGTCCACCTATGCACTCGATGTTGTAGGGAGGTTCTAGTTCCAACCCTTCAGTACAACAACCTTCAGCACCACACATACCAACCCTTCTAGATCCAACTGCTCTAGTGCAGCTATCTCCCTCGATACCAGGAGGGTCTCCTTTTATACCTACTTCAGATGGAGTTTCACCACCTCTAGTATCTTCTTCACTCGATGATCTTGCTCCTTCCATTCTTAAGAAAGCATTACTGAAGGATGTGTCATTCTTTAGGTCCCATCGTTCACATAGTCAAACTCATGAGGGATTACATCAAGAAAATATATGGCGGACTGACTTTCTTAGGAAAAATTATGAATGATATCTCAACAATTTGTACACTTCCCTAGGAGAGTTGGGATATTTTGAAGATGTTTCTGATGGAATGAATCTCGATCGTCCGCAAATATTTTTTCATCCTAGAATGTAAGAGGACTGAAAGATATAGTATAAAAATATCAGGTCCATAGAGAGATTCAAAATATTGCTTGCTTACATGGTAGTTTAGATTTTTTGTATTTACAAGAAGTTAAGGTTGTTGACTTTATTTTGGACAGTACTTGTATCTTTTTATGGCTGGAAAGTAATTTTTTGTGTTCCCATCATACTCATGGTAGAGGAGGAGTTGTCACGTTTATTTCTCTTATATGGCATTCTCATCTGGTCATATGAGGGGTGGAACCCTTAAATCAAGAAATTTAGACTCTTTTTGAATTTGGTGGTATCCCTTTTGGTTTAATTAATGAATATGCTTTTAATAATGCACTAGAAATGTGTGCTTTATGGTGATGGCTTGATATTTTCCTTCTTGAAGTGGTTTGGGTGGTGTGTGGTGATTTCAATATGGTGGAGAAATAAATTGACAAACTTGGCTTGCTCCCTATGCATTGGAATATTGGTGAGGAGGAAGCATGGTTTTTTTTCAAAAATAATCTTAGACTGAGTGACCCTAATTCTTTCTTTATATCCTCTAATTTTCCTAAGTCTATATGGCATACCTGGGCCAACTTTCAAGCCAACAATGCTCATATTTTGAAGCGACTTAATAGAGCTATGCTATCTGAAAATTCTCATTTCATTTCCATCATTTGTCAGCTTCTATGCCCTTTGTTTCAATCGTTCCTGATATCACCATTTTTATCATTGCTCCCATTGTGTTCTACATATCTTGTTCTCCACCTCCGCATCATCTATTCAAGTCTTAGTTTTATCTAAATTTTTCTTTTTGTAATAACCCTCCAAAAAGTCTTCTTTATTATATGCATAATTTATTTGCAAGGATGAGATACTACTAATGTATCTATGGATGCAAGAGATAGGTATTGTTACTAGTTGGGACAATGCAAATGAGGATGGATGCTTCCTCAATGGGTAAAGGATTATCTGGTGCAAGGTAAGTTAAGGGAAATTATGGGTGGTGGTGTATTCACTGGTTGATAGGGAAAAGAACCCTATAGGCAATGCATTCCTCAGTGGTCCACATAGATGCATATCATGTAGTTGCATTTTGTAGTAATATTTGATTATTGTCTAATTGTGAATTTATGATGTATGATTAGCAATAAAAATGCTTAAATTCATGGGATCCATAGTTAAAAAATGTTTAGTTGGCAATGAAAATGCTTAAATGCATGGGAGTCATAGCTTTGTATAATGGTTAAATGTGGAGTAATGATATGATTAATATTTTTCTAAAAACTAAAAGGGAATATAAGAAAAAGGGACAGAATAAGATAATTAATAATCATACATATATTAATGTGTATTTTTTTTCGAAAAACTTATTTATTTGAAAATAATATATTTAAATATAACTATAATATATATAAATATAAATATATGAATGTATTAAAACAAAAAATATTCGTTTGTTTTATAATAAAGCAAACAAAATATTATAAATAATAATATATTAAGATGTATTATAATAAATTAGATATTAATAGAAAAATGTATTCCTTTGCATTATTTAAAAGGGACAATTGGAAATAGTCGGTATTTTTGGAAAAAAATTATTAAATTTGGGTTTACTGAATGTGGAGGAAAGTGAAATACACATGGCATGCTTTGAATAGGAAGAATATTAAAATGAACGCTAGTGCTAGCTGGAAAGATGGACCTATCTTCTAAATAAGAAAGATGAAGACGGAGATGGCATTATGTCATGGTCTATTTTGTTTTGGAATAGGCACGACAAGAGCAAGGAAGGGAAAAGGGTTTTGTAAGCAAGAAACGAAACCAATATTTCTCAGTAAGTCTATCTGGAAATTCTATAATACAAATTAATGTTATGGTATGATAAAAAAGGGGGATTGCTTTTGCACTATATGTTCAATTTTGTGTGTTGAAAATCATTCGATAAACATATTATAAACCATGAAAGAACTAAAATATTTCTAGGATAAGCGAGAAAGTTTGAAATTTGTGATATGTTAATTATTGATAAGCTAAAGTTGAATGAACAATTAATGTTACCGGTGTTAAAGAGGTTTTGCTGTGAAAATGAAAAGAATTAAGAGTGGAATGTGAATTAGAGATGAATTAAACTTTGTTTGAAACTTGCATGCTATTTTGGAAAGCTTGTGTTATATGGTTGGTGGTATTGAAAAGCTTAAAAAACATTGAATGTTTTGGAAAGCTTGTGCTATATTGCATGTTGTATTGGAAAGCTTAAAATATTGTGTTATATTGCATGTTGTGCTGGGAGTGTTTTTATTGTATGCATGGTAGACATAGTTGCATGTCATGATAGTCTGACCACTCTGACCCTTGGGAAGTCATTGGAAAACCGCATCATGAAACTGTAAACTTGGATGTGTAGATCTGGATTACTTATTTTGCTATTTATTGGATGACATGTCTTTGCTCAAGCATTAAACACTATGTTTAATCTAGAAATGATTCATTACGATTTGTCCATTATCGTGAATTGTACTTGGTAGAATTATGTAATCAAAACTACCATAAGAACAAATCAATTGTTGAAATTATGTATTTGTAATTTTTGGAATACGTAGACCCTGAGGAATTGCATGGTAGTATTCTGTGAATCTTTTGATATAATAAAATCAATTCAGTTGTTTATCTTTGAAAATGATAAGGAATAGACATGCGTTCAAGAAGGGATATGTGTTTCATATATATATATGTGTGTGTGTTGTCTTTATTATTAATTTATGTTTTCTTTACAAAATAATGCTCGTCTATTTCATTATGTTTTTAAAATTTTGTTATGTGTGATTATCTTACGAAAACGTAGTTCTGGGTAGTTGTCCAAGGATACTTTGCCATGCATGATGAAATTTCTATGTTTTAAATCATCTCATCATTGTATGATTATAATGTTGAGGAAGAATGCTTCATCTGTGTTTTATAATCTCACTTATTTAAACTAAATTGGGACCAAATATTTGCATACATAAGAGGTTGCTTCATTCAATCTACGTAACGGGAATTTTGGAGAGATTGTGATTTGAAACACAAGGTTTTTTCAGTTCAAACCAAAAGTGGTATAGTTGTTTAATATTTTAGCTAAGTTAAACTAAATATTTTAGAATAATCATGACGGATTGAGGAAACAATCCATACGTAGGATGATATATTGGATATGAATATATAATATAGTATGGGATATAATTTTATTTTTTTTCAGTAGATAAACCAAACCTATGTTTAGAGATAGATACACTGGAATTTGTGGAAAATTTAATGGGAAACCTTCGCTAAGTAAGTTATGACAATATTGCTTCCAAATTAGGAAACGAAAGAGTCGGCGTAAAATCAAAATCCCAACTAGACTACTTAGAAGATGTGCTTACTAATATGATTCCTTGTGTATAAGTTGAAAGTATAAAATAATGGTGTTTAAATCTTATGTTGCTTTCATATGATAATGTGGTATTAGGATTACTTGAAATAAGTATGGATTATGGCATAGGTATTTAAATTAGGGTTGCAGTGTATGAAATGCCAAGTAGTATTACTCACTTTAGTTAAGCAAGTGTGGGTCAAAGATCCTTTAAATACATATGAATATATATTATCCACTTAAACTTATAAAAATTATCCACTTTATACCATGGCTATGTAGTAAAATTTTATAGTGTAGCTAGGGGTAGTGGTCTACGAATAAATTGTAGAGTAACACCTAAACTAATAGATGTTTCAATAATAAAGGAAATTTATTTTAAAATTATTATTAGTGAGTTTTAAGATTTTTTAAACTCGATTGTAATGTTTCCATATTTTCTCTATATTTTATTCTATCTTTGTGATAAACATATAAGTAGACATACAGAAACTAAATATCTTATAATAATATGTAAAATTCATGATCAATTAGGAAATTGTACTTGTTTGCAAACATTTGCATAGTTAAAATTTTCCAAATAATGAAAACTTAGTTAAAACTTTGGTTAAAAAAACCAATATTGTTGGAAGGACAATTCTAACTTGTAACCTAAGTTTGTGAGCAGGACAAACTTGTTATTATTTCAATATTACGGGAAGGACAATCTTGTGTGACAACTACTAGTGGTGCTTGCGAGTAGGCAAACATCACAAATCAGGGCTCTAACTATATTTATGACATAAAAATATTAGAATGGGAGGTAACGAAGGGTTGTATGGGTAACTCTTTTAGGTTATCTCTGCTAGTTATGAGTGGTGAATTGTGCTTGACTAGGTAATATCGACAACACGATGATATGGGACATCGTGTTGGTTAATCAACACAAAACATTGAGTGGTTACCAGGGCATTGGTAAGACCCTAGACGATGATCCTTGTAGGATGGTTGATCATCTAGCTTGAGCATGTATGCGTTAAGTCTTACATGACATAAGTACAAGACATAATTTCATGAGTTCATGTTAAGACATGGGAAATTTATGCGTTGCACCTCTAGATGTTATGGGCCCTATAGGAAAAAAAACCCACTACCTGAACTTAGGATCTCGGGTGGAGAGTGAATTTCAAAATGGGCAACTATACGGGATTTCGTCAATCTTGATCTCATGATTCAGGGTTATGCATAGTGGAAAATTTTCACAAATTGGACGAGTATTAAGATTTCCAAAATTGGAAATTGGTGAATATGATGACCCTTGACATCAGCCCATTCGCCTAAAATTTTTAGGACTATTTTTTTCTTAGGGTCAATTTGCCACAATATATATCCAAACATAGGCATATGTGTACTCATTGGAAATCTCTTTTTGAGCTTGATCTAATGGTGATGTTTTTATGAAGTTATAAAATGATTTAATAGGTCAAAATTTATCCCAAATATGACCTTACTTTTTAGGGATTCAAACGCTCCTAATTTTTGTGTGAAGATGATTTATTTGATTTGCTTAGGATTCACCTTGATTTTGTTTAATATTTTCCAGTTTTTTACAAGTACATTTTGAGTCCAACCCCTTATGAATAATCCTATCATGAGTATTTTGACTACAAAGGAATGGCACTCATGAATATGATTCTAACATTCTCATACTAGAAATTAAATTGAAAAATATTGAAAAAAAAAAGAAAAAATTTCTCTTATTGTAACCTCTAATGTTGGACAACCAAGTGGGTAGACTTGGGGTGTTTGGACAACCAAATTGACAAAACTTTGGTTGTTACATTTGGTATCGGAGCAAAGGTTGCGAATATTTAGGTAATAAAATTTTTAGAAAGCCTATGTTAAATTTAATTTATGTTATGAATGTGTTCACCTAAAACTCAAAAATTTGACTAGGCTCTTTTTTTTTTGGGCAGGCAATGACATCCTAACAAAAATATAGTTCCTCAAAAAGAGCTATCATGGTTCAGTGGGAAGGGTTGACCAAACATCCTAAAAGGATATTTCAAAAAGTTATGAGGATCATGGCTACAAAGGAAGCTGTAAAACATCCTCAGGAAACGAGGAAGGAAAAATAACCAAGTATTAAAGAGGATAAAATGGTCCAGATAGTGCAATAATTGCAAGATAAAATGAGCTAAGAAAAATAACAAATGAAGCAACAAAGTGCTCAAATGGTTGAACACATGGAGCAAAAAATAGCTCAGTTGGCTCAACAACAAGATATGATTTCCCATCAACTAAAAACAATAGAAAATTTGTCTAAGGGAAAAGAAACAGTAATAATTGAGGATGATATAACTATTAATCTAGGAAGGAAACAAGTAGATTTCGAGTTGGACAAGGATATGTGAAGACTCGATATACCCAAATTTTATGGAAAAGGAGATGGGGAAGATGTTGAAAGATGGTTAAATAGTGTGGAGGCATACTTTGTGGTTAGAACCCTTTCATCTAAATCAAAAACTTTGTGGGCAGGTTTTCGTTTAACTAGAGTTGTCACTGACTAGTAGGACAACTATAGAAAATCTCACAATGTGGAGGCTATCGATGTTTATTGGGATACATTTGTATTAGCATTCAAAGATAAGTTTCTAATACTGTAATTTTACCTTGAAAGGACCACAAAATTTTCAAGGTTGATGTAGAGTAGTATGTCTATAATGGAGTACTATCAGCGATTTGTGCAATTGCTCAAATACATACCTGAATATGAGAAACAAAACGAGACAAAATTCAGAAATTTATCCTAGGGTTACATTCAAAAATTGGACACATGATTCCTATTTTGAAACCTACTACATTAACTACTGCCTATGACTTGGCTCAATAGAAAGAGGATAAATTTTGGGCCAAGAAAGCTTATTATCAAAAATCCTCTTAAAAGGAAGAACCACAGAAAAAGAAAAATGTGGGACCATCAAAAGGACACATGATTTGGAACAAGAATCATGGTAATGGAAATAAAAATAGGCTTGAGAAGAACAAGAATAGGTACCAAGGAAATAGGATAAATCCAAACTATCAGGGTGACCATAGAAATTTCAGAGATAGATATGATCAAAGAGCTAATACACCAAGATTTGGTACTCAGGAAAATATTGAGGGAAACAATAAAGAGATAGCATTGTGAACTAGTTGCTAGATTTGTCAATAACCTCCTTATGCTATAAAATGTCCTTTATGAGCTGATAAGAGAAAATAAAATGTAGAGCCTGCTCATAAGATCTTTTCAGTAATAGGTAATTCTAAACTCAATGGAGAAGAAAAACCTTTCCTATTGAAAGGTAAAATCTATAATAGAAATATTTGCATTTTGGTTGGAGCAACCGATAGATTTATTTCCCCAAATATTTTGAGGGACATACCAGAAAAACCTAGATTTAAGGTTACTGGGTGGAAATTCAAGTATGGGTCTGGGCAAGCCAATATTATTATTCAATTTCTATTTTATTCTCAAATAATGTTACCTCAAGGGCAAACCCTACGACATTTATATGTTAGCTCCATTACATGCCTTTGACATAATTTTAGGAATTGATTGGCTCAAGGCACACAAATCATTGCTAAATTTTGAGAAAATATGGATGGAATTCACTGATGACACTAAGCAAAGGATGTGGAACCACCTATTTTGACAACAATGTAAGTTAAAAGAGCAATAACAAAGGGTAGTAGAGTCTTTGTGGTCAAACTTAATAAAAAGGAAGAAAATTAGTCTACAGCAAGTCTTTTCCAAACTTATCCACTGTTGAATGATTTTTGGGATGTCTTTCCTAAGGAATTACCGGGTCTTCGTCTTCTACTCCAGATAAAAAATTTATTTCACTATAGAAATTTTACCAGGAGCAACTCCCTTAGCTCGAGCACCATATAGGATGACTACAATAGAGTTGTAAGAGCTTAAGACACAACTTCAAGAACTTTTAGAAAAAGGATATATTAAACCTAGTGTTTCACTATGGGGTGCACCCGTTTTATTTGTGAAAAATATGGATGGAACACTAAGGCTATGTATTTACTATAGAATGATAAACAAGATTACTGTTAAGAATAATTACTCTATAACCAGAATAGATGATTTGTTTGATCAACTAAAAGGAGCCACAATTTTCTTCAAAATTTATCTTAGATATGGTTATCATCATTTGAGGATTCAAGAAGAAGATACCCATAAAATTGCTTTCCAAACTAGATATGACCATTATGAATTTACAGTTTTACCTTTTGTATTGACCAATGCTCCAGTAAATTTTATGAATTTGATGAACTGTGTGTTTCAGGAGCAACTAGATCAGTTTGTGCTAATATTCCTAGATGATATATTGATTTACTCCAAAAGTAAACAAGAGCATGATCTTCATATAGGATTGTTCTTGAAATTATTAGAAATAATTAAATATATGTAAAAATGTCCAAGTGTGAGTTTTATGTACTAGGTGTAGTATTTGGGTCATGTAATTTCTGCTGAAGGGGTTTTTGTTGATCCAAAGAAAACTAAAGCTATTATTGATTAGCCTACTCCAACAAATGTTTATGAAGTAAAAATTTTTATTGGGATGGTTGGATATTCTCATCATTTTATCCATAATCTCTCTAAGTTAGCTTATTAAATAGCCAATCTCCAAAATAAAGAAAAATATTTTAAATGGACATAATGGTGTGAAGAAGCTTTCAAAATTCTTAAAGAAAAGCTAAAAACAACACCTATTATTAGAATAGAAAATCCCAAAAAATTCTTTATAGTATGTACTGATACTTCCATGGAAGGAATAAATGAGGTTCTCATGCAATAAGATGGTATCATTGCTTATGAGTCACAAAAACTTAAGAAACGTGAATTAAACTATGCCACACATGATTTAGAGTTGGCTACAATAGTGCATGCTCTAAAAATATGGCATCATTACCTACTTGGTAAATATTTTGAGCTTAGAACATATCATCAAAGCTTAAGATATATCTTTACTCAACAAATGCTCAATGCTAGAGTGAGACGTTGGATGGAATTTCTGGCATAATATGATTTTGGCATAGCGTACATAAAGGGAAAATAAAATAAATTAGTATATGTTCTAAGTAGAAGAAGGCATATCAATGATATATCACACTACCAATCTTCTATAATTGATCAAATAAGAAAACTATAGATTCAAGATGAATATTCTCAGAAGTATCAAGAATTGGTTCAACAAGATTCTGATAAGGCAAGGGAATTTAGAATCTAGGAAGATTATCTTTTTCTAGTAGAATTTACCTATAATAATAGTTATCATAATTATTTAGGTATGGCTACATTTGAGGCTCTATACAGGGGGGGATGTAGAACACCATTATCATGGAGTAATCCGAAGGATCAGGTGATGATCATGCCAGATATGGTTAGATAAATGAAAAACTAACTCAATGAAATTCGTCACAAACTCAAAGAAGCCTCTATCAATAAAATAATTATGCGGATCTTAAGAGAACACTTAGGGAATTCATTGTTGGAGATAGAGTATTCCTAAGAGTTAAACCTACCAAAAGTTCTATCAAATCCTCTAAGCTTAGTCTACGATTTGTAGGGCTTTTTGAAATTATCGATAAACTGAACCCAGACACCTAGAAATTATACTTGCCACCCACTTTGTCAAAAATTCATGATACATTCCATGTGTCTCTTCTCAAGAGATATGTTCCTAATCCCTCATATGTTTGGAATATTGATCAATTATATATGGACGATCCCTTGCACATTGAAGTACGACCAATTAAGATCCTTGGTTATCGAACAAAATAGTTAAGAAAATGAAATATTGAGTAATGCAAGGTCCAATGGGACCAATTTTTTGAAAATAATGCCACGTGGGAGGATGTGGCCATCATGAAAATATAGTTTCCATTTTTGTTTGAATAGTGTTTGAACAATGTTATCATCATGTCATAGTTTCATTATGTCTAAACATTGATATTATTCTATCTTGATTTGTAAAGTATGATAAATATAGTTGATGTTTGTGCATGTTTAGTATTAACAATAAATGATGATTCAATTTTGGAAAATGTAAATTTGTTGTTGTATTGAATTGATTTTATATTATTCATGGAAATTTTGTTTTTATACTTCAATGGGAAATGCAAACACATGGACTATGTTTAATCTTAGGGGAAGTATGTAATAACCCTCCAAAAAATCTACTATATTGTATGCCTAATTTATCTGTAAGTATGAGATACTGCTAATGTATCTATGGACGCAGGAGATAGGTATTGTTATTGGCTAGGACAATGCAAAGGATGTATATTTCCTCAATGGATAAAAGTATCATCCGATGCAAGGTAAGTCAAGTGAAATGATAAGCGGTGGTGTATTTCTCGATTGATAGGGGAAAAGAATCCTATAGGTAATGCATTTGCCAATAGTCCATGTAGATGCATATCACGTAGCTGCATTTGTAGAAATGTTTTATGATTATCTAATTGTGAATTTATGATGTATAATTGACAATAAAAATGCTTAAATGCATGGGAGCCATAGTTTAAAAATGTTTAGTTGGCAATGAAAATGCTTAAATGCATGGGAGCCATAGCTTTGAATAATGGTTAAATTTGGAGTAATAATATGATTAATATTGTTCTAAAAACTGAAAGGGAATATAAGAAAAAGGGCCTGAGTAAGATAATTAATAATCATACATATATTAATGTGTGTTTTTTGGAGAAACTTATTTATTTAAAAATAATATATTTAAATATAACTATAGTATATATAAATATAAATATATGAATGTATTAAAACAAATAATGTTCGTTTATTTTATAATAAGGTAAACAAAATATTATAATTAATAATATATTAAGATGTATTATAATAAATTAAATATTAATAGAAAAATTTATTGCTTTGCATTATTTAAAAGGGACAATTGGAAATAGTCAGTAGTCTGCATTTTTTGGAAAAATTATTATTAAATTTGGGTTTGCTGATCATGTAGGAAAGTGGAATACACATGACATACTTTGAATATGAGGAATCTTAAAACGAATGCTAGTCCTAGCTGGAAAGACGGACCTATCTTCTAAATTAGAAGGAGGAAGACAAAGATAGCATTATGATGGTCTGTTTTTTTGGAATAGGCGTGACAAGAGCAACGAAGGGAAAAGGGCTTTGGAAGCAAGGAATGAAACTAGTATTTCTCAGTAAGTCTATCTAGAAATTCTATAATACAAATTAATGTTATGGAATAATGAAAAAATGGATTGCTATTGCACTATATGTTCAATTTTGTGTGTTTAAAATAGTTTTATAAACGTATTGCAAACCGTGGAAGAATTGAAATATTTCCAGGATAAGTGGGAAAGTATGAAATTTGTGATACGTTAATTATTGATAAGCTAAAGTTGAATGAACAATTAATGTTGCCTATGTTAAAGAGGGTTTGATGTGAAAATGAAAAGAATGAAGAGTGGAATGTGAATTAGAGATGAAACAAATTTTGTTTGAAACGTGTATGTTGTGTTGGAAAGCTTGTGTTATATGGTATGTTGTATTGAAAAGCTTAAAATATATTGCATGTTGTGGAAATCTTGTGTTATATTACATGTTGTATTGGAAAGCTTAAAATATATTGCATGTTGTGCTGGAAGTGTTTTTATTGTATGGATGGTAGACATAGTTGCATTTCATGATAGTATGACCGCTCTGGCCCTTGGGAAGTCACCGAAAAACCGCATCATGAAACTGGAAACTTGGATGAGTACAACCATATTACTTCTTTTGCTATTTATTGGATGACATGTCTTTGCTTAGGCATCAAGAACTGTGTTTGATCTGGAAAATATTCATTGCAATTTATCCATTCTTGTGAATTGTACTTAGTAGAACGATGCAATCAAAACTATTAGAAGAACAAATCAAATGTTGAAATTATGTATTTGTAATTTTAGAATACGTAGACCCTGAGGAATTGCATGGCATATTTCTGTGAAACTTTGGATATAATAAAAAAAATTAGTTGTTTATCTTTGAAAATTATAAGAAACTAGACATGCGTTTAAAAGTGATATGTGTTTCATATATGCTATATTTAATGATATATCAATTGATATGAAGATTAGCTTGTGAATTATTATTATTAATTTATATTTTTTTTTTACAAAATAATGCTAATCTATTTTGTTATGTTTTTAAAATTCTATATGTATTTGAAATTAGTAATAGCATATAGTTATGGGTGTGTATCTTACGAAAACATAGTTCTGGGTAGTTTTCCAAGTATACTTTGCCTTGCATGATGAAATTTCTACGTTTTAAATCGTCTCATCATTCTATGATTGTATGGTTGAGGAGGAACGTTTCATATGTGTTTTATAATTTCACTTCTTTAAACTAATTTGGGATCAAATATTTGTGTATAGAAGAGATTGCTTCGTTCAATCTAGGTAACAGGAATTTTGGAGATATTATGATTTGAAACATAAGGTTTTCTAGTTCAAACCGGAGTGGTATAGTTGTTTAAGATTTTAGCTAAGTTAAACTGAATAGTTTAGAATAATCATGGCGGGTTGAGGAAATAATCCATATGCAGGGTGATATATTGGATATGAATATATAATATAGTATGGGACATAATTTTATTTGTTTTCAGTAGATGATCCAAGTCTATGTTTAGAGATAGATACATTGGAATTTATGGAAAATTTAATGGGAAATATATCGCTAAGTAATTTATGACAGTATTGCTTCCAAATCAGGCAATGAAAGAGTTGGTGTAAAATCAAAAATCTAACTAGACTACTTAGAATATTTTCTTACTAATATGATTCCCTGTGTATAAGTTGAAAGAAATATAAAAGAATGGTGTTTAAATCTTAAGTTGCTTTCATATGATAATGTGGTATTGGGATTACTTGAAATAAGTGTGCATGACAACATAGGTATTTAGATTAGGGTTACAATGTATGAAATGTCGAGTAGTATTACTCACTTTAGTTAAGCAAGTGTGGGTCAAAGATCCTTTAAAATGCATTCGAATCTATATTAGAGCTAAAATATAGAGTAGTTGCAACCTTACTTAAACTTATAAAAATTATCCACTTTATACCATGGCTATGTAGTAAAATTTTATAGTGTAGCTAGGGGTAGTGGTCTATGAAGAAATTGTAGAGTAAGACTTAAACTAATAGATATTTAAATAAAAAGGAATTTTATATAAAATTATTATTTATGAGTTTTAAGATTCTTTAAATTCGATTGTAAAATTTCCATAATTTCTCTATCTTTTATTCTCTCTTAGTGATAAACATATAACTAGACATATGGAAACTAAAAATATTATAATAATAAGTAAAATTCATGATCGATTAGGAAATTGTACTTGTTTGGCAGCGTTTGCATAGTTAAACTTTTCTAAATAATTAAAACTTAGTTAAACCTTTGGTTAAGAAAATTCAAGATTGTGGGAAGGACAATCTTAACTCGTAACCTAAGGTTGTGGGCAGGACAACCTTGATATTATTTCAATATTACGGGAAGGACAATATTGTGTGACAACTACTAGTGGTGCTTACGAGTAGGCAATCATCATAAATCAGGGCTCTAACTGTACTTCTGATGGAAAAAGGTTAGAATGGGAGGTAACGAAGGGTTGTATGGGTAACTCTTCTAGGTTATCCCTACTAGTGATGAGTGGTGAATTGTGCTTGACTAGGTGATACCGACAACATGATGGTATGGGACATCATGTTGGTTAATCAACACAAAATGTTGGGTGGTTACCAAGGCATTGGTAAGACCCTAGATGATGCTCCTTAGAGGATGGTTGATCGTCTAGCTCGAGCATGTATGCACTAAGTCTTACATGACATAAGTACAAGATATAAGTTCATGATTTCATGTTAATACATGAGAAAGTTATGCGTCACACCTATAGGTGTTATGGACCCTAGAGGAAAAGAAACCCACTACCTAAACTTAGGATCTCAGGTGGAGAGTGAAGTTCAAAATGGACAACTATACGGGATTTGGCCAATCTCGATCTCATGAGTATTTCGACTACAATGAAATGGCACTCATGAAGATGATTCTAACATGCTCATACTAGAAATTAAATTATAAAATATTGAAATAAAAGAAAAAATTATCTTATTGTAACCTCTAATTTTGAACAACCAAGTTGGTAGACTTGGGGTGTTTAGACAACCAAGTTGGTAGAACTTGGGTTGTTACACTTTTTTGAAACATCAAGCTATGTCTTCTCATATTCATAGGATTTGGAATCTAGTTCCTCAACCAACTAGAATTCATGGTAGAATTTCCTAGTGGAATGAAGCTATCTCTAGAACAATTGTTCTTCTCAAGAATTTAGGAGTTGAATTTGCCAAGCGGAGATGAATCTCTAATACAACCCTTAAAGCTGAAATAGTTCGTACTTCTGTCAAACTAGAAGCAAGCCCTTTAATCTCTATTCTTCAAGTTAAAGTTACAATTCTTAGGCATGAGATTAAAAAAAATGACATTTATAAAGCAAGGGGAGCTCAACTTTGTGCTCGACTTCACTGGTTAAAAATTGGTGATAGGATTTCAAAAGAATTTTTTCAAAAAATAAAGCCCTTAAGACAATCCATTCAATTCAATGCTATTCAGGATGCAGGGGTTCATTGGAATTTACTTCCTAATATTATTAAAGTTTTTATCAAGCATTATCAAAAAAATTTTGCTTCTCAAGAGTTAACTCGTGAACGATAGGCTACATTTCAAGCTTGTTGTGCAGTTTTTTGGAGAAGCTTTCAAATTTTCAAAAGGAAGCTTGTGAGAATCCTTTATCATTGGATGATCTTATTGAAGCCCTATCCACGATGGCCAATGATAAAGCTCAAATATTAGATGGATTTACTTGTGAATTTTATAAGGAGTATTGGGACATGGTTGTCCCAGATTTATTGTATGTTTATTAGGAAGCAATAGCTTTTGGATCTTAAGGTTCTATAATTAATAAGGGCAATATTAAATTCATCCCTAAGTAGGGGGATCCATAAGTGCTCACGAACTATAAGCCTATTACTTTACTCAATGTGAGTTACAAAATTATTGCTAAGGCTTTGGCCTTACATCTTAGACCTTTATTGCCACTTATTATTCATCTTGAGCAAACTGGGTTTGTACATAGTAGATATATTCTGGATAATGTAATTTTTTTTTGGGAGGGCATGGAATGGGCTAGAGCCACTCAACAAAATACTCTTTTCATCAAGATTTATTTTGAGAAATCCTATGATAGGATTGAATGAAATTTCGTACTTACCATGCTTCAAGCTCTTGGTTTTGGTCCACATTTCTTTAGCTCGGTTAGTATACTTTTTGTGGATGCTTCAACTATGCTTACTTTGAAAAATTGTCAGTCTAAATCAATTGGATTGTTCAAATCTATTATATAGGGTTGTCCTTTGGCTCATTCTCTTTTCATATTAGCAGTTGAAACTTTTGGATACCTTCTTGTTAACCAAGTGAGTCAAGGTAATATTAGGGATATTTATCTACCTGGAAAATCTTCTCAACATATAAATGGGCATTTTGTAGATGATTCTTTTTTTATTCTTCATGAGGATGAATGCTCTGTCGAATAGGATCTAGATTTTTTGGATATTTTTTGTAGTGAATCAGGATCTAGCATTCAATGTAGGAAGACCTCATGCTATAGGCTATCTTCTTTGGACCTTTCA
Source organism: Wollemia nobilis (assembly GCA_028583015.1). NCBI lineage: Eukaryota > Viridiplantae > Streptophyta > Pinopsida > Araucariales > Araucariaceae > Wollemia > Wollemia nobilis. The sequence continues at coordinate 1,637,217 of JAQPPZ010003427.1, forward strand.
AGCTGACTTGAAAGCTTCTAGTGGCATTGGATCCAACTTGGGGAGATGTTTAAATTACTTGGCATCCCATTTGCTTTCTAGAGTTCCCCTGTTGTCTTATGGAATTATGTTTTACAAAATTTCCTTTTGGATCACCAAAAAACTTACTCTAGTTGGTAAGTTTCAATTATGTTCCAAAATTATTGCTACTATTCATGTGTACTATTCATTTTTTTGGGTCCCTTCTCAAGCCTTCTATAAAAATTTGGAAAAGCTTTTAAGGGATTTTATTTAGGTTAAATCATCATATAAACGAGGGTTTCATAGAGTTTCCTAGGAAATATGGTGTCTTTCCAAAAAATAATGAGGTGTGAGACTACATGATTGTCAAAGATAAGGTTTTGATTTGTCTGCTAAATGGATTCTTTGAGCCTTAAATGGTTATGAATCTTGAAAAGTTCTCATTCGATGTTGCATCTCCACTAGTTTACCTCTTGGAAGGAAGGCTTGGAAAGGCATGAAATTTCAATCCCTCCTAGTTGCTCCTATTCTAGTTAAAATTTAAGGCTCTTTTATCATTTAGAGCATATGGAAGTCTTGGGAGAAAATTAAGCCCTAGTTGAGTTGGCTAGGGAATGGGCATCGAAAAGGTACTTCTATTTCCACTTATAATGTTTTGTGGTCACCTTTTATTACTCTTTAATATTTCCCTCTTGCTTTCATGTAATGGATTCATACTCAATAGTTCTTCAGGAAAGGGATTTCAATAGTGGACTTTTTTTAGACATTTCAGGGATTGGATCCCATGGGATGATTTTAGTAGGTTGTTTGATCTATGGCTAGATGATAATATTACTTATGATGTTGTTTTGGACTGTATCCCCTTTTCTCTTTGTCCCATGATATGTAGACATTCTCAAAAGCTTTGGTGGTCTTATTTGGGATGGTTTAATAAAACCCCACTTCTTACTTACAAACCTAAGTTAGGGTATGCTTAGCTTACTCCCAATGTCCGTATGGTTCAAAGACTCAATGTCCAATGGGATCTTCTTTCCACTTAAACTCATTGGAGTCTAAGATTTAAAATGTCTTGGGTAGGATATATTGAACCCAAACAATCTTTCTTTGCTTGGAGCCTCTTATCATATGGTCTTCTTCTAGGACAAAGATTAAACTACATTGGAATATAAAATCATTCATGTCATTTTTGTGGTGCTCCAAAGTACCCACTTCATATTTTTTGGCAATGCAGGAAAGCTCGAATGTCCTGGGATTGGCTTGAGATCTTCTTTTGACCTCATATGACCAGTTCATTCACTTAGCGTCAAATTTTTCTTGTCTACCCACAAGATTTTTCCTTACCCTTGTCATAAGTGTGAAACATTCTTCACATCAGTGTGCTCTTTCATATTTGGAAAACTTGTAATAAAATTCTCTTTTCTCAGTAGCATAGTTCAAATGAATTTTCAATTGCTGATAAGTGAACATTTTTCTCTGATTTTTGGCTCTAAATTTTAGTTCAAGTGGATAAATTTCATATAAAGGTGGATCATCTTCGCTCCCTTATGCAACACTAGGGTAATGTCCCATGTACGGTCATTTGAGTACCTTCTATACAACCTTCTCGATCTTCTATATGATGGCATTGATGGTTCTTGTACAAGTGATAATATTTGCATGATTATGGAGGATGGGTGGCTTATTTTCATTCCTTCTGATATCAGTTGTTAGCATCTGGCATGTGATGGACATTCACCTCGTGAGCATACCTCCATGATTGACATGATTTAATGCATGTTTTTTGGTGTTGTGGTTGGTGACGGGTTTAACCCTTTTTTTATTTTTTTAAGTAACGTTGTATAACTCCACCAGAGTTAGTGTGACTACATATTGGGGTGTGCCTATCCACCTATGTTTTGGTTGTAAAAACTTGTATTTTTAAATTAATTAAAAGTTAGACCTTTATATTTAAAAAAAAATCCAATAATCATGAGCATCCTTTTGTCATTTTATAATGTGAATTTTATCATTGAATTATGGGAATAGAAACCTACTATCCATGTTCATGGAGTCTAAAGAAAATATTTTAAACTATTATATATGTATATATACTAATAATCAATTATTTATAAAGAAAAAGCAAGCAAATTAGATGTATCAACCATGGAATCGAAAGAACATTCAATACAATCTATAGGTGAAAGAAAACCATGGTCATAGAAAGATCAACAGGTGGTAAAATCACCGAAAGAACATTTAACACAATGTATAGATGAAACAAAACCATGGTCATAGAAAGATAAAATATGAGATTCACTTGGACGGGTGGCAAAATCACCAAAAGGGCTTGACAAAGAGTCTTTTCAAGTACCATATGATGACAAATAGGGATATACGGCTCACTATATTCGACACGAATACACTAATGACTCTTATTTTAGTGTTTATTTGAGTTATCATTTAGAATTAATCGAAACATGGATAAATATGAAATACAAGGTGTCTTATCTATGCACGTCACAAATTGATATCATAACTTTGAACGTTAATGTTAGTGTCATATTGACAATGTATGTTATATATGTCATTGTTTCATTCTTTAAATTTAAGAATATTTGGTTAACATAGTGATAATTTTTAAAATAATTTGAGTTTTCTATTAATCAAACAAAACCATGGTCGCATAAAGATCAAATATTAGACAGGTGGCAAAATCACCAAAAGACTTGACAAAGAGTCTTTTCAAGCACCACATGATGACAAATAAATATCCAAAGAAATATAATCATAAAAGCTATAAATATTTAATGTCTCACCATATTAGACATGAATACACTATTTTAGTGTTTATTTGAATTATCATTAAGAATTAACCGAAACATGGATAAATATGAAATACAAGGTGTCTTCCCTATGCACCTCACAAAGTGATATCATAACTTTGACCGTTCATGCTAGGGTCATACATATGCTCTTCAAATTTAATCATAGGTTAACATATAAAGTGATAAACCTTTAGAATAATTTGATTTTTCTCTCACTGAAGCTATTATAATAAGTCTAATGAATGATTTTTTATAAGTAAATTCAAAGCTATGGAAAATTCTTCAATATTGTATTAGTGTAATTACTACCACCATCAATTCTTGTGCATTTTATCTAATTTTATTTTAATATTTTATCAATATATTTATATTATTAAATAATAATAATAATAACTTATTTTTTAATAGTTTAAATATATAAATATTTAAAATATTTATTGTTAAATTTCAAAAATTACTTTTTTTAAAATAGAATAAATTAATATATTTTTAATATGTGAAGAAGATCTAATAATTCTTTCTAAAATAGGACACACAGATGTTTTCTCAAAATGCACTTGTCTCAAGTTGTCATGCATATATACTAGGTGGAATATCATTGCCCATATGATGGAGATTCATATGCCTCAAAGATTAAAAAGTATATGATCTTATTGCTAGTGTCATCACCTACTAATATCATTTGCATTAGCAACCATGGAAACAAATCTTTTTGACTTGGAAAAGGGTAACCTAACTTTTAACACTATATTGAAACAACTAGATCTAAAGTCACTATCAATATATTTTATCCCATTTCACTCTAGAGTATAATGAACAATCCTATGAAAGAATATACCATGACAATTCAAAAAATCTTAGAAATTATTGCTCATATATTCACCTCCTCTATATGTCCTTAAATACTTAATCTTTATTTTCTTGTTGATTCTATACCAGTGCTTTGAACTCCTTGAATCTCTTAAAAGCCTCGTATTTATTACAAATAGTTCACAATCACATATACTAAGAGAAATTTCCAATGAAAAGAAGAAAATATTTACTACTAGAAATATATGGTGGACACATGGCTCCACACACATCATTGCAAATGAGTTCTAGAGGTCATATGACACATTTTATTGCTCCTTTTGGAAAGGATTCTATAGGATGGTTTCCCAAAACACAAATATCATAACTGTGACCATTCATGCTATTATCACATTGATAATGTATGTTGCATATGTCATTTTCTCACTCTTCAAATTTAACATATTTGGTTAACATCTTAAAATTTAACATTATTTTGTTAACATACATTATAGCATGATAAATATCTAGAATAATTTGATTTTCCCTCTATCAAGCTATTATAATTATTTTAATGAATGATTCTTTATATGTAAATCCATAATCATGAAATGTTCTTCAATGTTGTATTAGTGTATTCGCTACCACCAACAATACTTATGCATTTTATGCAATTTTATTTTAATATTTCATCAATATATTTATATTATTTAACAGAAAAACCTTATTCTTAATATTTTAAATACATAAATATTTAAAATATTTATTTTTAAAATTGGAAAATTACTTGTTTTTAAAATAGAATAAATTACTTTTTTTTCAAAACGACGAACATTGGCAAACAAGTCTCATCCAAAATTTTAATCTCAATATAGTGGGAACATAGGTACAAGTAATGGAGGAGAAGTGGACCTTAATTTTAGCCCTCATGAAGGTTTGTATGGGGGAGTGGAAGTCATGGGTGTTGGCAGGGACCCCCTACCTGACCCACCTCAAAAGCCTAATCCTATCTCCTTTGTAGATATAGTAAAAAAAAGTGCAGGGTCTTATCCGACATCTTCTTAGCAAGGCTCTATCAAGATCTTGCTAATTGACAGAGAACTAGTAATTTCACCTAGCATCATGGATTCATTTATTTCCCATTATTCTTTGTTTATTGTTGAAAAAATCATCATATCTTGATAGGACATCAAGTCCATACAAAAATTGGCATTCACCAAATGGTACACCCAAGCCAATATGGACTCAGTCGCTCTTCCCAAAGGTTTCTTCCTCATTAGACATAACAACCCTGAAAATACCTATCAAATCCTCAATTGTGGATCTTGGTTCTTTGGTCATTGCAGTGTGTTTATCAGAATATGGGGTGAGGATTTCAACCCTAAATAACAAAGCATCAACTCAACCCACATTTAGGTTAGGCTTCTAGGCCTACCTATTAGTTTTAAAATGACAAATTTCTAAGAGGGATTTCTCAAACTATTTAGGACCTTGTTGCATTTGATCAGGCTACTAAATCCAAGTTCTAGATGGTGTATGCTTGATTGTGTGTTAATGCCAACATTAAATAATAATTAGCCACATTCATTGACCTTATATCTAGGTCATTTTACAAGCACCAAGCCATCATATACAAGAATAAGTCAACCTTTTGTATTGAATTCCACATGTAGGGCCATATCAAAGGACAATGCCCTTCTCTAAAAAAATATCCTAAAAAATAATGGTTTCACACAAAGAAATACTCTAAGAAACACTAGAAATATGACCATGTTTAAAATAATATTCATATTGATGTAGATCATAATAGAAATATTCTAAAATCCATAGGCAAACAACTAGTCCCTACTTCCTCTAATGATTCTCCTAACTAGTATGGTCTTTCTTTGCCATCCCTAGTCATTTCAATCTATTGTTTTGATCCCTCAATTTCACTAATGGTAATACTCCTCCTCCTAAATTCCATTTTCTTGAGTCTCTAAAGTTTCCTCCTCAGGATTTTGGTCTCATTTAGGTTACCCCCCCTAGTCCCCATAAAGTTTAGGCCCTTTGTTTCTCCCTCTTGATCAAAACTCATTAAATTCCCTCAATGACCTCTCTTCTCATGCTAAGCTCACTTCACCTCCTCTTGGTGATCCTTTTCCTATTAATCTAGATGAACCTCTTAGTCCACCCAAATAGCTAATAAAAAAAAAAAAAATCTATGCTGATGTAGGAAACAATAAAAATAAAGAGAGACATTCTAACCAAGAGAGAATTCAAAAAGAAGTGGAGTAGACTATTGCAAATGGCTCCCAAGCTATACTTTTTCTAGCACTTGCAGAATATTCCATTGGAAATATTTTCAAAGATGACAAAAAACGAACCAAACCCTCCTTGTCTCATGGCAAGGGAAGGAAAAAACCTTCCTCCAAAAATTATAAATGAAGATATTATCATAGAATGTGAGAGGCATCAATGGGCTAATAAAACTGTGGTTTGTGTTATCCATGAGGAAATATCTTAGACCCAATATTATATTTCTCTAAGACACCAAAATTGATGAAAATAGTGTGGGAAAAATTGTTAAATCTGTGTGGAAAATAGTGAATTTTTTGTTAGTCCAGCCTAAGGTAATTTTATTGGGCACTTGTGCATATAGGATGAAACCAAAGTGGAAGGGATATTCTTATCTTCATCAAACATAATTACAAATATTCTCTTCTATTGTAAATACATCAAAGAAATGTGGACACTATCAAATATTTATGCTCCTAATAATTTACTAGGGTAGATAATCTTATGGATACCCTGGGTTAGATGAGAAATATCTTCTTGAATGAACCTTGGATGTTGGCCAAAGATTTCAACTCCCCTCTTTATCCTTATGATAAAAGTGTAGGGGCATCTATTAACCCAATTTGCTATGAGTAATTTGATATGTTTATTGACAACAATGAGCTAATTGATGTTCAGATAAAGAACTAAATTTAATTGGAGCAACAAAAGTATAAGGAACGAACTCATATACCATAGACTTGATTGATTTCTCCTATATGTTGAGTGATAATTTTACCCGATTACAAAATCACACTCACAATTAGGATTTTTTTTTATCAAAAACCTCTCTTACAAATAAATTGACATTTTTCCAAGATTCATTTTAATTATTGCATGCTTGTATGTTTGTGAGAATGTGTCAAATCATGTTCTTAGAATAACTTAGTGCTTTACAAGTAACTTTTAACAAGGGGCCTATGTTGGTATTACTTTGATTTTGTCATGCCTTTTATCATTTTCTATAAAACTTAAAAGAAAAGAAAATGTGATGTGATTGGCCTTCATATGACCATCTTGGAAAGGTGATTTAATTCATTTTATCTTCAAGTATTCTAGCTAAATTTTGTTTTCTGTTGTTAAGCATATTTTATCAAATTTTATCTCTTTTTTGTTAAAGTATGCTTTGGGCATAAAATAAAGACTAAAATCTATCTTTGAAATGTGAATCTTGAATGATGATTGGGTTCATTTTATCTTGCTTTCTACATGAAAGAAAATAACTAAAATACTAACTTTGAAAATTAATATCCTTTGTAACATCATATAAATCACCCTTCCTTTAGTGAAAATTTGAGATTGATTGGTATTTTAATGTTCATAAAGTGAAGCTAACTTATTGCTTGAAAAAAAAAGTGCAAATATTGAAAATTTGTCTTTCCTTTAAAATATGAAGTCATGTAAAGCTTTAAAATTACAAAATTTATTTTAAAATGTGAACTTTATGTAAAATTTTAGAATTTCGAATATCCTTTGAAATAAAAACAAAATTGCTAAAAATAAGAATTCAAAGCTTAATCTTCGAACCCCTGTATCCCTTTTTTTGTATTTTTATTTTATTTGATGATGTTAAAAGAATAAAAAATGATAGGGTTAGAAAAATAAATTAAAATAAAGCAAGTCACAATAACTCTTAAATTTCACACAAACCCTACAAAAAATAATATCCTACTTCAAACCAGCATTAATGTGATCCATATTTGCGCAATCCAACATTCAATGAGGTTTAATCTTCTATGGAGAAAGGTGCAATATACTAAATATAATCAATGAGTCTACCATTAACATGCATAAAAACACATTAAATATCCAATTTATTGGAAACATAAATATTTTTAAAAAATCCAATAAAAATGTAGAATACCAAGTTCTAATGGTGTCCAATGGTGAAATGGTGTAGTCCAGCAACTTAGGAGTATAAATGTCTTCCACATCAAATCTTGTTTCCAACATGCATTTCTTGCAAAAATTTTCCAACCTTGTTTCCTGGGTTCGAATGAATATTTTAAAATTTTAAATGAAGGCCCTTCGTTTCATTTCCTTCCTTCATTTGGTTTCCAAAAACTTTCTCTTTATCTTCTTTTACATGTTATGTCATGCAAATGATGGTGAGTTTTATAACTTCATAACTGTTCTATTTTCCCCTTTGTAACACTTTGACTAGCATGGCATTGCCCTACCCGTGTGTAATAATATAATAAATATCCATCTATAATATATTTTTATTGAGAAACACATCACTCTATATGGCCCTATCGCACTATCCTGGATGACTACAAATGAAATATAGACCTCATTCCCCTTGGTGTCAGCTTTTTTCTCTAGGTAGAAGCTTTCAAAGCGACATCAAAGGTGAATGATATGCCAAAATCACCATGTTTCACACTACATAATGTACAAACCATTGTAGCGGTCTTCATTGTTTTTATTAGGTTCATAGTAATTATTATGTTACAGTGCCTCATTGTCCTTACCTCTTCAAAACTCTTGCTTGTCTCCTAGTCCATTAATCAAGTGCTAGAATTTGTGATAAAAAAAGGTGTTCAAATACTTTGGTGACTTCCTTGACTCACATACCTGATCAACGTTATCTAGAAATGCATTATGCATAAACCTAATAACACTCCTCATCACTCAACCATGAGTGATTAACAAAGAGCATGGTTAAACAGTCATTTTCATAGCCATGTTTCACAACAACATGAAGAGTATTAAGTAGTTTCATTTTATACTCCCCACGCCTCTTAATATAGAATTTCACCAAACATATCGATGTCATTCATTGAAATAACAATTTTGTGTTATGAATATGTCTGGTTTCCTTTACTTCTTTCCATGGCTAGCTTTTATTTTTCACTTTGGTGCTTCCCAAACCAAAACTATACCAAACAGAGGTAGGCTTTCAACTAAATATAATAATGATCAACATGAATTCACCATGGTGACCATCATTTACTTATAGTTATCCTAATCCTATCACTTATAGTGAAGACCTGAGAAAATTATCTATTGTTCACAACCTCCATATTTGATAAATTTGTTTTCTTTGTAGAACTCTAGATGTCCACTTATCCTCCAAATATCAGCTTTGGTAATATGCAATGTGTGTAAAAGTTCACCACCATGTTGTATGTGAGTTTTCTTCCAAAAAATATTCAAAGTGATGCCTAAAAATAGCTTCTTTGGCCATACTTAATGATAAGCCTATGTGCATTTTAATAGAGTGCTTAAAACAAACAAAAAAAATTGTCAAACGCATAAATGAATCCTGAAACACATTCTTTTATCTTTTTCATGACACGTATCTTCTACAACATTTCCACCACATATGAATACATTTTATTATATTATGTGCAGGTATAATCAAGTCCTATTTTTGTTTCATTTTGGAAGTGAATATTAATTCCAAGCCATTCATTATTGGCAATCATAAAAATTCATTTACTTAGATTATCCATGTCTGCACGATTTTCATCAACTGTTATTTTATCATACCATGTTCTCGATATCCCTAATCAACATCCAAAATAAGATCGATGGTAGATGGCACTAATTCAACCTACACCTATTGATATCATGCGACTTCATTCAATCCAAGCATTTTTTTATTTATTTTTTTTTACATTTACTTTCAAATTATTATCCAATGCATCCATAATATTGCTTCCACTGTATCCCCATATTGGCCTGTCATAGTCCATAACACAAATTCACATCCATGCAATAGTCGATGTAGCTCATCCATAATGTCATGTGCATCTTGAATTATCTCCAATTTCACAGCATCACATCTTTATATAAACACTCTTCATACACCATCACTGTGTAATGCTCGGTATGGTTGTTTGGCATCAAATTTAACAACATAACTTCATGACCCTCTCTGCTATCATATGGTACAACTTTTTTTAATCCATTTTAAGTCACTTCTGGTGGGTTTTGAGAGGGAGACACCGGCTATCGAAGAACACCACAATATGACTTACCATATCAATGTTCATAGAGGAGATTATATCTAGGGACACATGACCTCTATAGATTTGCTCGCTCCCACAATTTCAAGAACGATCAGTACATAACCTTTATTCTCCATATAATCCCTAGATCCTAAACTATGTGTGCATCATCACACAGTAAGTGATGCCACCACCGATGCTTTTGTTGTACATAGATCCATGTCAAAATCATCACAATGGGCTAGCTAGGGCTCCATTGGTAACTCTATCCACTTTTATTAAATATAAAAATCAAAATTTGTATTTATCACACACACACTTCGACCCCATGTACATTGACTCATCTAGAATTGTCTACTTTGTTGTTCATAGTTGTAGTCATCAAGTTATCCCTAGTCCATGTCATGAAGTCCATCTCCCTATCTAGTATAGCAGTATCTATAAATCATGTGAGCATTACTGCATCATTGTCCATGTCATTAGGTCTAGCTATTTTGTGGATAATGTTGTATCCACATCGGACACATGTGGTCCAAGTCGATCTATGTGAGTGTCCTCACCAGCACTTGCACACATGTACAAGAACCAAATCATAATCGTTAGAGTGACATGAAATTATGAATTATATAGCCTAATAAAGCATGCTATATATTCTTTATAGATATAAGACAATGACATAATATAAGGAAACCTCACATGCTTTACTTTATTTAATTTTAAAAAGAATTTTTTTTAGTTTAGTTATGTCCTCCATTTATACATATGTAATATGTATATAGATGTTTTTACTACTATTTTGTTTTTATTTATTTATTTATTTTTATATGTATATCATTTTCTATTCATGTGGTTTAATTCAAACATTTGAATTATAATTTCAAAATGTTGAAATTAACCAAAAAAATTATAAGCCTCACCTGCACACTGAACACTTTAAAAGAAATTAAAATGAGACACAAAACAACAAAAAAAACTAAGAACCTATCAAAATTATCACTCCAAGAATACCAAAATTTCCAAAACAACAAAATTTAAGGTGGGTCCCCAAATTTGCGACTAGTTGTTCTATGGCCACAACAAATGATGACTCTACTAGGAAATCCTCCTGAGCATTTTGGATGAAGAACCTGATCTGAAACAGAGAAAACCAAATATTAGAAAAATAAAACTACCAAGTACCATATAGAGAATATGGGTTTAAACAAATTCAAATGGAAATAGATGAAAACATTACCTCTGCTCAGTGTGTGAAATGTGATTTATTTTACATTCTTGAAATAATCCATAATCCATCACTTATTTTACATTTAGGCTATAGAGTATCACTCATTAAAAATATACCTCTACATTGTTCCACTACCATCTAGGCATCTATAGCCCCGGTGGATATGGCCTTGATATTTTCTAGAAATTACTCTACTACCATCCAAGCATCTATAGCATCGATAGAGATTATTTGAATCACCCAAGTATTAGGTTAATTTGGAATTTACTTCCTTTTCATTCTATTTTATCTAGACATTGATCCACTACTAGTCAAACATCTATAGCCTCAATGAAGATTATTTAAACACTTTGATTGATTTGGATTTTATTTTCTTTTTTTATTATTGAGAATTATATTGCTTTGCAAAATTCACCTGCCACCTGGGTTACATACCATTCAAGGATAAAGATAGAGTGTATTTATATTTTCACCTTAATTTGCAAACTAAAATGACTTTATTCTTCAATATTTCTAAGAATTTTCTTTAATATATGTGAGTTACATATGGATATTTAGAAAAATGTTTCATTGTTACACCTTCAACTATCTTAGTCCACAATATAAGAATGATTGCTAAGCAATTTCATCCCCATTTTCCTTAATTTTACCTAGTTCAAAACTAGGCAATCCAACCTACATGACACAAAAACACTATCAACAAGGAAACCAGGAGTTAGTAGCTATCGCCAAACCATACCTCAATCAGAGGCACCAATATAAAGCCCACTTGAAAATATGAAAATCAAAACTTGAAGATACACCAACATCTAACCTAATACAAACTGACAAGAAAGAAAATAGTAAAATCTTACCAAATAAAAATAAAGGACACAACACAAATATAGGAAAGCCAAATACAAAAGCATGACAACCAAAGCTATATACAATATATGTACAAGATGGCACAAAATTTAGGCTATCATTTTCTTGGATCTCTAACATGATTACCACAATTTTAAATACATCTACCATGATGTGCATGCCAAGATTTATATAAATCCATCCAAAATAATATTAGGCCAAACAATACAACAACTCTTATTTTACCTTTCTCACCCTACCAATTTGATTCAATGGTATTAGCAATTCCATGTTGAAACCTTAATTCATCACTCCAACTTGAGTTCTCATTTTCCCAAATAGATATAATTTTTTTCTAATAGGAGGCTATTTTTGAAAAAATTGAAGCCAAATCACTATTCATATTTTTAGACCAATCATACTTATGTAATAATTTACAAGCATCTAGGATATCTACTAAATGAGGATCATTATAAGCTTGTATCCTAGATTCAATTGTTAATTGATGAAATTGATTCAATAACTCAAGCACATCTACTTATGTCATGTTCAACATAGAAACCTTACTATTAGTGTGAGTAGGCATTAATTCAACTTCTTGGTTAACCACAAATGATATTTCGTTATTAATCAGATTTGAATCCAGCAAAAAATCATGTAAACTTTTACATGGCATTCAAATGGTAGAATATAAAGGTTGAGATTCTACCTTTTGTACATTTTCACTTAGCAAGACTTGGTGAGCTATTGCAATTCCTTATTTTCCATCATGGTTTTCATCATCCTCTTCTTGTAGCACTTCCTCTTCACCGATCACCTATTTTTTTAAAACACCAAAATTAGCCACACATTTAAAAGTACACCCATCCTTTTCAAACCATAACTCTTGTTGATCAAGGGGTGTGTCAAAAAACACATCCTTATGATCAACTACTTGTGTTGTTTTGAATAAAGCAACATTTTTCTCTGGATTATCAACTATATTAAATCCAAACCACTCATGTTTCGGATTTTTCTCTATCTAAGGTAACATAGGCATTATAGGATTATTAGGTGGGACAAGAATTTCAATTTCTTTCACCTCAAATTGGAATCAAGTGAGTAATTCCCCTTATTTCATACCATATTAAGATTCTTTTTTAGGTTTAAATTCATTCAGGCCAAAACTCAGGCTATGAGCTTCTTCATATTCTTCAATAAATTCTTCTTCAAATTCACCTTCATCATTTTTGGTGGCTCAAAGGTTTCTACAGTGGAATCAGTTCTTGTATTTAGATTTGTGTGATTACCGCAATCCTCATTTGTAACCCACCTTTGCAAATTATCCTTTTATGGATCACTTATTTCTAAAAGTGGATCAATCCTTGTATTTAGTTTTCTATTATTATCCCAATACTCACTTGTAAATAATGACTCTAAGCCTTTCATTTCTAAAGGTTCATATGTTTCCAAAACTAATACAATCTCTACATTTTGGTTAACTTGATTATCTAAATCCTCCTTAATGGGTAGTGGGTTTGAAAATTTCACCTCATTTTGGATGATATCAAAGGTAGCCCTAACTTCTAGATAATAAATTTTATCATGTTGATTGCTCACATTAGGTATCATTTGATCTGAGGGTGCTAGATTGGATGGTTGGTATTGATTGGAATCCATAACTCCTAAAAAAATTTCATCATGGGAGAAGGTTATGCTTCAACCTGACTCATTGGTGGTCTCTAATTGTGAGCTTTAGATCTGAGTAGTGCTATTTGACCCACATTAGTACCTTTTGAAATCCAACATTGTTCTAATGTTATTGCTTCACTATAGGCTCTGGGTAGGGATGGAACTTTAAGAATTTTTCCCAAAAACATAGAGGTAAAGGTTTCAAAGACTCCCATGTATATTTTAGTGGCTCTTTCTTCTGAAATGGTGTAATGTGTCACCACTTTGGTATAGAACCTATGAAACCTATCAATGAATATTTTCATTGATTCATTAGTTTATTTATGGATAGAGACAAACTGATTAAATATCATAACTAGTTCAACCAATTTTTCAAAATAGTTGAGAAATGTTGCTTCTAGTTGAGCTTAGGAAATGATAGATCATGTAGCTAAATTTATATACCAATAATAAGCAAACTCGTCCAATGTGTATGGAAACATCATACAAGCAACATATTCATGCATGATTTGTAAATGAATTAAAATATTCCTATAACTCCTAATATGTTCCTCAGCTAATCCCACATCATTCCTAAAATAAGATAGATAACACATAATATCTATAGGCACATCATGTGTAGACCCAGGTATATTTAAAGGATTACCTATCATCATTGGAGTCAACATCACCATTAGTGGACCTTAAAGAATATAAATTTAGTACCAATATTGTTAGTCAAAGAAATATATCTTGCAAAGATGTGTGAAATAACTAATAATTTTCAAATGTATGAATAAATCATCATGTTCATTTATTATAATGCATTAATTAAACCTTAAAAATCATGAAAAATCTTAAATTTGTAGAAAAGGTTAGCATTACTTCATCATCAATTAGAGAATTCTTCTATCAAATATATGTGATCACCTACCAACAAAACATTGTTAGTCAAGACCAGTAACTTAAAAACACCTTTCAAATAACAATGAATAATTTATCATTTAAGTAGAAAATTCAAACCCTCCTTCTGGCACCAATTCTATTGAGTGATAATTTAACCCTATTTCAAAATCTCACTTATAGTTAGGATTTTGTTAGCAAAACCCTGTCTTGTAAAGAAATTGAAATTTCTCCAAAGTTCATTTTACTTAATGTGTTCTTGTATGCTTGTGAAAATGTTTCAAATCAAGTGCTTAGAATATCTTAGTGCTTTTCATGTGACTATTAACAAGGGGCCTGTGTTGGTATTACTTTGATTTTGCCATTTTATTATTATCCATGAAACTTAAAAGAAAAGAAAATGTGATGTGATTGGCCCTCGTATGACCATCTTGGAAAGGTGATTTAACTCATTTTATATAAAAGTGTTTTAGGTATATTTTGTCTTATTTTGTTAACCATATTTTAACAAATTTTATCTTTTTTTTAAAGTATGCTCTAGGCATAAAATAAATGTTAAAATATATCTCTGAAATGTGAATCTTCAATGATGATTAGGTTAATTTTATCTTACTTTGTGCATGAAATAAAATAACTATTGTGGCTGCTCCACAACGTGCCCCAAAATTGGGGATCCACCTTTTTTGCATGTTTTCCAAGAATACCGAAGTGGCCCATATGCTAAAGATCAAAGAAAAGCAAAACATCGCAAGGAGTAAAAAGTGTCGCGATATCGCGACATGTTGTATTGTCATAGCCAAAAGAGAAAAAGTGTCGCGATATCGTGACATGTTGCATTGTCGCAGCCAAAAGAGAAAAAGTGTCGCAATATCGTGACATGTTGCATTATCGCGGCCAAAAGAGAAAAAGTGTCGTGATATCGCGACATGTTGCATTGTCACGTCCAAAATAGAAAAAGTGTCGTGATATCACGACATGTTGCATTGTCGCGACCACAAGAGAAAAAGTATCGCGATATCGTGACATGTTGCATTATCGCGACCAAAAGAGAAAAAGTGTCGCGATATCGTGACATGTTGCATTGTTGCGGCCAAAAGAGAAAAAGTGTCTCGATATTGCGACATGTTGCATTGTCATGGCCAAAAGAGAAAAAGTGTCGCGATATCGCGACATGTTGCATTTTTGCGGCCATAAGAAAGAAAAGTGTCGTGATATCACGACATATTGCATTTTCATGAAAAAAGAGAAGAAAGAAAAGTGTCGCGATATCACAACATGTTGCATTGTCGTGGCCAAACGAGAAAAGAAAGAACGAGAAAGAAAAAGTGTCGCGATATCACGACATGTTGCATTTTCATGAACAAAAGAGAAGAGAAAGAATGAGAAATAAAAAGTGTTGTGATATCATGACATGTTGCATTTTTGCGGCTAAAAGAAACAAAAGAGATCAAGGAGGCAAAAGTGTCGTGATATCGCGACATGTTGCATTTTTGTGACTCAAAAGGGACAAGTAAGCAGAGAAACAAGAAGTATCGCGACCAGGATGGTGAAATTGAAGACTGCATAGTGACATGGACCTAAGGACAATATCCAATGAATAAGACAAAATTTTACATAAGGAATATTTACTGATTTGAAATAATTTAAGATGGTTGTTACACACGAAAGGAAACGGACGCAAGCCCATGTGGAGAAAAGGAAACGTTCTTTTGAAATCAAACGAAAAGTGAAGAAAACCAAATAGAGGAAGCCAAACCATGGAAATGAAACGAAGGGCCACAAAATAGAAACAAAAAGTTTTTTGGAAATCAAAACACATGCATGCACAAGGGAAGGAGAAAACGAATA
Organism: Wollemia nobilis; assembly: GCA_028583015.1. Classification (NCBI taxonomy): domain Eukaryota; kingdom Viridiplantae; phylum Streptophyta; class Pinopsida; order Araucariales; family Araucariaceae; genus Wollemia; species Wollemia nobilis. The sequence goes on from JAQPPZ010003427.1 coordinate 1,653,551, forward strand.
GTCATGGAGGGAGAAACAAAATTTTTTTAGAGGTTTTAAATACGCCATTAAAGAAGTGGAGAGGGGCTGGAAATTGTAGAAAAAAAACAAAGACTATCTTTCGGAATAAAGGATTTTTTTTTGGCAAGAGCAACTCTTGTGTGTGAAATCAAAAGGAGATTGAAACTAAGACTGTTGTTATTTCTGTAAATATTTCCTTTGCATTATTGCTTCTTGTATCTATTCGTTTATGCCATAAAGTGGGTTACGATAAGTGAATGATGGAATGATACAATTATTTGTTTCCTTAGAGTCTTGCATCTAATCTAATTTTACTGTGTTTATTTTGTAGGTTTGTTAGGTCAGGTTGTTTTAGAATTTCATCTCATAACTTGGGGTTTTGTAGGGAGGAGATTGCTAACCAAATTAATGTCCTGTTTTGCTTTTCTAGCTAATTTTTGTAAATTATGTTTCTATTTTAGTTTTATGATATTTAGATTAGTCTTGCTTTAAAATCTACTGTTTCGATTCAGGTCCTTTCCAAAATTTCTGCATTTGTTTTCATTATATTCTGGTCCTTTTCCAGAATTCATGTTCATAAACAGTTCATTTATTGCCATCAATAATCTAAGTTATAAATAAGGTAAATAAATCTGCCAAGAGTATGCTCCACGTCTTTGCTTGAGAAAGTGATCTTCTCACACCAAAAATTTGAAAGTTTGTTTATAGATCTAGTGTTTCCCAAAGAAAACCAGGGATTAATAGCGAAGAAGAGAAAGCCGCTTCTAGATCCACTTCTTTAATTTATATTTTCATTCTTGCATCTCCAAACACCTTCATCTAATTTTTAGATAAAGTATGGGTTTAGGAGGGCTACTAATTCCAAATGCATGCTAAATTAGATCAAGTGAATGAATCCTAGCTTGCTAATTTACTAATTTTTGCTAACATTTAGTGCTAACATTGCTAACTTTACTAACACCAAATGCTAACATAGGGATAGTGGAACACTTTTAAATGAAGATAAAACAAACCCGCTAACTCTAAATGAACCTCATGTTAAATGCACGGAGCTTAAAATGAAGTGGCTCATACCACACACTTTTTCATTTAGAATATTTTTAAGCTGAAGATAAAAGAGGTTACTAGCTGGGTTTCAGGTAGATTACTTTAATCTCAAGAACATTAAAAGAAGCTATCTTTGCATTTGGTTGATTTAATGTATTGTGGTTTCAAAGTACTTGTTCGAATCATTAAAGGCCCCTTGTTAAATGTTACTTGCATGGTTTAAGTTATTCTGGTATGCATTCATTTATTTGCTTTAGTCTTGATTGATTATATGCACATGAATGTTTGTTCACAATAACCTTGGAGAAATGAATAATTCTACTTAATTTCTTTGCAAGAGAGAGTTTCCTATTGGATACTCTAGTTGTGGCGATCATTTTGCTACAGGGCAAAATATTCACTCAACAATAACTAAATGACTAACTTTGAAAAGTAATAGCCTTTGGAACATCATATAAATTACCCTCCCCCTTTAGTGAAAATTTGAGAATAATTGGCCTTTTAATTTTCATAAAGTGAAGGTACCTTATTACTTGAAAACAAAAGTGCAAAGATTAAAAATTTATCTTTCCTTTAAAATGTGTAATCATGTAAAGCTTTGAAATTAGAAAATTCCTTTTAAAATGTGAACTTTATGTAAAATTTTAGAATTTCAAATATTCTTTAAAATAAAAGTGAAATTGCTTAAAATAAGAATTTAAAGCCTATATCCCTTTTTTTTATAAATAAATTAAAATAAAGCAAATCAATGCAAATCTAAAATTTCACACAATCCCTCCAACAATAATATCTTGCATCAAAACAGAATTAATGTGATTCATATTCATGCAATCCAACATTCAATGAGGTGCAATATTCTAAGGAAAAATGTGCAATATAAAAAATAAATAAAAATGAGTCTACCATTAACATGCATAAAAAATCACTAAATATCCAATATATTGCCAACATACATATTTAAAAAAAAAAATTCCAATACAAATGCAGAATACCAAGTTCTAATGGCATCCAACGGTGAAATGGTGCAGTTTAGCAACTTGGGAGGAGAAATGTATTCCACATCAAATCTTGTTTCCAACATGAATTTATTGCAAAAATTCTCCGACCCTATTTCCTGAGTTTGAATGGATATTTAAAATTTTTAATGAAGGCCCTTCATTTCATTTCCTTCCTCTGTTTGATTTTCAAACACTTTCTCTTCATCTTCTTTTGCATGTTATGGCATTCAAATGATGGTAAGTTTTATCTCTTCATAACCGTTATATTTTCCCTTTGTAATGCTTTCACTAGCATGACATTGCCTTGTTCGTGTGTAACAATATAATAATTAATATGTTTTTATTGAGAAAATATCGACATATACTATGGATGCTAGTGGTGTAGTATTCTTGATGGGGAGGTAGTTTAGAAGCTATGGGAATTTTTCACAATATATCAAAAAACAACTTTCACAAATCATATATATTGTAATATCTCCATATTATGCTAGTTTTGTTTGCCAAAATAGCTTGTACGGTCACCAAATCATATAGTTGTGCTATCCAAATTGTATAACCCTACACCTGGTATGATTTGGTACTCAACCAACTAATTGGAAGAGGTTTTTTTAAGTCAAATTGATCAGTTTTGTAATTGATTTCTCCAAACAAGCAATAATTCCTTATTTGTCATAATTGGGTTGTAGCTTTTATTACCAAATTGAGTAATTAGATAGTTTGTACGATTTGGCACTGTGCATGTACAGTTTGTACAAACCCTTATTGCAACTAACATTTAGAACTATCAGCTTCCGTTACCAATACTTTGAAGACAAATTTTGAAAAGTTTCTAGGTATTAGTTGCTCTAATTCTCCATAACATGCAAACCCTAATTCACTAGCAATAAATTATATTTACCGTGGATGATTAAAAAAATTGTAAAACTATTGAAAAACATCAAAATATAGTTGTAACTCATCTTATAATTTAGTTAATGCTTCAAAATAAGTTTGTAGGTTAACCAAGACCATTCACAATGCAATTCCATCCATATGCATGCCAAGTTATGTACCAAACAATAACTACACAAGGATAATAAAATAAAAAAATGACTCATATTTATATTATCAGTATCATTCCATCATTCATTACCAGCTCAATAATGAACAACAATTCTACTCTACAATCCATACTCCATGAATTCTATAATAATATTGCAACAATAAACAATTAATGAACATGAATGAACAACCAAAAAATTAATAAGGCGGGCTATATGATGCATGCCTAGACCATTCCAAAGTAGTTTTTGAAGCATCGCGTAATTTACAATTGTCATTCCTAAAGGATTTCCAAAAAAATCTTTTTACAAGGTTTATTAATGTGTAATTCAATTTTTATCAAATTAAACCCAAATGTACATTTCAACTTAATTTCATTTCACATCATACATGTGCAAACTTGTACATTTTTATCTCTTCTTGTACATTTTGATATTTGTACATTCTAATCCAAGCTGAGAAAAACTCAACAAAACTATGTAAATCCATGGATCACTTTCACTTCTTCTAGGCGATGGATTTTTTGCCTACATATACGACCTTGTTGCACTATCCTAGATGACTATAAATGAAATATGGACCTCATCCTCCTTGGTGCTAGTGTATTCATGTAGGTATAATCATATGATTTTATGTCAAGGGTGAATCATATGCCAAAATAACCATGTTTTACATTACATAATGTACAAACCATTGTAACAACCTTCATTACTTTGATTAGGTTCGTAATAATGGTTATGCTACAATGTCTCATTGTCCTTACCTATTCAAAACTCCCACTTGTCTCCTATACTATCAATAAAGCACCAACATCTATGATTAACAAATGTATTCGATGATTTTTGTGACTTCCTTGACTCACATGCCCGATCAACATTGCCCAACAATGTATTGTGCATAAACCTTATAACACTTCTCATCACTTAAACATGAGTGGTTGACAAAGAGTGCAGTTAAATATCCCACGGTAGCCTAACCTTCATTCTCATACATAAAAAAATCATTTTTATAGCCACATTTCACAAAATATGTAGAGTATTATGTAGTTTCATTTAAAATCCCCACACCTCTTCATTTCATGCATTTTAGAAAACATATCAATGTCGTTCATTGAAATAACAATTATGTGTTATCAATATGCCTAGTTTCCTTTATCGCTTTCCATGGCTAAATTTTGTTTGACTTTGGTGTTTCACAAACAAGAACTGTACCTAATGGAGGTAGGCTATCCACTAAGTATAACAATGATCAATATAAAGTTACCGTGATGACCACCATTTGTTGATAGTGATTCTAACCCTTGTGATATGTTTATCACCTACAACGAATACCTAAGCAAATTGTCTATCACTCACAAACTTCATCATTGGTAAACCTATTTTATTTGTAGAACTCTAGATGTCCACTTATCCTCCAAAGATCATCTTTGGCAATATGCAATGCATGTAGAAGTTCACCACCATGTTCTATATAATTTTTCTTTCAAAAAATCTATAAATTGATGCCTAACAATAGACCCTTTGGCGAGGAAATGGGGGGAATTGGTGGGAGAGCTCTGGAGATTTTTTCCTCTGAACTAGGGTTTTTGGAACTTCAAAAAATCTAGGGCATCAGCTAGATTGTAGAAGTGCTTTCGGGGTATGGTGGATCTGAAGGCTAGATTGGTGCCCCAGGAGGGTCCAATGGGGACTTCTCCGGCTCATTTTCCAGGGAGTAGCAGCTCATACACAAATTTATTTAAAGAAAAATCTCCTCTAAAGAACAATGAATCTCAAAAAAATGACATATAAAATGCTCTTCATGGTTGCTGGGAATAGGTTGACAGCACATCGTGTGAATGGATGTTTGCCACAAGCCGAAACCAGGCCAAAATTTGTCATCGAGCCAAGTATGGTTGAAGAATCAGTAATTTACAAAGCTAATCATGATTTAATCTGCAAGTTCATGGGTATATGTCCTTCCCTAAATTTTTTGCACTCTTGGATCCACAAAAATTGGGAGCCTCACGGTGAGTATTCATTGTGGTTTATTAGCAATGGATATTTTATTGTTAGTTTTTCATCTTTGGCCGATAGAAATAGGGATTTTGAGTAAGAGAAGAAAAATCATGGCTTGGCAGGGCTATTTGTTCAACCATAGAGAGTGGGATTCGATCCCCGAGTTGAACCTACTACTTTTCCAGTATGGATCCGTCTATATGCTCTTCCAATGGAATTCTGGAGTGAGTAGGTGTTGGCAAGGATTGGCAATTCTATTGGAAGACATCTAGGTGTTTCTAGAGACACAGTTGAAGGGAGCATGGTGGTGTATGCAATAATATGTGTGGAGATGGATCTCAGCCAGCCTTTGCTGATAGAGATGGAAATTGAATTGGAAGGACTCTCCTGGATTCAACAACTGGACTATGAGGCCCTACCCTTTAGATGTAGGGTTTGTCACAAACATGGACATTTGGCCTATTTTTTCCCTAATAATATGAATGCTAAAATGGAGGCCCCTTTAGGAATTCCAAACCTACCTAAATAGGATAAGACAACACTTAATAAATATTCGAATAGCACCGTTCAGGGCTAGGAAGCTCAGAGAGAGGGTTTTGAACAGCCCGAGAAAAAAATACGGACAAAGAAAAAAGAGGGAAAGGAACAATCCCATCTCAAACCTGCCAATAGGTATGAGATATTTAAGTCACTGGTTGATGAATAGGAACAATTTATGGAGGGCATGGAGGGTAATAAGGAAAATTCTAATATTCCCGTGCAACTCCCCCTCTCATCTCCTCTCGTCATACAGCAGGTAGTTGAATTCTGTGAGGTATCACAGCTAGTGTGTTCAGGGGATTTAGTAGTGCATAACCAGGAGCAGACAGTATCTTAGGATTTCAACATGGGAATAGCAGAGAATAATAGGGAAAGGCCAACTTTGGGGATAACCCAGGTAGAAAAAATATCAAAAAACAACAATTCTTAGGGAGTAGGTAGAACATCCAATAAGGAGTTGCTAGCAGTCCAAGGAGACAAACTGATCACGGGAGGATCGGTGAGGCCAATAGACTATTATTGATCCCAGGGTAACCAATGATTATACAATCATGGAATGTGAGGGGTTTAAACAGTAGAACCCATCAATCTATTATTCGAAGACTTTTAGAGAATCATAATACTGATTTTTTGCTTTTATAGGAGACTAAGATGTCATTAGATCTTATGTCCAAAATAGTCAATAGAATTTGGAGGGGTGCTGGTCATATGGATGTGGCTTCCCAAGGTGCCTCAGGGGGGATTGTTACTCTGTGGAACTCTCTTGAATGGTCTTCAATAGAACATCTTGCCTAGAGGGGTGTTCTCACTTCTCTTTTTAGGAACAATGTCACTGCGGAACATGTTCTAATCACAAACTTTTATGGGTCTCAAAACCTATATGGTCAGAGGCGGCAGTGGAAGGTTGTGCATAACATGTGAACCTCAAGGGAAGATCTAGACTAGATTATAGTGGGGGACTTTAACGCTAAATTATATTCTAGAGATCAGGAAGGGGGAACACCATTTTTGGACCCAGGGGACCGTTTCATGATTGCCCAAGTCCAAGCTTTGCAATTAGTGGACATTAAATGTCCTAGCATTAACTACACTTGGACTAATAAAAGGTGGGAGCCACATAGCAGGAAGATTAAGCTAGATCATTTTTTGGTTTCAGAGGAGGCATTTGTAAAATGGAATATAAATTTTTAGATTTTAGAAGGCCCAATTTCATATCACTATCCCATTCTATTGGAAGGCGGGACTAGGATGGGGCAGCATCACAAACCTTTCAAATTTGAGAATTTTTGGCTTCAGAAAGAAGAACTTCAAAAGAAAATTCCATAGTGATGGGAAGAAGGTTGCCCAGCTTATGGGAGAGCAATGTTCAGAATCCACAAACAACTATAATATGTCAAAATATAGTTGAAGTATTGGAGGTGTGCTAATAAAACAAAATTTCAGGCCCAAAGAGCTCCATTGGTGGCCAGATGAGATGAGGTCCAAAAATAGTTCAGATAAGGAGTAATTACAGACCTGCTCAAATTTGAGGATGATGCCCTACGTACAACAGTTGAGGACATTGACAACTAGGAGGAGACCTATTGGAAGCAGAGAGCAAGAACAACCTGGTTATTAGAAGGGGACAAAAATACAAAATTCTTTCATCGAACTGTTTGTGCTTGAATACAGATGAACAAGATGGAGGCCCTTCAAGATGAGAACGGTCATTCCTTTGATACACTTCCAGGTATGCATTCCCATGCTATGGATTTTTTTTCTAAGCTTTTTAAGGAAAGTGTGGTACAAGATGTAGAGACCCAAAATGAAGTTATTTCTGTCATACTTGCTGTTATTTTTGAGGATGAAAATCATGCCCTCCTCAAACCCATTGATAGAGATGAATTGAAAACTGTGGTCTTTGGAATGAGCACTGGTAAAACTCCAGGTCCAGACGGCTTCCCAATTGAGTTTTTTTAGGCTTTCTGGGACTACTTAGAGGAAGATGTAATGTCTATTGTAGAAGAATCTAGAGAAAATAAGAGAATTCTTAAAGCTATAAACCACACTTTCATTACCTTAATTCCAAAAGGGGAGGAGGGGGTTCATATTTCAGATTATAGGCCTATTGCATTATGTAATGTGTTGTACAAAATAATCACAAAGGTAATGGTTGAGCACCTAAAACCTCTTCTTCACAACATTGTCTCCTCTAAGCAAGGGGGTTTTGTTGAGGGACGACAGATTCTGGATGGGTTGGTTGTGGCCCAGGAAGCAATCCATTCAATGCACACTTTGGTAATAAAGGGATGTTCATAAAATTGGACATGTCAAAGGCTTATGACAAGGTTGAATGGAGTTTCCTGGCTAAAATGATGGCAGCCTTTGGTTTCTCTCAGGACTGGATAGAGTGGGTCATGAACTGTGTCTCTTCCCCGACTTACTCTATGCTAATCAAGGGCCTTCCTTCGCAACCATTTGGAGCTACTCAGCGACTATGCCAGGGGGATCCATGTTCTCCTTATCTTTTTCTCATTTTGGTTGAATGTCTTGGCAGACTTTTCTTGAGGAGAAGACAGCAAGGTATATTATTGGGTATCAGGGTGGGTGACGAAGTTTTAATGCACCTGCAATTTGTGGATGACACTGGTTTGGTGGGAGTGGCTAGCTTCAAGAAAGTAAGAATGATTAGGGATACTCTTAATGTCTATATTAGGGCTACTCAATAGGTCATTAATGACAAGAAATCCAAAGTGGTTTTTTTTAATTTGGAGCAAAGGCTTCAAAATAGAATTTTAGAAATCTTGGGATTCACAAGGACTTCTCTCCCAGTGGTTTACTTGGGGGTCCCCTTGCACTTTAAGAATCTAAAATTAGACATATGGAGGAATCTGCTGGAGTGTATCAAGGATAGATTTAATCACTGGTCTCACAAGTGGTTAAGTTATGGTGGCAGATTAACGTTCTTACAGTCAGTCATTCAAGCCATGCCAATTTACAATTTCTCTATCTTGGCTACCCCGATTACAATATGGAAAGAGTTGGACAAGATGGCTAGAAATTTTTTATGGGAAGGAGCAAAGGGAGAGGGAAAGTGGGCCTTAGTGGGCTAGGACAAAGTTACCCAGTCCAAGGTTAAAGGAGGTCTGGGTTTGATAAAATCTAAGCTGAATAATAAAGCTTTGGTTGGAAAGTTGTACTGGAGATGGATCTCCCAACCCACCTCCCTTTTCAGTAGAATCCTAACTAGCAAATACCGGGACAGAGCCAACCCAAATGATGTACCTCGCATCCCCTTGGATGGTACTTGGGTCCCTATTTTGGCAAGCTCTCAAGTTAGGGTCTCAGGTTGTTAAAGACCGCTTATTTTGGAAAGTGGGAAGAGGGGAGAAGGCTCATTTCTGGATAGATTCTTGGGATCAGTTCCCACCCATCATTGCTAAATTTATAGAATTATAGCCAATAAAAGTAGCCATTGAAGCCAAGGGATGGATTCGTATTGAAAGTTATTTCACAACTACTTAGCTGGGGGAGTGTAAGTTTAAGTAGTTCAAGAAGTTGGATGAGTGGCCCATTTCAATCCCTCCGGATTTGACTCCCATCATGACTAAAATTTTGATAGAAATATTTCTTACAGGGGCAGACATGGAGGATTAATTAGCTTGGGGCTTTGGGAGTTTTTGTGTCTATATAGTAAAGTATGGATATGATAGCATTCTCCCAGAGCCCCCCTCATACTTTTCAGGTTGAGGACTGGAGGAAAATCTAGCACTCTAAAGGCTGGCCGAAAGTTAACTTTTTTGCCTGGCAGTGCATGCACAATGGAATCCTCACTTTTGATAATCTCAGATCAAAAGGTATCATCGACCCTTCTCAATGTGTACTATGCTACAAGAGCGAGGAAACTGCTGAAATTATTTTGGCAATCAGTGAAATTATTTTGCTTAGATTTTCCATGGTTGCACGGTTTTCATCAACAATCATTTTATCAAACCATTTTCTCAATATCCCTAGTCAGCATCCAAAACATGATCAATGGTAGATGGCACTAATTAAACCTACACATGTTGAAGACCATGTAGCTTCATTCAATCTAGGAATTTTCATTTTTTTTATTTTATATTTACTTTTAAATGATTCTGTAATGCATTCGTAAGCTTGCTTACTCTACATCCCTGCCTTGGCCTACAATAGTCCACCACACAAATTCATGTCTAAATGGTATTCAACATAGCTCATCCATAGTGTCACGTAAATATTGAATTATATCCATTTTTGTAGCATCACATCTTCATATAAACACTCTTCATACACCATTGCTTTGTAATGCTTGAGATAGTTGTTTGGCATCAAATTTAACAACATAACTTCACGATCCCCTTTGTTATCATATGGCGAAACTTCCATTAATCTATTATAAGTAACTTCTTGTGGGTTTTGATAGGGAGATGCCCGCTAGCGAAGAACACCATAGCATGACTTCCCATATCAATGTGAACAAAGGATATTATATTCAAGGATACATGATCTCTACATATTTGCTTTCTCTCCTACAAAGTCAGGCATGAGCACTAAATAACCTCTACTCTGCATGCAACCTCTAGCTTTCAAAATGTGCATGTGTTATCACATGGTAAGTGATGCCATCATAAATGTTCTCATCGTATGTAGATTCATGCTAAAATCATCTCGATGGGTTAGCTAGGGCTCTATTGATGACTCCATGGACTCTCTTTGTTTTGAACAGTTTATTGGCAAGATCATTAATAAACATAGCCAAAATAGCTAACTCATTCACAAGCATGTAGTGATTTATATAAAATAAGGTCACTAATGTTAGATATGGTTCACCACTTGTAAGACTATTCCACTGGTAGGAAAGTGCTTAGGGTCTACTTGTGGTGATGGAAATCATCCCATAATGTTATGTTAAACCTAAGCACCAAAGGCAATGAAGCTTAACAATTTGTGATATCTGAAGGCTTTTCCTTTTATTTTTTGTCCCTCATTTATTGCTTGTCTTTTTGTGGTGCTCTTTTCTTTTCTTTTCTTTTTGTTTTTTTGTATGGGCATTGGCTTTTGTTTTCTACCCCTCTTTCTAATTTTTGCATATGCTTATCACTTTTTTTATCCCTAGGTTGTATGTTGATCATGCAAATTATAGGATGAGTAGGGGAAATTTTTTGCTAAATGGCGATATCTACGCAAGGTGTTATCTTCCCTAGACTCAAAATTTGCTTAATATGTGACCTATGTGAATGGTCCTTGAAAGAGGTTAAACTAACTAAAGAAAATTGTAAGGAGTGTGATAACTTGTTAGGTAGAGGTAACATTTGATTTTCTAAACTAGTGAATGCTCAAGAAAATGCAAGACACCATAGATCTTGTAATCCTGAGAAAGCGAGTGGATAACCAAGTGGTAATACTAAAAAGTGTGTGTGTTATTCATTCTTGGGATGCATTTTTTAGATGGAATATACAAACATGAATGAAACCATAGATGAAGTATGGATATGTGCAACGAATGTAATGTGAGATGCATTATGAAATATTTATATGTACAAGACCAAATTTACATGATGCAGATAGAGAATATTGTAAATCATGTGGAAATATGGATGTGTAGGATGACGATGACAAAAATAGAGAGTTATGATGATGGTTACCCTAGTGTGTGGGAGGATGTAGCAACCAATATATAAGCAAACAAGTGAGAAATCACATTTGGGGTTGATGGGTTTGGATAGAGAATCTATATGAAAGATGTAAAATGATGAGTGTCATCAACTCTTCATCATTTAATCATTATGTGTCAATCCAGGGTGGTGTCCAAGGCTATATACAAAAAGTAGGGGTTAACAAATTGATTTTTAGTTCATCTATATCATGGCCTTATTCATGAAATAGTTAGTGTTTGAGGGTGTTAGGTGTCCCTTTTAATCTCCTAGAAACTAAAACTGAGTGGCTACTTATCCTTGCATAATTGAAATTCACATAGTTACAGAAAAGCAAATCTGGCCTACTATAAAAAATGAATGTAACAGAATTTAAATGACATGAAATACTCAAATTGAAATTTCAGCATTTACTATAAAAACAATGGAATTTTTTTTTAATTGAAATATCACTCCTACAGAAATAAAACAAACTGATGAAATTCAAGAACTGACAAATAAATGTTGCAAAATTTTGTAACCAACTGTATTGACAAGAAATTTTGGAAATGCTGATTAAGAATGTATAATGTGAAATAGGAAATACTATGTTTAAATTCTATCCTAGATGATTCAACTATCATGCATTCATGTGCCACATGTTCTATGGAGTCTAAATTAATATTAACCATGCAAAAGCTGACATATTTTTGCTGATTTGCTATAGCAAGAAATTAGCAGAATTTTGGTATAAATAATCCCTCTTTTGGGCCTGGAAGTGGCCCTTACTTCCTAAACCAAAATAGGGAAAAAATACTTGCTCTACAATATCAAATCCTTACAATAAAAGTAGAAGCAAAAATGAATGACAAATATTGCACCTTTATTTCATTATCAGCATGATAGTAGTGCAGGGAAAGTTCTACAGATTACTGTTCTATTGTAGTACACAATTACAACACTTAGACTACTCTATCTCCTAACACCTATATCCTCCATCCTATATGCTCAACAAAATGGGATTACTTATTTATACTAGCAAGATACAATAGTGATAAGGTTTGGTGCTTCAATATAGGACTGTTATAACTGTTGTAGGACTGTGTTTCCCAAAAATATAGGGATTTGATCCATTAAGCCTTATCCATTCCAGTTGTTGGCTTTATCTAGTGAGGTACAGGTGTTGGAAAGGATAAGGTTGTCCCTAGACTAGTTGCAACCATCTTTTACCTCCCTTTTACTATAATTAAAGATGCATTTGACCAAATTTATGTCTTCTGCACTCATTCTAGATCTGCTCCAAAATATTAGGCAAAAAAATAGATTTGGTGTTAATTCATACAACATAAGCATGTGTGACCAGTTGTGATGGTAGAAATAACCTCCATAGGTACCCATATGACTGATTCCACCTTTTGTATGAGCTGGAGTGGACAAATTCCAAGCCATGTTGTATATGTACATCTAGCTAGAATTTGTATGGAAAAATTCATGTTTTCTACATAGTCAACTGTTGATAAAGTATTTGGCACATTTAGATTATTCAGAATGGGTGAATTGTGGGGAAAATAATCATAAAACTAAATAGATATTAGTACCTTCATATTACAATTCTAATTTAATGCAAAATATACTAAAACATAAATAAATTAGTCAAAACAGGTCATATGCACTTTATCATTCCAATATGCAAACATCATCATATAATTCATAGTATCACTAAAATTAGTACAAAATCATATCATAAGTGGTTCCAAATATTTTAAAAAGTTATCAAAATCAGTCTTTGTATGAGGTAATGTTCTGCCTCATCATTTCCCCCCAACCTATTGTAATGCATGTCCTCATGCATTTTGTTCTGCTATAGCAACACAAAGATCTATGTCAAGATAGCGCTCAACATATTTCCATAGTCTGCTTCCAACCTTGTAATATCCTTTGTGCTCTTTAATCTCCCTGAGCCACTCTTGGAATTGATCATCTAATTGAGGGTCATTATCAAAGAAATATGGAATAGGGGTGATAATTTTTGGATTCCTGTACCTAAGACCTATCCATTGCTCTTTTACCTTAAATATGGTTTGGATTATACATTATGCCCTTATTCTAGACCACATCAGGTTATTTGGAGAGATGGGTTCTCTTTTCTGTAGTGATATAGGTAGCTCTCCCCATATGCTTTTGTAGGCTAACAAAGCATCAGCAAATGATGTTGCATAAAAAGTTCAAAAACCATCTATGCATTTTTGCAAGTTCCCCAGATATATTTTTCTTACTTTTTCATCCCTCATTAGAGTGTAGTGCTCATTAGTGGTAGTTATGTGGTTCAAGTGAACAGGCCTAATGAGCAAGACTGCCTGCAATTCCATGGCTTTGCTAGCTTTATTTTCCTACTCCCAATAAATTTGATTATGGAGTGTAGACTAAAAATCCCTAAGCTAAATATCACCAGTGAAGACATGGGGAAGGAAGATAACTTCTATTGGCAAAAAGAAATTGTGTAGGAATAACTCACATAGCAGATTCTAGTGTTCTACAGAACTTTCCCAAAAAGCTTCCAGAAACTCACCAGGTGTTTCCAATTTATGAGAGAGACCAGAAGTGACCCTCATCATTTGCCAACAGAGGTATCTATCCTTTAAAATTAAGCTATAGAATCTGGCTAGCCTTCGATACTGAACCATACATTCTGTAATCTAGCATAAGTCTTGCACTTGTTCCTTCAATTTTTCAATTTTTGAATTTTTCTGTTCTAACTCTTTTGTTAAGGTCTGTAATGATGATACCTTTCCTTATAATTGATGACATGTTGCCATCCAATATGCCAAATCTTCATTATATTTTGCAAGTGTTATTATGTCTGGTGATCTAACAATTGGTTGCATTTGAGGAATGATATTAACCTACATACCTATATCCACCTTTCCAATTGCATGAGGTTTTGTTTGTGTTCCAATTTCTACCAATTCAATCTCAGGTGTATTTAAATTATCAAGGTCTTGAGGAGACTGTGGTCTTATCTCTTCCTATACTACTATTGTTGTCTCTATATGTGCTATTGGTTCACTCAGTAACTGTGGATCTTTAGAAACTTGCACAAGTACTTTTGGATATCCATCCCCTGTTTGATCTTGAGCCTACTATACTTCTTGTGTTTTTTCTTCTTCATCTATTGTAGTTATGACAGGTGAGTTTCTTCTAGAATTGCTAGCTAATTTCAGTAATAGATTAGCTAATTCATCCCCTAAATCATACTAACGAGGCTACTACTCTAGAAGTGTTAACCTAGCCTTTATAGTCTCTATCTCTTACCAGAACTTAGCGATAGTATCATTTTTCTCTTTCAGGGAATCTTCATTCTTTTCAATCCATCATGTCTGAGTTTTTATGACACTCTTAGTTGCATGCAACTAAGTATTTATGTCTATTTCTTCTTCTTCTTCAGTGCTTAAATCATCTTTCCCTTCCTCAACTGCCTCAGATTCTTCCTCATAATCTGAATAATCCACAAGTGGTGCAGATATTTCTACAATAGTGGTGTGTCCATCTGCTTCTTCTGTTATGGTTATATCTTCTAAATATGGTGGGTAATTAAGGTGTATTGTAGGAATAGACATATTTGTTGCACTATCTGCACCATTGGTACTTATATCTTGAAACCATAGTTTCTTTCACCTGTAGGGTACCAACATGTGCAGTTCCTTCTTCCTTTTCCACATCACTTATGTTGGTGGATTTCTGAATTCTTGAAGACCTTCTCAATACCAAAGCTGATTGCTTTTATTTATTTTTGGATTGTGAAATAGGGCTTGTCAATCCTAGGGTAGGGTCTACTTTTGGTGTTTTTGTATCCATATGCCTTTCTCTTCTTGAACTTCCAAATTGCTCAGTTGGCTAAATGGGAAAAATAGTTACATTTTCATAAAATGTAACATTCCTCCTCTTTCCTACAGGATCAATATTATACTATTTATCTCTTTGATTCCTTGTCCTAAAGGATGGAGGTCCCTGTGGTGAGGAGGAAATTTCTTTTTTAGAGGATTCATTTTCAATTTCATGTTTAGAAATTTCAATTTCTATTTCTTCTTCAAATTTAGATCCTTCAACCTCTAACTCTTCTTCAATTCTAGGGATTTCAACTATCTCTTCCTCAATCAACTCATTCCATGCACAAAAAAACCTATGAAAGCTTATAGGGTTTCCCCTAAAGTGATGTCTACATATAATCTTGATTAGGACATGGTGTTTGGGAGACCCTTTTCCTGCTTGATATTTTTTGGCTATATTTACCAGATCTTGATACAAATACAAAGGAAGGTTTACCCTAAGCTCAGGGTTTGAGTTACCATGGTGAAGATGGGTCAGAATTCTCATGTGATTTCCAGATAGGATAGGGAATTACCCATCATAGGTCAAAAACCTAATGACCCATATTGCAACTTCATCCCAGGGAGTCTGTAAACTTGTTTTTTTGACCCCCTTGCAGATATTATTACTCAATATAAACTCTATGGGCCTATCCTCATTTCCCTTGAATTTATTTACAAGTTCAACTAAAGTATTTTTCCCTTATTTTCCAATCTGAACCCCATGTAATGGCAATTCAATAACCTGGCTAATAATTTTAGGGCTTACCTAGATGGTCATGCCATTGATATGAATTTGGTTGTTGCGGAATGTACATGCGAACTCAACAGCAAACCCTTCTGAATACCCATCGAACTTGCACAAGAAGGGTAGAAATCCCCCTTCTATAAAAATTCGCATGGACTCCTCATATTTTTGCAAAAATTCTATGTTATCCAGTTCAATTTTGTTCTTTTGTCCGCCCATTGTTAATTTCCTATGTGCAGAGTATCTCAGGCTTACAAATTTTGAACAATAGGTTTTTTTTTAGTTTTTGAAATGCTTAAGTTTATCAATGGTAATGCTCGAGGGTGAGGAGTAAATAGATGTAGTGCCAAAATGACTTCAAAATGTGCTAGGAATGTGAAATTGGAACGTGACAACAAGTTATTACACACAGAAGCCATCATTAAATTTTATTGCATGTTATAGCTATCGGGAGTGGCATGGCATATTTTACGAAATTTCTTCTTTTAAATAGATTTTGAATCATGTGCCAAGTGGTCACGTGCTATAGTATTTGAAACTTCATGCCCTCCTCAAAATTTTGCCTTGGAACTCGTACTTGAAACCTATGTCCCAAGTGCTATTTCCAATCCAACTGGCACAAAACCTTAGGAATCCACAAAAAAATTAACTTAATTTTAACTTTTCAATTGGAATATTCTAGAGATTGATGAATTAACCTTTTTTTAATTCATTCCAATAGGTTTTATCATATGGTTCATTCCATAGCATATACACTTATTAATTCCAAAGGTAATTACAAAGCTCCTTTATTTCAAAATTGTTATGTGTAGCAGGTTCATCTTAGAGCAGTACCATTCAAATGAATTTGAAAAGACTTTTTTTGTCGTAGACTATTTTGATAACTTTTTGGAACTAGAACTTATTTATACTTTATAATAACTAGGGATATCATACACTACATAATAAATATTTACAATATTAAAATAGAAAAAGGCACATACCTAAAGAAACCATTCTATCTATATTTCGTATAGGTGTTGTTTTCTACTATTTTTAAACTGACTCCTCACAGAATGTAACAGGTGCAATCTAAAAAACAGTGGAACAGAGGTGAGAATGAATGGAATGATAAATAGTGAAATAGTGGTGAGAATTGATAGTGAAAAATTGGTGGGTTTGTGAGGTAAAAAACTGGTTTTCATGTAAAACCAATTCAGATGTACCTCAAAGAGGTTTTCACATTATAAATTATTATTATTATTATTATTATTTTATATATATTTTTATATTTTTTTATATCTTGGTTCATGTCACTTGATTGAGTCCATATTGGAAGAAGTGGTTTCTTCCAATACTGATACATCCAAGTTTCCTACTTGCTTGAGAAACTCCTCCTTGGTTAACGGTTTGTGATATATCCGAAGACGATGACCATTAACCACCATATTCCTTCTTGAATCATCTATTGGTGAAATACGTACAAATCCATTTGCAAATACCTCCTCAACCTGATAAGGTCCAATCCATCGAGTTTGCAACTTGCCAGGATAGTCTTCATATCATGAGTCAAACAACAAAGCCCAATCACCTTGTTGAAATTTTTGTTGTTGGATATGACTATCATTCCACAACTTGCATTGTGACTGGATCATCTTAGTCCGGTGCAATGCATCCCTCCTTAGTTCATCCAATGCATTGATCTATATAATCTGATCTTTTTGTGCCTATGACAAATCAATACCAACTTCCAAAGCAGTTCGAAGAGTTAGTAATTCAAACTCAATATGCAAAGACTCTTTTTACCCTAAACCAATTCATAGGGAGTAAATCCAGTAGTGGATTTACAAGTGGTGTTACAAGCCCAAATTGCTTTAGGTTACTTCTCCACCCAATTCCTCCTGTGGGCTGTTATAGTTTTGGTTAATATCCTCTCTAATTCCCTATTTGTCACTTCAACTTGGCCATTGGCTTGCGGGTGGTAAGGTGAGGATTTTTGGTGCTTGATTTCATACAGCTTTGTAAAGGCTTCAACAACTTTTAAGGTAAACTGAGGTCCCTAATCTGTGGTGATGGATTGTGGGGCCCCAAAATGCAGGAAAATATGTGAATACAGGAAATCAGTAAATTTTTCTTCTTGAGCATGCTTAAAAGCATGGGCTTCTACCCATTTGGTTACATAGTCAGTACATACCAAGATATGCACTTTCCCTTGGGAAGGAGGGTCAATGGGTCCTACAAAATCTAACCCCCATCTCTCAAATTATTTTGTTCCTACTTGAGGTTGTAATGGCATTTCACTAGTGAAGGTAGGTTTTCCCATCCTTTGGCATGCATCACAATGTCTAACATAATTTTTCACATATTTATGCAAAGATGGCTAGTAATAACCAATACCCAAGATCTTCCAAATTGTACTCTTGACTGAATATTGTCCTCTTGAAGGTTCATCATGACATGCCCGTAGGATATCATATACTTCATCCTTGCAGATGTACCTGTGCAAAATATGGTCAGGACTACATTTGAAAAGTAAACCTTCTATCCATTTAAAAGAAGAACTTTGCTTGATTAAATGTTTCCTTTGTTTAGGAGTAAAGTGAAGAGGAATTTTTCCTGTAACCAAATAATTAGCTATATTTGCAAGCCATGGAAACTGCAAAAAAATATCAAACAGTTTCTCATCAGGTATTGCAAATTCAACCAAATCTCCTGTATCTTCATTTGGTAATATTGACAGAAAATCTACAACTACATTAGCTTTCCCTAGTTTATTAACTATAGTGATATCAAATTCTTGCAATATTATTAACTAGTGAATAATTCTTGCACTAACCAGAGGTTTATTCATCAGGTATTTAATGGTCGCATGATCTGTATGAATGAATACTAGTATCTTGTGATATAGTTTCGAAACTTATTAATAGCATATACTACAGCTAAGAATTCCTTCTTAGTAGTAGTGTAGTTCTTTTCAGCTCCTGTCAAGTTTTTACTAATGTAATAAATGGCATAATGCTCCCCATTGTCAATTTATCCTAATGCAGCTCCAATAGCAATATTGGAAGCATCAGTTTGAATATGGAAGGGTAATTTCGAATTAGGTCCTCTCAATAGAGGGGGAGTTTTTAACTTTTCTTTTAATTCCTCGAAATACTTTTGACACTTCGTAGACCAAGAAAATTCAGAATTTTTCATTAGTAATGTAAACATTGGATTGGCTATGGTACTGAAATTGGCGATAAATATATGATAGAAACCAATGTGTTCCAAGAAACTCCTCACATCAGTTTGAGTTTTATGAGGAGGAATTTTTTTGATGATTTCCATATTTTTAGGATCAACCTTGATCCCATAAGAGGAAATATGATGACCAAGGACAATCCCCTCCTCCATAATTAAGAATAATTTCTCAGGATTAAGAGATAAATGGTATGTTTCACAATGTATTAAAACTTTTTCAAGTTGTTCCAAAGTATATTCAAAATTATCCCCAAATACTGTGAAATCATCCATGTAAATTTCTACACTTTCATTTGTCAAATCAGATAATATGGCCAAAATAGCTCTTTGAAATGTTGTTGGAGTGTTACATAAACCAAAAGGTAGAACCCTATAAGCAAAGGTTCCCCAAGGAGATGTGAAAGGAGTTTTCTCTTCGTTTTTAGGTGCAACTTGTATCTGATTATAACCACTGAATCCATCAAGAAAACAAAAAATTTCTTGCCAGCAAGGGTGTCTAATACTTGGTCTATGAAAGGTAATGGGAAATGGTCTTTATGTGTTACCTTATTTAACTCTCTATAATCCACACACACTTTTATTTTTCCATTTTTCTTTGGAACAATGACTAATAGATAAACCCATCTACTATCTGATATTGGATAGATGAATCCTACATCTAAAAGCTTTTCAATTTCTTCCTTGACAATATCTTTCAAAGCAAGGTTCAATATTCTTTGAGGTTGTCTCACAATTTTAACATCTTCAGTGTATATTCTATGTGTACACACATCAGGGTGAATGACAGCCATGTCCTTATAACTCCAAGAAAAATCCTGAACATGTCTGTGTAAAACATCAAATAATTTGGCTTTTTGATTATTATCCAACCAACTATTAATGTTCAAAAAATTTCCTCATTGTATCTCAATCTGCTTAATACCTGGATAAACAGAGTTGACAACCTCATATTTACTGATTAAAATATTTAAGGTACAATGATGTGTATGTAGAGTATGAAATACTCTTGATTTGGGTGTAAATGTGATACCTGATGGGATCATTTGCATAGGACATGTGAAATAAGTCAGAATATGATGATGTCATCCATGTGGTAATGTGAAGGAGCTTTATTGTAGTGGAATAGATGATAGATGTTCAATAGTTTGTTCTTCATATTTCCATAACAAATGATGGATAAGAATTTGATCATCCCTAAGACCTTATTTCAATATTTTCACCAAAACTATTTCATTTTCAAATATTTCTTTCTGGTGAATGAAGTTCTTCAATATGTTCCTTTACTACAATGGTGGCGAAGGTGACAATGGTTTCCTATTCTTCATCAGACTTAAGATACCATATCTATCTAGAAAATTTGGCTAAAGGTTGGGTTGGTGGATACAAAGAAATATTCTTTAGGTCTACACCATTTGAAATGGTCATCTCAAATGACTTGCAGTCTATAAATACAGCTGCAGTGGCAAGCCAATATCGTCCTAGAATAATATGATAGCCATTAGCTGAGTTTATAGGCTGCAATCCTAAGAAATCTATAGAATATTGCCAAGAAGACACTTCAATGGCAACATCCTCCAGAATTCCTTCCAGTTTGGCCACTGACCTATCTGCCATTTTCAAAATTGTGGTACTAGGACTAAGATTATTGAGCTGCAATTTCTGCATGGTTTTCTTAGTCATCACATTGATTGCAGCTCCTAAATCAATAAGTACATTTGGAATTTGAACTAACCCAACAATAATTGTAACTACTAGACTCTCTAGATAACCTTATTTGGGGGCTACTAGTTTTCCAAAGAGCAGGTCAGCCAACTTACCTTCTACTTGCATAGTCTTAGGAAATGCTTTCTTCTTCCTGCTAGGTTTCCTAATGCACAACTCCTGAATGGTTTTCTTAATCAGGGGTACATCCTTTATTTCCTGTAACAAAGGGAGTGAGATAGATATTTTCCTCAATTCTATGATTAATTTTGATTCAGGCGAAGTGGTAGTGTGGTCAAACCTTTTAGGATATGAAAGGTTTGCTGAGGCAGGTTCAATTTTTCCTTGTGAACTTTGTATTTTTCCTTCTTTTTGATCTATTTGTGGTTTTTCTAGACTTGAAAATTCTTGTTTTCCATAAATTTCTTCAATAGTGGGTGGTGCAAGGTCAGGTAAAACCTTCCCTGAACGTAATTGGATGTTACTACAGTCAAGGATAGACTGCAGCAGTCTCTTCAGACTCAGCTCCATAAATAGGGGTTTCTTATATATTGTTATTGGGGTTAGCCATAGGCTAAGTTGGAAGTAGAGGTTGCTTAACTGGTTGTGATTGTTGTGGTGGCATTATTCCTTGAAAGTTCTGATTAGGAGCTAGTAGTATGTTTTGAGTCTATCCTTGATACCTCTGCTGCCCTTGATATGATGGGTATTATGGCCTCCATCTCTACCTAGATTTTTGATTCTGTGTCCAAGGTAGATTAATAGGATTCCATGGTTGATTCCATCTAGAATGTGACCATTCTTGAGGGGCTGACCAAGATTGATTCCATGGTTGTTAAGGTGGTTATGAATATCCCCAAGGCATATTCCAATGATTTTTTCCCCCACTTGTATTAAAACGAGGGGTATTCTAGTATTGTGAAAAGTTACCTCCTGGCCTCTACCCAATAACATTTAGTTCTTCAGTTTGGGTTTGCAAAAAAAATTTAAGGTGAGGTAGGATATGGCACTTATCAGTGTTATGCTCTTTTGAAAAAATGCCACAAATAGTTGATATAGAGGTTCTATCCAAAGGAAAATCATGTAGGGTATGCTTACTCCTACATCTAGGAAAATAGATAGCTAGGGGTGGTGAAGAACTGGATTTTGCATTCCTTTCCCCTAATGCAGTATTTAATTGAACAAGAATATGAGTTTTCATGTTAGCCATTTCCTCCATCAAATATTTTATATCAATATTACCAGGATTCCTTTTCCTTCCTCTTTTCTAGTGCAAGAATAATTTCTAAACAACTCTACAATATCATTAATATCAAGTTGGTTTATATCTCATTTTCCCATTAATTATAATACTTCTCTAGAATCATCCTGCAAACCTCTCAAAATTATGATTTTTAATAAATCATTTTCCATAGGACCACATATTTTTTGGATAAAGGTAAATATATCAAGATAATCCTCTAATTTTTCATCCTTTTCTTGTCTAATCTGAAATAGCTCATCCTTCCTATTTCTTACTCTATAATAATCTTGATACTTATCCAAAAATACAGTTTCCATTTGATCCCAAGTGTGGATTGAATCTGGTTCAAGGCTCATAAACCATCGTAATACTGCATATTTGAGTGTAGAGGGAAACAACTTCAATTTTTGGTTGTTATTGACATAATCATAAGTCTGACATAGAAATTTTAATTCAAACAAAAATTGATCAAGATCTTCATAAACAAATCCTCTAAATATTGGCAATACTGAGGGTGAAATTATTTTCATAGGAGCATTCTGAGTATGATTTAGACGAATAGGGTATTCAAAATTTCTAATAGAAGGATTGTCAGCATCATGACCAAAAATATCCCTATCACATTCTCCTTGTTCTACCATAGGTGCTTCTTCAATTTTAATTTTTTCAACTGATTCAGATGGATCAGCCCTATGGGTATGTCTAGAAGCAAGTGCCTCTAAGATCTCTTCTTGCAAAGATCCTATAATTTTAGTTGATGAAGAAGATGATTCTCTTTTAATTCTTTCAAGAAGTTCATACATAGGAAGATCTTCACCTTATCATGAAGAACGCCTTGGTGGAAAATATCCAGTTTTGATAAACCTTCCCCTTTTGTCTCTTGGTCTATGCATTCATGCCTATTTACTAAATGAACTAAACCTTAGGTTTTCAAAAAAAAATCCTAAAATAGGATAGTTTTTGGACTGTTAGACCTCTCCTAACAACACCTAAGTTCCCTAGAAATGGTGCCAAAAATTATGAGTGTCTTCAACTCTCCATCATTTAATCATTATGTGTCAATCCAGGGCAATGTACAAGGCTATATACGAAAGCAGGGGTTAACAGACTGATTTTTAGTTCATCTAGATCATGGCTTTATTCATGGAATAGTTAATGTTTGGGGGTGCCAGGTGTCCCTTTTAATATCCTAGAAACTAAAACTAAGTGCCTACTTATCCTTGCATAATTGAAATTCACACAGTTGCAGAAAAGTAAATTTGGCCTACTACAAAAATTAAAGGTAACAAAATTTAAATGACAAGAAATACTCAAATTGAAATTGTAGCATTTACTATAAAAACAACGAAATTTTTTTGAATTGAAATATCACACCTAAAAAAATAAAAAAAAAACTGAAGAAATTCAAGAACTAACAAATAAATGTTGCAAAATTTTGTAACCAACTATATTGACAAGAAATTCTGGAAATGTTGATTAAGAATGTAGAATGTGAAATAGGAAATACTGTGTTTAAATTATATCCTAGATGATTCAAATATCATGCATTCATGTGCCACATGTTCTATGGAGTCTAAATTAATATTAACCATGCAAAAGCTAATAGATTTCTACTGATTTGCTACAGCATGAAATTAGCAGAATTCTGGCCGAAATAATCCCTCTTCTGGGCCTAGAATTTGCCCTTGCTTCCTGAACCAAAAGATGGAAAAATACTTGCTCTAAATTATCAAATCCTTACACACAACGTAGAAGCAAACATGAATGACAAATATTATAACTTTATTTCATTGTTAGCATGATAGCAGTGCAAGGAAAGTCTTGCAGATTACTGTTCTATTGTGGTACACAATTACAACACTTAGACTGCTCTATCTCCTAGCACCTATATCATCAATCCTATATGCTCAACCAATGGGATCACTTTATTTATACTAGAAAGGTACAACAATGATAAGGTTTGGTGCTTCAATACAGGACTGTTACAAATGTTGTAGGACTGTGTTTGCCAAAAATGCAGGGATATGATCCATTAAACCTTATCCATTCTAGTTGTTGGCTTTATCTAGTGAGATACAGGTGATGGAAAGGATAGGTAGGTCCCTAGAATAGTTACAACCACTGTTTACCTCCATTTTACTACAATTAAAGATGCATTTGACCAAATTTATGTCTTCTACGCTCATTTTGGAGCTGCTCCAGAATATCAGGTAGTAGAACAGAGTTGGTGTTAATTCATGCAATAGAAGCATGTGTGACCAGTTGTGATGGCAAAAATAACCTCCATACGTACCCAGATGACTGATTCCACATTTTGTATGAGTTGGAGTGGACAAAATCCAAGCCATGCTGTATATGTACAACTAGCTAGAATTTGTATGGAAAACTTCTTGTTTTCTACACAGTCAACTACTCATAAAGTATTTTGTGCCTTTAGATTATTCAAAATGGGTGAATGGTAGGGAAAATTTGTAAATGAAGCACAAAAATAAATAGATATCGATACCTCCATATTACAATTCTTATTTAATGCAAAATATACTAAAACATACAGCTGAAACAAATTATAAAACATATATAAATTAGTCAAAATAGCTCATATGCACTTTATCATTTCAATATGCAAACATCATCATATAATGCATATTATCACTAAAATTAGTACAAAATCATATCATAAGTGGTTCCAAATAGTTTAAAAAGTTATCAAAAGTAGTCTTTTTATGAGGTAATGTTCTTCCTCATCATAAAATAACATGAGAGTGGTAAAGTGTGACAGATGAGAAGCTGAAATAACAATGTAAAAGAGAAGGAAAATAAAGGATAAGAGAGGAAGAAAAAATCAGCATAGGAATATAGCCACTCAAAGTGTGACCATTCAACAATACTAACGATGAATTATATGAGAATATAGAATGGAAGAAAATAAATAGCACAAAATCAGGAAAAAACTATGCAAAATGATGGGGATCGTGTCGTGAGTGACTTGGTAAAGTGACAAGGTAGCTCGTATTTTGGTAGGTAGTGTAGTTGGATGGCTATTGGAAGTAGAAAAGTGTAGGAGTGAATTAATCTTGTGATGTGGTGGAATGATGTACTAGCTAGTGTGGGGGGCTTTGGAGGTGAGTAGGTGACGGGGTTTGTTCAAGATGTGAGTGAACATCACTAGAAAGCATATCTTGAACAATGGATTATAATGTATAACACACATAGATGGCATACCCTGGATGATTATGGTAGATGCAAAAGTGATTTTTATTGTAATCATACAACTTAGGATGTGAAGGATCAATAGGGTGGGTTTTGGGTAAGGCAATGATATCTTGATGAAATAGCTACTGGAATGTTTAGGATAATGGTGTGGATCAAAATGGTCCAGGATAGATATATGGGTCAAGTAATTATGCACATGGAGGAGGTGGTGTGGGAATGATTTTTCATGTCAAGATGCACGAGTGAGATGCATATCGGGTCTAGGAACGAAGGGTAAGCCTGGAAGAAGGTGATGTTGATTGGATCATAGTAGAAAAACATGAAGAATATTGGCAATGATAATGGCTCAAGTGTAACTTGATATTATTGAGGCGAGAGAGAATATGCTAAATGTTATTGGGGGAGGTTACGGAATTGAGGAAGGTGGAAACCAAGATTCAAGAGGGTATATGGAATGAAGGTATGAATGTGAAGAAGGATATGAATGAGATAAGGAGGGGGGAGAATAGAACTATTGCACTAGTGATGTAATAGGCTAGAGCAGGAGGCCATAAAATGGCAATGGTGGCATCCAAAAGATATGTGGTACGGGGGATGGATGTAGAATATGACACTAAAGAGATCAATAAATGCGAGTGGAGGTAGCATGGTAGTGAAGAGATAAGTCATATGTTGACATCCCATTTAGTAAGGGTGGAGGTATTCCTATAGAAGATGCATGAATGGGTGTAGTACCCTTGTTAGAAGGAAAGCAAGGTGGTACAGGTCAGCGAGCTAAGGAAGGTGAAATATATGGATTCCTAGGATCAACCAAGTGATATGGGGATGACTCCCATGTGTGGGAAGCTAATGGGTGGGAGTGTTCTTCCTTATCCTCAAAGGAAGATAAATAAATCTAGTTGTCTCCTAAGCAAGGGGAATAGGAAGTATACCTATTATGGGGTGAGCTACGATGGGGTGAGATATGGTGATCAAAATGGGATGAGGTGGAGAGTTGGATTACATGAACCACATTGGGTGGTTGAGCTAGATCATCTAGGGTGAATGGTATGGAAGATAACATCTGGGGGTCTTGTATGGTGGAGGTGACTATATGTTGGATGTGTGTATCCAAGATCAAGTCTTGTAGCTAAATATGTTGTTGTTGATGTTGTAATACCTACAAAAATTGACATACCCACAACACATAAATGGCATAAAAAGTAAAAGTAGTTTTTTTGTGTAATAGAAAGTGAAAGGTCATGTGTGTATGTGTGCTATAAATTGATATTGTGTTGTAATGACCCTATATACACTACATGTAGTTGTTTACTTAGCTAGGCTAGGCATTGAATGTGCACAGGTGAATGATGTTGATAGGCTCGGGTTTAGTGGAGCCTTCAACATTTGCTAATTGATAGGAACTAAAGCCAAATTATCTTGTAACAATGTATGGGCCTAGCCAAATGGTAGTAAATTTATCTCACTCCTAATGAGGTTGGCTTGTGATTTATTGGTTTTCCTTAAGAACTAGGTCACCAATTTGGAATTCACATTGATGTACCTTACTATTGTAGGTATGGAAAATATGGTCTTGATAGACCCATGTGTGCTTGATGGTATGGATGCAACACTCATCCAAAAGCATTAATTAATCAATATAGGCTTGACGAGTTGTGTTGTCATCGATGAAGTCTTTCATGGAGACTCATAGAGAATGTATCTCAAACTCAAGGGGCATAATGGCTTCAGTGCCATAGACCAAAGAGAAGGGGTTTGCCCTAGTGGGTGTATGAATTCTCGTACAATAAGCCCACAAGGAAAGAGGTATATGATTATGCTAACCATTATGGGATTCTACAATTATTTTTTAAAGGATTGAACAAATGGTTTTATTGGTAGCTTCAGCCTGGCCATTACACTATGGGTAGTATGGGGTTGAGAAGCTATGATGGATATTAAATTTGGCATAAAATGCATAGAATTTTTTTTTAAAGTATTTTCATTATAAGAGATGATTTGAGAGGAAATACCAAAGCAACTTATTATGTGATCTGTAATAAATATCATGATCTTGGCTCATGTTGTTTGGACAAGTGGGATAGCTTAGACCCACTTTGTAAAGTATTTAGTAGTAGTGACAATGAATTTATGGTTATTTTATGAGGCAAGTGTTGTTGAGCAAGGTGCGGCAAACAGTATTGTCATTGTTTTCAACACAGTTAGACAGATCTGTTGATGCAGTGGACAGGAAGTTCAAAAGCTAGTCAGATGCAAAAGACAAGAGTTCAAAGGTTACTCAGAGTATGTACAGTGATTTTCCAAGAAGACCGAAGTGGACCACTTGCAAAAGATCAAAGAAAAAGACAAGTAAGAAAAGTGTCGCGATATCACGACATATACAACAGGCAAGAAAAACTGTCGTGATTTTGTGACATGTCGAAAGAGAGAGAAGAAGAAAGAAAAACTGTCGTGATTTTGCGACATGTTGGAAGAGAGAGAAGAGGAAAGAAAAATTGTCACAATTTTGTGACATGTTGGAAGAGAGAGAAGAAGAAAGAAAAACTGTCGTGATTTCACGACATGTTGGAAGAGAGAGAAGAAGAAATAAAAACTATCGCGATTTCGCGACATGTTGGAAGAGAAAGAAGAAGAAAGAAAAATTGTCACAATTTCATGACATGTTGGAAAGAAAAAGATCAAGTGGAAAACTGTCGCGATTTCATGACATGTTGGAAGAGAAAAAGGCAAGTGGAAAAGCTGTCACGATTTTGCGACATGTTGGTAGAGAAAAGGGCAAGTGGAAAAATTGTCACGATTTTGCGACATGTTGGAAGAAAAAGAGAAAGTAGGGAGAAGTGTCACGATTTCATGACAAGTTCAAAGAAAGAGAACAAGTTTGAAAAGTGTCAGAATTTCATGACATGTCGCAATTTCACGACTAAAATAAGAGAGAGAAAGTGAGTTGGAAAAGTGTCGCGATTTTGCAACATGTCACATTTTCGTGACTCAAAAACGCAGGAAGGAAGAGAAAGAAAAAGTGTCACGATTTCATGACATGTCGCATTTTTGTGACTCAAAAAGCGTAGGAAGGAAGAGAAAGAAAAAGTGTCACAATTTCATGACATGTCACATTATCACGACTTGAAAAGTGCAGGAAGGCAAAGAAGGAAAAGTGTCACGATTTCGTGACATGTCGCATTTTCACGACTTGAAGAAAGCAGGAAGGCAGAGAAGGAAAAGTGTCACGATTTCGTGACATGTCGCATTTTCGTGACAAAAGTAGAGACGAAGTGTATGGAGGTGAAAGTGTTGCGATATCACAACATGTAGCATTTTCGTGGGCCAAAGCAAAGAGAAAGAGGAGAGAGAAAATAGTGTCATGATATCGCGACATGTATTTTCGCTAGTCAAAGCTAAGAGAAAGAGCATGGAGAAAAAGTGTCGTGATATCACATGTTGTATTTTTGGGGGCCGAAGCAAAGAGAAAGTGCTAAGGAGAAAAAGTGTCGCGATATCACGACATGTCACGTTTTCATGACCCGAAGCAAAGAGAAAGCACTAAGGAGAAAAAGTTTTGTGATATCGTGACATGTCACGGTTTCGTGACCCAAAGGCAAGACAAAGCGTACGGATGAAAAAGTGTCGTGATATCACTACATGTTGTATTCTCACGGGCCAAAGCCAAGAGAAATCATATGGATGAAAAAGTGTCGTGATATCGCTACATGTATTCTCGCGGGCCAAAGCTAAGAGAAAGTGTACGGGCAAAAAAGTGTCACGATATCACAACATGTGTTTTCATGGCAACAACAACAGAAGAGTTATAGGGGTAGTTGAAGCCAATGAAGACCGATGTAAGTCAACGAGGATTAGGGTTTGTATCTGATGAAGATTAGGGCATGCAACCAACTAAGATTAGGTTTTATAGCCGACTGAGATTAGGTTTTTCATCATGAAAATGTTGTTATAAAAGTAGGTCTATTTGGAGAATTGAAGAAGCATTGAATATGTCATCGAATGCGAGTCGAAGTGTGAAATGCGTCCATAAGAGCATAGAAAGCACAGAAGCGGCGAGATGATGGCAAAGTGCGCAAAGTGAGCAAAGTTCGGTCGTAGTGCGTAGAGAGAAAGTCGAGTCGAATCTTGCTAAGTGTGAAATTTGCAAAGGAAGTAGAGAGTGTGAAGTTCAATTGTAGTGCACAAAGAGGGAGAAGACGATCGTGAAGTTTGACTGTGATGAAGCAGAGATGTGCGAAGTTCAAAGATAGTGCATAGAGTGCGAAGTTTGGTTGTAGTGTGTATTGTGCAAGTCATCGAATCATTCTAAGTGCAAAGATCACAAAAGAAGTAGAGTGCACAAAGGGGAGAAGATGATCGCTTGATAGTGAAGCAGTAGATTGTGTGAGGTGATAGTGCAGAGAGAGCAGAGTGCGTAGAGGATGCAAACATGAATCAGACTAGTCAGGGTCTTGTAAAAGCAAAGGTATCTCATTATCATTCTTTTAGTTTCAAAATTGAAGTCCAAGTTGGTGCTTGGCATAAGGGTTTGGTGCTCCTTCCAGTTGGTGCTATAAAATCAGGGGTTGGTGCTCCTTTCTGTTGATACAGATAAATCAGGGGTTGGTGCTCCTTCCAATGGGTGCTGGTAAAATATTTGTAAAAGTTGTTGCTTTGCAAAGGCTGGATTTGGATGGTAGTCCAAGCAGTCATTTTTAGGAGTAGCCACATTGGTGAACCTCATTAAATCTTGTGTTGTGTGATGTTCTCTTGCTATACTTGCTTTATCTAGTTTTAAGGTTTCATTATTTTAGTTTTAAGAGCTGTTAAAAAACTGATTAAAGAGCTACACTGATTCACCCCCCCTCTCAATGCCATTGTAAGACTAAAAATTGGTATCAGAGCCAAGTTCCCTTCTAAGGCTAAATCAGTCAGGGTTGATCTTGGATTAGTATGCAATGGGTAAGAAGAATAGATCCTCCTCCAAAAGGGCATCTCAATCAGTTTCAGTTCCTGTGGAAGAGAAAATTAAACCAAAAAAGGTTGAAGACTTCTCATCAAACCAAGCTCCTTTGTTTGATGAAACAAATTACGTGATCTGGAGAATCAAGATGAAAGTATATCTTTGTGCTTTGGGATACTACATCTGGGATTTAGTAAATAGTGAATACACAATACCCATCACTCCTCCAATCGATACTACTGGTAAGAATCTGTTTGAGAATGACTCAAAAGCAAAGAAAGCTATCAGGAGTGGATTAGTAGACAGTGAACTGGTAAATATCATGAGTTGTAAAATGACAAAAGAAATGTGGGAAAAATTTAGGAGTATTCATGAAGGAGATGATGAGATCAAGGAGGCCAAGTTACAAACTCATCAAGCTCAGTTTGAAGCTTTAAAGTTAAATGACAATGAGAACATAGAGGATGATTCTAAAAAGGAAACAGGTGGAGGTCTTCTCATAACACTCGAAGAAGAAACATAAGAAGAACAAGAATGTGATAAAGAAGAAATTGATGCAAAAATAAATTTGAAAGAGGAACTAATTGCAACTCTGGATGAATTGAAGATAGAAAGAAAAAGGAATAAGGAAATCTCAAGAAATCTTGAGGATGCAAATGAAATAATAACCAATTTGAAAGTACAGGCAGAAGAATTCAAAAGGATTGAAGAAAATCTCAAGTCACAGATCAATGAGAAAGAGATTGGTTGCTACAAACAAGAGGAAGAGATTGTTTTATTGAAGGAACAACTAGAAGAGGCCAACACAAATCTCAAATTCGAGAAGAGCATAGAGTTGCTAGATAAAATGATAAGCCAACAGAGAATCTCCATGGATAAGCGTGGTCTTGGATATGAAGCTGAACAACCTTCATCTTCCATCTCTACAGAGAAGAAGAAGTTCACTATTGAAGGATCGAAGCAAGAAAAGTTTGAAGCTAAATCTTCAAAAGGAAGAAAATATCAAAGGAGATCTACAACAAAGAAACCACAACAAAAGAGGTTCTATCACTCTCACTTTTTTCATAATAATACTTTTAATGGCTATTGTTTCAGATGCAACCAGTATGGTCACAAGGCAATTTATTGTGGATTGAATAATAAATCAAAGAGTTATGCTAGTAGAAATACTTCTACATTTTTGAGTGAACAAAATGTACAATGTTTTCAATGTAATGGTCATGGGCACATAGCAAGGTTTTGTCCAAGCAATTTTGTATCAAATCTAAGGCAAAACAGTAGATTTCATCAGACGCAAAGAACGCAACACAGATAGGGAATAAATGAGGTACATAAAAAGGAAAATAATCATTCATCAAGAATGCAGAAGAGACTACCACATAAGAGAAATTTTTGAGTTCACAAAAAGGTACAAAATAGGGATGTAGTTGAAAAATCCAATCCCGAGTTCAAGAAAGTTTGGAGAAAGATAGAAGAAAGGAAATCGTGTCTCCTTGGACTGAAGGAGACTACTCTGCTATTGCACTAAGCAACTCTAGGTAGCACATTCTCAGGGGGAGCAATCTTGAAGTTTCATTTTAATGCTCCTATGTATTTGCTTGATTACCTGAGGATGAAAGTCAAGTAGTCAGGGATGTTGTTGTATAGTTGTCAAAGTGTGTTTTCAGTTCTTATAATTTGTGGAAGTGTCATGAAGGGTGGTGATTAAATTGAGAGTTGTCTTTATTGGTAGTATTGCTATATGTCATTGTTGTACTGGTGATGGTTCTTACTGCCACTGTCCAAAGTTAAGGATTATAGCATTTTAGATAATTTGGTTAGTGAAAGAATGTTTCTCTAGCCGCATTTATGTGTTTCGATAAAAGCAGTATGTATTTGAACTACACATTGATGTTTAGTTTGTTAGATCTATTATGATGCTGAGGTGAAAAATATTGAATTCTGATCATTGATTCATGTTTAGCTCATCAAGATGAGCAACTTTGCTTTGTGAATCTTACCTATCCGAGGTCTAGAAGTATGAGTTTGAGTAAGGTGCACCATAGTTGGTTGTGAAGTGTTTAACAAAATATTGTCTCCTGATTCAAACAGTTGAAAGTTAGGTGTGACCAGCGGTGACTATAGGAAACATAGACCAAGTTGAAAATGTAAAAAGGGATTTGGTTGGTGTTGTGATATAGTGTTTTATGCTTGCACAGAGTTGGCAGTAAAATTGCAGTGTCGGTATAATGTTGGACAAAAGTTGGTACAAGTCCACCAAACCAGATATTGTGCAGGAAGTATGCATGGTAGCACAATTTCAAGCTAATCCCAAGGAGACTCATGTGACAACATTATGGTGGTTGATTTCTAAAACATCATTGAAGGGAAAATTATTGTTTGTGGTTTCCTTTTTTGAAAGTGGTTGGTTGAATGCATCAAGGTTTTCTAAATTGAGAGTTG
This sequence comes from Wollemia nobilis, assembly GCA_028583015.1. Lineage (NCBI taxonomy): Eukaryota > Viridiplantae > Streptophyta > Pinopsida > Araucariales > Araucariaceae > Wollemia > Wollemia nobilis. The sequence goes on from JAQPPZ010003427.1 coordinate 1,686,184, forward strand.
TGTTTAAACCTTGTGTTATAAGCATAGTGGTTGAAGCCCATTGGTTATGAAAGAACTTGAGTTAGAAAAGAACATGAGTATCATTGTTATGTGATATTTGTGGTTGAGCATTGTTGGAATTATTTGAGTTGGTTGATACATACTTGGACTAGGGTTGTATGGGAGAGAGTTGTCCCTTGTGATGATTGGTTGAGTTGATTTGATTAAGCCTAGTCAAGTTATGTGTGAAGTGATTTTTAAAGTTCTATGAAGTGGATTTGATTTGAGATTGCCATTCATTATTGAGTTCATATTGATTACTACTTGAGCATGATTGATTAAGCCTTTGAGAAGGCCCTTGGGAAATATTTGAGGACAATGTTGGGACAGATTTCTAGAGCAGATTTGGGCAAGTTCTTGGTGAGACTGCTAGAGAAGATTCAGACAAGTTCTTAGTGAGCTTGGTGGAGCAGATTTGGATAGGTTTTTTTTATGAGTTTATTATTCAGCATTGGACAAGTTCTATGTGAGCTTGTTAAGTAGGTTCTATGTGAGCCTATTGAGCAGGTTCTTAGTGAGCCTATTGACTGAGATTTGGAGGTGACAGAGTACAGAGAGACAAAGTCTTCTATAATATCACAAGGGTACTATGGAGTATGGATTATGGTATCCTAAAGATGCAAATTGGGCAGGATGTGTAGATGACAGAAAGAGTACCAGTGGAAGTGCATTCTATCTTGGAGACATATTGGTCACATAAAACAGTAAGAAACAAGAGTTATTTTCCTTATCCATAGTAGAGGTAGAATATTTTGTAGCAACAACGTGTTGTACGTAGGAGAAAGTTGCAGAAAGTGATGTTAAGTTGGATTTGTATTCCAACAACAGATTGTGGAGTGGTCACATTTCCCAAGAATTGACTAGCTATCGGGATCACATTCTCAAGGGGAGCATTTGTGTATTTGTTTATCTTTTTGCTCATGTTTGTAATTTTTGCTAACTGTAATAATTTGTGCCTAAGAATGTTGTGCATAGACTCAGGGGGAGTCTGCAGTAGCCCTTTGGTATTATTGTCAAAAGGGGAGAAGAATTACAAGAAAATTGCACATGTGTTGCCAACAATTCCAAAGGGGGAGATTGTTGAGCAAGGTGCAACAAATAGTATTGTCATTGTTGTCAACACAGTCAAACAGATCTATTGATGCAGTGGACAGGAAGTTCAAAAGCTAGTCAGATGCAGAAGACAAGAGTTCAAAGGTTACTCAAAGTATGTACAGTGATTTTCCAAGAAGACCGAAGTGGACCACTTGCAAAAGATCAAAGAAAAAGACAAGTAAGAAAAGTGTCGCGATATCGCGACATATATAGCAGGCAAGAAAAAATGTCATGATTTTGTGACATGTTGGAAGAGAGAGAAGAAGAAAGAAAAATTGTCATGATTTCGTGACATGTTGGAAGAGAGAGAAGAAGAAAGAAAAATTGTCACGATTTTGTGACATGTTGGAAGAGAGAGAAGAAGAAAGAAAAAATGTCATGATTTCGCGACATGTTGGAAGAGAGAGAAGAAGAAAAAAAACTGTCATGATTTCGTGACATGTTGGAAGAGAAAGAAGAAGAAAGAAAAACTATCGCGATTTCGTGACACGTTGGAAAGAAAAAGAACAAGTGGAAAAATTGTCATGATTTCATGACATGTTGGAAGAGAAAAAGGCAAGTGGAAAAACTGTCATGATTTCGTGACATGTTGGCAGAGAAAAAGGCAAGTGGAAAAACTGTCGTGATTTCGTTACATGTTGGAAGAAAAAGAGAAACCAGGGAGAAGTTTTTTGATTTCACGACAAGTTCGAAGAAAGAGAACAAGTTTGAAAAGTGTCACGATTTTGTGACATGTCACAGTTTCGTGACTAAAATAGGAGAGAGAAAGTGAGTTGGAAAAGTGTCATGATTTCATGACATGTCACATTTTTGCGACTTGAAAGCACAGGAAGGAAGAGAAAGAAAAAGTGTCACGATTTCGTGACATGTCACATTTTCATGACTCAGAAAGCGTAGGAAGGAAGAGAAAGAAAAAGTGTCATGATTTCGTGACATGTCGCATTTTCGTGACTTGAAAAGTGTAGGAAGGCAAAGAAGGAAAAGTGTCATGATTTCGTGACATGTCACATTTTCGTGACTTGAAGAAAGCAGGAAGGCAGAGAAGGAAAAGTGTTGTGATTTTGCGACATGTCGCATTTTTGCGACAAAATTAGAGACGAAGTGTACGGAGGTGAAAGTGTTGCGATATTGTGACATGTAGCATTTTCGTGGGCCAAAGCAAAGAGAAATAGGAGAGAGAAAATAGTGTCGCGATATCACGACATGTTGTATTTTCGCTGGTCAAAGCTAAGAGAAAGAGCATGGAGAAAAAGTGTCGTGATATCGTGACATGTATTTTTGGGGGCCAAAGCAAAGAGAAAGCGCTAAGGAGAAAAAGTGTCGTGATATTGTGACATGTATTTTCGGGGGCTGAAGCAAAGAGAAAGCACTAAGGAGAAAAAGTGTCGCGATATCGCGACATGTCACGGTTTCGCGACCCAAAGGCAAGATAAAGCATACAGATGAAAAAGTGTCACGATATCGCTACATGTTGTATTCTCATGGGCCAAAGCCAAGAGAAAGCATACGGATGAAAAAGTGTCATGATATCGCTACATGTTGTATTCTCGCGGGCCAAAGCTAAGAGAAAGTGTATGGACGAAAAAGTGTTGTGATATCGTGACATGTGTTTTCATGGCAACAGTACAAAAGAGTTATAGGGGCAGTTGAGGCCAATGAAGATCGATGTAAGCTGACGAAGATTAGGGTTTGTAACTGACAAATATTAGGGCTTATAGCTAACTAAGATTAGGGTTTACAACCGACTGAGATTAGGGTTTTCATCATGAAAATGTTGTTATAAAAGCAGGGCTATTTGGATAATTGAAGAAGCATTGAATATGTCATCGAATGTGAGTCGAAGTGTGAAATGCAGCTGCAAGAGCACAGAAATCACAGAAGCAATGAGATGATGGCGAAGTGCGCAAAGTAAGCAAAGTTTGATCATAGTGCGCAGAGAGCAAGTCGAGTCGAATCATGCTGAGTGTGAAATTAACAAAGGAAGCAGAGAGTGTGAAATTTGATCATAGTGTGTAGAGAGGGAGAAGACGATCATGAAGTATGAATGTGATGAAGCAGAGATGTGCAAAGTTCAAAGATAGTGTGTAGAGTGCAAATTTTGGTTGTAGTGTGCAGTGTGCAAGTCATCGAATCATTCTAAGTGCGAAGATCACAAAGGAAGTAGAGTGCACAAAGGGGAGAAGATGATCACTTGACAATGAAGCAGTAGATTATGCGAGGTGATAGCACAGAGAGATTAGAGTACACAGAGGACACAAACATGAAGCAGACCAGTCAGGGTCTTGTAAAAGCAAAGGTATCTCATTATCATTCTTCTAGTTTTAGAATTGAAGTCCAAGTTGGTGCTTTGCATAAGGGTTTGGTGCTCCTTCCAGTTGGTGCTGACAAATCATGGGTTGGTGCTCCTTTTTGTTGATATAGATAAATTAGGGGTTGGTGCTCCTTCCAGTGGGTGCTAGTAAACTATTTGTAAAAGTTGTTGCTTTGCAAAGGCTAGATTTGGATGGTAGTCCAAGTAGTCATTTTGAGGAGTAGCCACATTGGTGAACCTCGTTAAATCTTGTGTTGTGTGATGTTATCTTGATGTACTTGCTTTATCTGGTTTTAAAGTTTCATTATTTTAGTTTTAAGAGTTGTTATAAAATTGATTAAAGAGCTACACTGATTCACCCCCCCCTCTCAGTGCCATTGTAAGACTAATAGGTGTGATCTACCCAATGATATAAAGGTACCATTGTGAGAAAGGCCAAATGGATTGAATTGGTTGAAGAGCTTGTGAAATACGGTATGTGAGGTTGGCATATTATTGGTATTTTATGCATTGCTTGACATATTCATAGCAGTCATGTTCCATTTTGGGCCAATAGTAGCGCATGCATAAGATACACTTGGTGATAGCCATGCCATTGAAGTGACCAATGTAAGTACCATCATGGATTTCTTGTAGTACCCACTAGGATTCATGTAGCTCGAGGTAACGTAGGAGAATACCATTGTAACCATGATGGTAGAAGATGTCCCTCAATAGTGTATAATGAATGGTACATTGTTTACCCTGTATACATATTTTGTAATGTGATTTGATTTGATTTTTTACATGCATGGATGTAAAGTGATATGGATTATTTTTTGATTTAGAGAATGAAATGTGTAGACTATATGCCATATTATGCTAGCACCATAGACGATGTACATTGCACCAAATCATATGTAATGTTTTCATGAGACTTATTTAATGGATTTGTGAATAATGTAACTGAAATGAATGAGGTGAATGACATGTTGTTTAGGGAATGAACATTATATTTTCATGAGACTCAAACACTATAGTCAACTGATCAAAAGTTGTATACTAATCATGCAGGACTTTTTGACAAGGTACAAATCTTCTAGGATAACCAAGGTACTTAATATCCCTATGTGTGCAAGTGAGTTCATTCCTATGAGATGCATAAGGATACTGCCAGTGCCAAGTAAGCTCTCAACCAAACATGTACTAAGGATCACCCAATGGATGCCACCATCCTACGTTTTGTACTAAGTATGACTAGACCACTAGGCAATCTAGGTTACCAAATATAGCTCATCCACATGCAAACATTGGTCTACACACTCCTAAAAGCTAATATGGTAGACATATCATCATGTGGGAGGCTATCGCCATTTATGGATACGCTATCCATAAAACCTATAATGAGGATCACCTGATGGTTTTCCAAATGCTGAGAATTCTAGGGATTCAAGTTTGACTCTCTACTTTCTTGAATTTTATTGGGATACTTGTGTTGGCAATTTTGGGTACCTTGGGTACATTGCCTTTGCTCAAGTATAGTAGTTTTCATTGATGTCAAAGAAGTTCTTGATGCAATTTGATTTGTTGTCAAGGAATGTGTTTTGATGAAGGTTTAAACTGGTCAGTGAGTTTCCAAGAAGATCAGGGTAACCTAGTTGCAAAAGATCAAGAAAAATACAAGTAAGAAAAAGTATGCAGGCGGCTGGAAAAACTATCATAATTTCGTGACATGTTTGAGGAGAGAGAAAGTTTAGGCAAAAATGTCATGATTTCATGACATGCTGGAAGACAAATACAAAGCTGGCAAAACTGTCACGATTTCGTGACATGTTGGCAGAGAAGCAGAGCAAGATGGAAAGTGTCATGATTTCGTGACATGTCGCATTTTCGTGACTTGGAAGGTGCAGAAAGGCAGAGAAGGAAAAGTGTCGCGATTTCGCAACACATTTCCAAGAAGGTTGTACGGACAAAAAAGTGTCATGATTTTGCGACATGTTGCAGAAGAGAGAGTCCGCAGTGTGAGCTGTCGCGATTTTGCAACAAGATCGATGAGAGAGAAAGTTACTCAGGAACTGTCATGATTTTGTGACATGATGCAAAGTTCCAAGTGAGGACTGTCACGATTTCACAACATGCTGCAAAAGTCTAAGTATGGACTGGCACAATTTCACAACATGCTAAAAAGCTTGAAATAAGAAGCATCATGATTTTGTGACATGCAACAAAGGGAAGAGTCTGAAATCCAGCAGCGTTGTAATTTTGTGATAGGCAGTGGAGAAAGCGTTTGAAAGCCAGAAGTGTCACGATTTTGTGATAGGAAGTGGAGAAAGCGTTCGAAAGCTAAAAGTGTCACAATTTCGTGACAGGCAATGGAGAAAGTGTTCGAAAGCCAGAAGTGTCACGATTTCGTGACAGGTTGAAAGAAAAGCTTTCGAAAGCTGAAAGGGTCATGATTTCACGACAGGCTACAAAGAAGTTGTATGGATGTAGAAAGTGTCACAATTTTGTGACAGGTTGAGATGGCAGCTTGCAGTGGAGATGATGTCGTGATTTCACGACAAAGTGAAGATGATGTCAGCAAAAATCATAAGTGTCACAATTTCATGACAAAAGCTAAAAGGAAGGTCATGAAGACTAAAGTGTCACGATTTCATGACAAAAAGTGAGATGATGTCAGCAAGAGGCAAAGATGTCACGATTTCATGACAGAAGCACAAAGGAAGTCATCAAAGGCCAAGGTGTCACGATTTCACAATAGAAGTGAGATGACGTCAGCAAGAGGCAAAGGTGTCATGATATCGTGACAAAAGCACAAAGGAAGTCGACAAAGGCTAAGGTGTCATGATTTCATGACAGTAGGCTATAGAAGGTGTATGACTGTAAAAGTGTCATGATATTGCGACATGTTGTAGTTTCACGACAGAAGCTACAGGGAAGTGACAGAGGCAGCAGATGTGGTTGAAGCCGATAGAGTTAACCTTGAGCCGACGAAGTGTAGGGTTGTACAACTGACGTTGCTTTAGGGAGATACAGCCGACTAAGATCAAGAGTCTAATCTTGAGATTGTCAATATAAAAGGAGGGTTATTCGAAGAGTTTTAATTATCTATCGAAGTGTGCACTCGAAGAGTGATGTTCACAAATTTAGTGCGACTATAAAGTTTGATCGTCGAAAAAGCAGTGTAAAGATCGATAGTAGTATAAGAGTGCATTTCATCAAATCTTCTAAGTGCAAGAGATTGTTAGGAAATAGAGTGCACAAAGACGATACTACTATGAATGCGTAGAATTGCAAATATTGTTGTTCGATCGAGTGCAGCTGTGACTACGAGATAATTATGAAGGACTATATTTTTGTAGAACAGAGGAAGAGGACACTTGTGCCAGACCGAAGGACAGTGTTTGGTGCAGATTCGAGGACCAGATTTGCGGTGATAGAGTTGAGGACAAAGATCTCCAGCTAGAGCAGGGAAGACAGGTGTCTTCTATGGATATAGTTCCACTTGCTAAGGGCAGAGGAGGTAGAGGTTCTCTAGAGGATCACCAATAAGAGCAGAGCGAGGGAAAGGTATCTCCTTTGGGTTGGTGCCCATAAACATTGTAACAGGGAAAGGTTTTCCCAGAGGTTGAATTGATAAAATTTAGAGAGAAATTTTATCCGTGGGGTAGCCCATTTTGGGTAAACCACATAAATTGCTGTCTCCTTTATGAATTATTTGTTGTGCATTGCCTGATTACTACTGTTAATACTGCTATCTATATTCTACATAATATTGTTTTGAAAGCTGAGTTGAAAGAAAAGTTAAAAGTGGTCTTATACTGTTCACCCCCCCTCTCAGTATAAGCTTGTGTTCTTCAATTGGTATCAGAGTAGGTTCCTTCGAAAAGGTTTAACAGCCAGAAGGAAGAACTAGTTAAGAACAAAATGGATTTCTCAGGTAGCAATACAGCACCTATTCTTGATGGATCAGATTTCAATATGTGGAGTGAAATAATGAAAGTTTATCTAATAGCACTTGGTCATGAGGTATGGGAAGTGATTGAAGATGAATACACTATTCTTGAACATGGTCCTTATACCAAATAAGATAGGCTCATGCTTCATAGCAATTCAAAAGCCATGAATGCAATATTGAGAGGCTTACAGAAAGCAGATCTCACCAAAGTTATTCACTGCAAGACAGCTAGTGAAATGTGCAAATAATTGTAGGTGGTTCATACAAGTGATGCAAATGTTCGAAAGGCCAAATTGAGACATTTTAAAGGTATGTTTGAACAACTCAAAATGAATGATGATGAAAATATTAGTGACTACATGCTTTGTATGGATGAGATTGTTAACTCCATAAAAAACCTAGGTCTTGAGGTTGTTGAAAATGATGTGTGTGATAAGATTTTAAGATCTCTTCCTAATAGATTTAGTGAAAATATTTTTGCTATTGAGGAAGCTAAAGATTTAGATAAATTGAAAAAGGATGAGCTCCATAGTATTCTTGCAGCATTTGAGCTGAGAACTCAAGTGAAAGTTGATGTCAAGAAAGAGGCAGCTTTCAAAGCTACCAAGAAATCAAAGGGCAAATAGATTCAAGAGAGTGATGAGTCTTCTAGTGATGAAGAGGCATATTACAGCAAAAAAGGCAAGTTCTCTAGAAAACACAAAAGCAAGAAAAACATAAGATGTTTCAACTATGGAAAGTTTGGTCATTATGCTATTGACTATACTTTTTCCAAGAATGAAAGTGATGAAGATATACAGGATGTTAAGAGCAAGGATTCTGAAAAGCACAGTATTTCGAGAAGAACAAATATGAGCACAGCAATCAAGGGAAGAGGCATTCACACAAGAATAAGAAGAGCTTCTACCTAGACAAAGCAAGTAAGTTTTCTAACAGTGATAGTGAAAGTTCTTCTAGTGATGATGAAAATGAGATGTTGTTCATTTCAGAAAAAGAGGAAGAACCGAAACATAAATTCATTGTCATGAAATGTTTTAGATGTGGAAATTTTGGGCACCTTGAGGATGATTGCACAAACAATGAATTGGTTGCTAGTATGTATGAGGATGCTTCAAAAAATGATAAGGAATAATCTTGTATGTTTTTTGAAAAGGGTAGCACCTCTAGTGACAAGAAATCTGAAAAAGGCCTTGATGATTCAAAATGCAATAAAATAGAGGATCTTGAATGTGAACTTACTAATGCTCTTAGTGTCTTGAAAAAGGAAAGAAAGAAGAATGCTAGACTCAAGGATGAATTAGATGAATTTTGTATGGAGAGAGATGAACTCATAAAAAATCTTGACATCTCTATGGCCAAGACACAAGAACTCAAGAATGAGTTAGAATCTAAGATGCTTGAGTATAATGAATTAGAACAAAAAATGGCTGCCATGAAAGAGGAAAATAAAGAATACAAGGATAAGTTGTACAGGTTTCAAGATAGCTCCAAAAGGGTTAAGTCTCTCATCCAAAGCCAAAGAAATCCATCAGATAAAACAGGCCTTGGTTTTGTTAAACCACCCAAAAATCAGGTTGGGGAATCAAGTAAGAGATTTCAGAAAGAAGAGAGTTTTGATGAAGAGAGTATTTCAGAGAAAGAGTCCGTAAGTGATAAATGTGCAGAAACAAAAAACAAAATTCTGAATGCGAAAAAGAAGTTTTCGGGTCCCAAGAGGTCAAACAGAAGAATATTTCACGGAAGATGTTTTGTGTGTCACGGGTTTGGCCACATGGCTTCGCAGTGCATGACTCAAGTAAGAAAGATAAATGTCAATTTCAGGGGCTGTAATTTATTTCAAAGGTATTGCTACTCTTGTAATAATTTTGGGCACAAGGCAATTTTTTGCAAGGCAAATAACAGGAACTGGGTTAGTCAGAACAGGCTGATTCAAAGAATAGCTATGCCCAAAAGAAATAATATTGTTACTTGCTATAAGTGCAATAATGCAGGTCACACAGCCAGACAGGGCAGAACTAAACTGCCAAAGTATAGGAACAATAAAATTAATATGAACAGGTCCATGGATCAAGGCGTGAACAAAAATAAGGATGAGAACAAAAACAAGAAAAGTGACAAAAATAGAAATATGGACAAAGAGTTCAAGAGAAGGCCTGACAAAGAAACTGTAGACACTGATGATGATGAGTGCCTAATGGGATTTATACTCCCAACCCTTTTCTAATCACCTCATCAGGAGGTGGGAGAGGGACTAAGCTAAGTAGCTCATTCTTAGTCCCGAGCCCCAAAGGTGACCCTTTGTCATTGATGACAAAGGAGTAGAGATTTGAGTAAGGGGGAGAGATATGAGTAAGGGGGAGAGCTTCTATGTGAAGAGAAAAGCTTCAATTTAGGGGGAGAAAAACTTCAAAGAAATATTCTCAGTTGTCAGCTCAGATTGCTTTCAGTTTTGGCTCTTGAAGATGTGTTTTTAGTAAAGGGTTGCCATCAATGACAAAGGGGGAGATTGTTGGCAATTTTGGGTACCTTGGGTACATTGCCTTTGCTCAAGTATAGTAGTTGTCATTGATGTCAAAGAAGTTCTTGATGCAATTTGATTTGTTGTCAAGGAATGTGTTTTGATGAAGGTTTCAACTGGTCAGTGAGTTTCCAAGAAGATCAAGGTAACCTAGTTGCAAAATATCAAGAAAAAGATAAGTAAGAAAAAGTATGCAGGCGGCTAGAAAAACTGTCGTGATTTCATGACATGTTTGAGGAGAGAGAAAGTTTGGGAAAAAATTTCATGATTTTGTGACATGCTGGAAGACAGAGACAAAGCTAGAAAAATTGTCACGATTTCGCGACATGTTGGCAGAGAAGCAGAGCAAGATGGAAAGTTTCGCGATTTCGCGACATGTCGCATTTTTGTGACTTGGAAGGTGCAAAAAGGTAGAGAAGGAAAAGTGTCACGATTTCACAACACATTGCCAAGAAGGTTGTATGGACGAAAAAGTGTCATGATTTCATGACATGTTGCAGAAGAGAGAGTCCGCAGTGTGAGCTATCGTGATTTTGCGACAAGATCAATGAGAGAGAAAGTTACTCAGGAACTGTCATGATTTTGTGACATGATGCAAAGTTCCAAGTGAGGACTGTCACAATTTCTCAACATGCTACAAAAGTCTAAGTATGGATTGGCATGATTTCATGGCATGCTGAAAAGCTCGAAATAAGAAGTGTCATGATTTCGCGACATGAAGTAAAGGGAAGAGTCTGAAATCCAGTAGTGTCACGATTTCGCGACAGGCAGTGGAGAAAGCGTTCGAAAGCCAAAAGTGTCATGATTTCACTACAAGAAGTGGAGAAAGCGTTCGAAATCTAGAAGTGTCATGATTTCATGACAGGCAGTGGATAAAGCGTTCGAAAGCTAGAAGCATCATGATTTCATGATAGGTTGCAAGAAAAGCTTTCAAAAGCTGAAAGGGTCACGATTTCGTGACAGGCTACAAAGAAGTTGTATGGATGTAGAAAGTGTCACGATTTCACGACAGGTTGAGATGGCAGCTTGCAGTGGAGATGATGTCACGATTTCATGATAGAGTGAAGATGACATCAGCAAAAATCATAAGTGTCATGATTTCACGACAAAAGCTAAAAGGAAGGTCATGAAGACTAAAGTGTCACAATTTCATGACAGAAAGTGAGATGACGTTAGCAAGAGGCAAAGATGTCATGATTTCACAATAGAAGCACAAAGGAAGTCGTCAAATGCCAAGGTGTCATGATTTCATGACAAAAGTGAGATGACATCAGCAAGAGGCAAAGGTGTCACGATATCACGACAGAAGCACAAATGAAGTCGACAAAGGCCAAGGTGTCACGATTTTGTGACAGCAGGCTATAGAAGGTGTATGGCTATTAAAGTGTCGCGATATCGCGACATGTTGTAGTTTCATGGTAGAAGCTACAGGGAAGTGATAAAGGTAGCAGAGGTGGTTGAAGCCGACAGAGTTAACCTTGAGCTGACAAAGTGTAGGGTTGTACAGCTGACATTGCTTTAGGGAGATACAATCGACTAAGATCAAGAATCTAATATTGAGATTGTCAATATAAAAGGAGGGCTATTTGGAGAGTTTTAATTATCGATCGAAGTGTGCGCTCGAAGAGTGATGTTCACAGATTTAGTGCGACTGTAAAGTTCGATCATCAAAAAAGTAGAGTGCAAAGATCAATAGCATTATAAGAGTGCATTTTGTCAAATCTTCTAAGTGCAAGAGATTGTAATGAAACAGAGTGTGCGAAGACGATACTGCTGTGAATGCGTAGAAGTGCAAATATTGTTGTTCAATTGAGTGCATCTATGACTGCGAGATAATCATGAAGGATTGTATTTTTGTAGAACAAAGGAAGAGGACACTTGTGCCAGACAGAAGGACTGTGTTTGGTGTAGATTCGAAGACTAGCTTTGCGATGATAGAGTTGAGGACAGAGATCTCCAACCATAGCAGGGAAGACAGGTGTCTTCTATGGATAGAGTTCCACTTGCTAAGGGCAGAGGAGGTAGAGGTTCTCTAGAAAATCACCAATAAGAGCAGAGCTAGGGGAAAGTATCTCCTTTGGGTTGGTGCCCATAAACATTGTAACAGGGAAAGGTTTTCCCAAAGGTTGAATTGATAAAATTTAGAGAGAAATTTTATCTGTGGGGTTGCCCGTTTTGGGTAAACCACGTAAATTGTTGTGTCTCCTTTATGAATTATTTGTTGTGCATTGCTTGATTACTGTTGTTAATACTGCTATCTATATTCTGCATAATATTGTTTTGAAAGTTGAGTTGAAATAAAAGTTAAAAGTGGTCTTATACTGTTCACCCCCCCCTCTCAGTATAAGCTTGTGTTCTTTAACTTGCTCTCATATAGAGTGATAATAATTACTGTTTATTTTTCTCTTTTTAGTGATATTAATCACTATTTATTTTGAGTTTTTTCTCTTTCTCTTGAGTAATGGATTTAAATTTTGAGTGATGGGGATCACTATTCTTGTGTTTTTTTGTGTGCACTTTTTTATTTTTGTATTTTTGTACTTGGAATTTTTGCTTTGTGGGGATTTGCAAATTTAGACTGTTGCAAACATGTGACAATGTGGGATTTTGATGACAACCACTTATTATTGTGGGGGGAATTAGGTAGGGGAAAACTTGTCCTTTTCCCAACTCTCAGCATTATTGAACCATTCTCATAGGGAGATGAGCAGGATGACCTTTTCGCTTAAGGTAACCTAGACCACTTCATGGATTTCATATGTCTTTGTGCAAAAATTGGATTGTTAATGATTAATTGTGTTTAGGATATGATGTACACGAGGCATAATCTAGGCAAGATTCTACCTCCTAAAAGTCACGCTAGCCTTCTACAAAATCTGAGTAGAGACTGGATATGTTTGAGTGACCAAAAACCCTACTGAAATTCTAAACAAATGGCTAAGTGAAGGGAATAGACATGACTATGGAAACGGGAAAAATGTGGGTGAAAATGATAATTGTGGTATTGAACTATGAGTACTTTTACAACATTGATTTTGAGTGGTAAGTAGTGTACCATCATTGTGCTAGACATGTATGAGCAAATCTAAAATGTAAAGTGCTAATGATGAATATGCCTACATGCAAGCAAAGATAAAATGCAATGGGATTCAATGTGATGTGATACAATATGTTTGAATTTTTGAAATTTTGATGATGTTTTTTTTAATTTTTTATTGATATGTATATACTTGTGACCAACAAGCTTATTTGGGGATCATTGGGACATTTGGGGGGGACCAAAGGGCTTATGGATTCCTTTGGGGATTTTAGGGTTGACCTAGATATTCGTAGAAAGTCTAGGAGCATTTTTATTTGACCTAGATGGTGAAAACCTACTAGGAGCCTTTTGGGTGACCTAGACGGTGAAAACCTGCTAGGAGCCTTTTGGGTGACCTAGATGGGAAACAACACTTAAAAAGTGTCTACGACTACCTATGGGATTTTTTTTGCAACCAAAGGGCTTATGGATGCCTTTGGGGCTTTTAGGGTTGACCTAGAAAATCGTAGATAGTCCAAGAGTGTTTTTATTTGACCTAGACGATGAAAACCCACTAGGAGCATTTTGGGTGACCTAGACGGGTAGTGGCACTTAAAAAGTGTCTACGACTACCTAGAGGTATTTGGTTGCAACCAAAGAGCTTATGGATGTATTTGGGACTTTTAGGGTTTATCTAGATGATCGTAGATAGTCCAGGAGAATTTTTATTTGACATAGATTGTGAAAACCCGCTAGGAGCCTTTTGGATGACCTAGATGGGTAATGGCAGTTAAAAAGTATCTACGACTACCTAGGGGTATTTGGTTGTGACAAAATGGCTTATGGATGCATTTTGGGCTTTTAGGGTTGACCTAGATGATCATAGATAGTCCAGGGGCATTTTTATTTGAAATAGATGGTGAAAACCCACTAGGAGCCTTTTGGGTGACCTAAAAGGGTAGTGGCACTTAAAAAGTGTCTACGACTGCCTAGGGGTATTTGGTTGTGACCAAAGGACTTATGGATGCCTTTGGGGATTTTAGGGTTGACCTAGATGATCGTAGATAGTCCAGAGGTGTTTTTACTTGACCTAGATGATGAAAACCTGCTAGGAGCCTTTTGGGAGCTCTCTAAGCATGAAATGACTACAAGTGAAGGATGTTCAAGGGTTCAGGATACTTTAAACCTTCAAGGGAGGCCAGGTGATAAGTTTTGGGCCCAATTTAACTAGTGATGATAAAGGGACCTAACCATTTTGTGGAAAATTTGTCTTGTAGGTGGGATGGCAAGCTAAAGTTCTGTTGGTTCTCTTTTAGGATGAGATCACCAACTTGAAAGTCTCTAAGATGGACTTTCATATTGTAGGCTCTTTTGAGACACTCTTGATACACATGTAGATGCTAAAGAGAATTAATGCGATGTTCATACAATGATGTAAGTTGATCTAGGTGAGCTTGTCATGTAGTATCATCATCGATAAACTCCTACATGGATATGCGCAATGATGGGATTTCCATCTCTAGAGGCATGATTGCCTCAACACCATACACTAGTGAAAATGGGGTTGCCCTAGTGGGTGTCCGAATGCTAGTGCAGTAAGCCCATAGGGCAAGCAACATTTGTGTGTGCCAATCAGTATGATTCTCTTTGACTATTTTCTTCAATATAGTAATTAATGTCTTGTTTGATGCTTCTGCTTGCCCATTTGCTTGTGGATAATAGGGTGTTGAAAAGTTGTGCTGGATATTATATTTTGTTGTCAAAGCATGTACATATTTATTCTTGAATTATTTCCCATTATCCTAAATAATCTTGGATGGAATACCAAAATGACAAATGATATTATGCAATATGAACTCCGCTATGCGAGGTCCTATCGCAGTGGTAAGGGGGATTGCTTCCACCCACTTTTTAAAATACTCGATATCCATAATGATAAATGTGTGATGTACCAAGGATGCAGAGGATATTTTCTCGATTAAATCCAATCCCCATTGTGAAAATGGCCAAGCTGATTGGATCGGTTGCAAGGCTTGAGAAGGTACATGTGTCAAGTTAGCATGGTGTTGAAATTTCATGCACTTCCTCACATATGCACAACAATATCACTCTAAATTTGGCCAATAATAGCCCATGCAAAGAATGCACTTTGTGATGGCCATGCCACTGAAATGGCCACCACAAGTACCATCATGTGCTTGGGCCATCGTCCAAGTCGATTCTTAATTCTATAAGCAATGAAGGAGGATTCCTTCGTAGCTTCGATGGTATAAGATGTCCCCTAACAAGACAAACTTTGCTAACTTCAATTTAAATGTCCTCTTGGTAGCATGTGATAATCCAGGGGGGATATTACCAAGCTTTAGGTACTCTCTAATTGGTGTGCACCAGTCCTACTGTGTGGAAGCCTCGATTGCATGAATTGTCTATCCCTCATGAAGTTCATCCTGAGCAAATGCTAATTGAGAAATAACTTGTAACAATAGCACTTTTTTGCTATCAAAAGGGGTTTGGGGGAACAAATTCCCCCAAGTGGCATGATTCAAGTGCTTTTGAATGTACAAAAATCTCTCTTTATGAGGTTCTATTTGAATCAAGTGGACTTCTAGCGTGGTTTGAGTGCTCTCATGCTCAATCATTGATTGTGATAGCATCTTTAATTGAATGGTTGTCATATCATCTATGGGGTCTTGTGGGATCAGGGACCCTAAGTAGGCCATTGTATCCATAAAATGATTAGATGATTGAGGGAGTGCCTCAATGTCATACCATTCAAAATTTACCAAGAGTTTATCCACAAGGTCTTTGTAGGCTTGCAGAACTAGGCACTTGCACTGGTAAATTCCTTTGACCTGGTTCACTATAAGCAAGGAGTCACCAAATATATTGAGTTTGTTTATTTTCATGGTGATAGCCATTTGAAAACCTATGATAAAGGCTTTGCACTTGGCATTTTTATTGGTACACGGGAAATTAAGTTTAAATGACAAGGGTATGGAAACTCCATGTGGTGTGAAAAACATGATTCCTATGCCAGCCCCTTGCTTGTATTTGGAGCCATCGAATAAAAGAGTCATATCTACCTGTGACTTAGGCTTGTTAGAATTGGGCGATTATGATATTTGTAAGACTCCATCATCGAGAAGCTCCATGCTAAGAGGCTGATCATCCTGGAGAGGAGCCTTTGCAAGTTGATCAGTAATGACCTTGCCCTTGATCAAATTTTGTCCTACAAATTCCAGGTTGAATTATGTCAACAACATGATCCATTTTATCCTACGACTACTATGATAAGTATGACTCATCATGTATTGCAATGGATTCTCTTTAGATACAACATACGTAGTGTGGTTGAGCATATAGTGTTGTAGCTTCTTGGTAGCAAAAACCATTGCTAGACATAACTTTTCAACATATGCATACTTGATATCATAGCTCACCAGGGTGCGATTGAGATATTATGAGGCATGTTCCTTATGCAATTCATTATTTTTGGCTAACATGACACCCAATGCAGTCTCAATAGCTGAGATATATAATCGAAACGGTACCCCTGGTCTAGGTGGAGCTAACACTGGCAGCCAAGCTAGGTATTGTTTAATTACGTCAAAGGCATCCTGAAATTCATCATCCCAGTGGAATGCGACCCCCTTATGCAAAAAAAATTCATGGGTCTACACTTGTCCTAAAATTGTGCTATGAAGTGTTTGATGGATGCAATCCTCCCCTGCAAGCTACGAAGCTGCTTGATGGTAGTCGGGGGAGGCATTTCAAGGATTGACTTGACCTTCTTAGGGTCCATTTTTATGCCTCATTTGGAAACTATAAATCCAAAGAGCTTTCCAGATGTGACATCAAATACACACTTCTTGGGGTTCAGTCTCACATTGTGTTCAATAAGGTAATCAAGGACTTTTCACAAGACATCTAGGTGCTCATGACATAATAAAGATTTAGCCAGTAATTCATCCATGTAATATTCAAAAATTTTGTGCATGTAGTCATGGAATATATATTTCATGGCACGCTGGTATGTGGCACCAATATTTTTAAGGCCAAAGGGCATGACCTTGTAACAAAATGTTCCCAAGGTCATTGTGAATGTCATTTTGATCTAGTCTTTAGGGTTGATACAAATATGATTATACCTACATAATCCATCCATAAGGGAGAGCATTTTGTGTCCTATGGTGTCATATACCAGAGCATCGATGCTTGGAAAAGGAAAATAATCCTTAGGACTCGCTTTGTTTAGGTCTCAAAAATTAGTGCAAATATGAATCCTCCCATCAGGCTTCTTGATGGGGACCATGTTGGACAACCATGGTGGATAGTCTACAGAAATGATAAACTTGGCATCCAAAAATTTATGTAGATCATCTTTGACCATCAAGGCCACTGTTGAGTGTATATTTCTCAACTTTTTCTTGACAAGCTTGGCTTTGGGGTCAAGCATTAGATTATGGGTGACCAGATTATGATCTAGTCCTGACATGTCTTTGTAATACCATGTAAAAGCTACTTTCTTCTTCATGAGAAGGGCTATGTAATCATCTTGATCTTTGGGTAATATAATTTCCCCTAGCTTGATACATTATGGGTTTTTAGGATCTAAGTTGATATCTTTGTCAACCATAGGCTCAATTGACATATGCAACCCCTCTTCCAAATGGTGGGGAGTGGGGATCAAATGGATATTGTCAGATGGATTTAAATCCTTGATGGGAACCTTGGGTTCCTCCTAAGCATGGAAGACATCATGAGTTAGCCCAGTGGAGAAATAGAACAATCCACCACAAGCCCAATACTCAAAGGGTGATGGGGGTGAATCAGTACGATCCTAGTCAACAACATATAGATCTAGATAGCATGGCTTGGAAGGATTGGTTGGGTTATGAAGTGGTATGGTCAAATCAATGGATATCATATTTATGGAATGTGTCTAATCTCTAGGACCATGGGCATGTGACTGTATGCTGATATCATCTCCCACCTCCAAATGTGGTTCTGGAGGAATAGGGATCATCGAATCTTGTCTAGGGATAGACTATACGATGGTATCAATAGGCTCAAGGAGCTCCATGTGTGTGGGTGGGTTAGGGAAGACCTTGTTGTGGATATGGACTAAAATGATAGGCCTTGTCCTCAAGTGTGGGCCAATGTGCAACTAACTATAGACTTCTTCTATGTCGATGGGCTCGTGACGATGATGCAAGGAGGACCAAGGTATGCCCTCTCTATTTCATCCTCATAGTCACTATCATATATGGGAATATCATTTTTTCCTCTTGGTATCAAGAGATCATGTAAGTGTGGTCCCATATATGCTCATTCCTCATAATTATTATCATGGATGAGGACCTCTTCATTCTCACCTCGTAGTGCCTTAGGCTCATGAGGATCCAACTGCTCAAGTAAATTAATTACGCCCTCCCTAGGAGGTCTAGCTTCCTGTGGGTGAATTGGATATTAAGGAGGAAGGAGCTACTGCCAAAAAAGATCAAGGAAAGGGAAAATATGTATGAGGCCTTCCCATTGGTATTTAATTGGAACGATTTGCGAATGATCACTATTCGACTCAAAAGGGTCATATGGTGCCACCTTGTAACCCGAATCATAATTTGAGGTCCATTCATATGAGGTGCCTTGATATGATTCATCATAAACATGGGGACAACCTCGCAAACCTTCCCCTATCTCAAAATGTGGAAGAATATCACTAGGGATTGTGGGGTTCCCATCTGGCAGTTGGAAGTAGTCCCCAAGGGAGTAGACTATATTGGGATTGGCATAAGGGTCTTGGGCCAACCTGTCCATCTAGCCTATATTCAAGTGATTTAGGCCATCCATGAGGACATCTAGAGGTAAGGAATTGTTATGTCCCACTCTTGACTTGTCATAGGGTATTTGATATTACGGTTGATAAGGGATTCGTGTGCCCTACTCATACCAAACTAACCCATAACCATACCAATTGCATAGGTCAAGATACTTTAGGGTGAAATTAAGATTAGACAAGTAGTTAATGTGTTCTCCAAAATGCTCCTCATCCTCCTCCTGCTATTGGTAAAGTTTGATGCCATAGTCAAGACCCCATAGATAAAAAAAATTTGATTAGGGGGAATACCAAGAGGCATGCTAGTGCCTATGGGAATACGAGGTCCACCCATGTCTCACACTGACTCTATAGCATGAGTAGTGGTGACATTCCTAACCATGTACTCTACCAATCTAGTAGAAGCTAGATGCACTGTAACTTGGGGCTATGGATAGAAGAGGGATTAGAGTGATACTTGATCTAGATCATTGTTTGCCTCATGTGGTGTCTCTTCATCATCTAGGATAGGTATATCCTCTATAGAGATAGTGGATATGCTCGATTGGACCTCATAAATGGGCTGCTTCTCTAGATTCCTAGGAAAAGGATCCACTAGTGTACTAGGCATCCGAGGTAGAGCCAACGATGAGTATGGCATAGTATTCGATAGCGATAGGGTCAAAACTCGGTTGGATTTATTCGACTAAAAATCTAGATGTTTCTATGGCAAGGTTGACTCGGGTAACTACTGCACCATGTTGTAGTACTTGAAGGGCTCTAGGTCCATGGGGAAGACATGAACTTGCTCTTCGTGAGTGTACTTGAGGCACTGGTGAGCGATGGAAGGAATACACTTCATGTCCCTAATCCATGGTCTTCCTAACAAGATATTGTATGCCATATCACCCTCTAGGATGTAGCACATTGTAGGTATGACCATTTCTCCTACCTGAATAGGTAGGATGATTGTACCAACCGTTGAGCATATGGCATCATTGAATGCTCAAAGGGTGTAGGTAGATGTAACAATGTGGGATGTTGGGAGCTTCAGGTGCTTGAGAGTCATTGTAGTTATGATGTTACTTGAAGACCTAGTGTCTATCAACACTCTTGTTTAGGTTGTTCCATTCACACATGCGATGATGTGCAAAGGGGGATACACCATATCATGTAGGGCTGGTTTAAGTTCATATTCTCAAAAGGTAATCATTGGTTCCATGCATTATCGCACATGCCCCACAAAGTTGTTGAAGGAGTTAGACACCTGGGGGTGAAGCTCAATTACCTTAAGGATCTCCATCAAGGCTTCTCTATGAGGTTGTGATTGCTGGATGAGCTCATAGATGGATATTCAAGCAGATGTTATTCTTAAGCTTTAAGTGAGTTTACTCTTAATGTTGACTATAAACCTATATGGGAGGCTTAGTTTGGGAGGTAGTATAGGCTACGATGTCGAAGGGACATCACTTTGAGTCATAGGTGGTGTGGTTGGACTTGGATACCACCTATTTATTGTCACAATATTGACCATGCTAGCATACCCTTTCTTAGGATGGGTATGGTAAACCTCATTCACCTAGGGTACTAGTTTGGCCTACTTCACGTGGGAAGGCAAGGGGTCCTTAAATATCACCATCAATTGGTTGTTTCATGTGATAGGGTTATCTACCTAGAGGGTATTCCTATCAATTAGGTCTTGCACCAAGTGTTTGAATTTATAGCACATTTGCACATCATGCCTATTTTGCCTATAAAACTTGCAATATAGGTCTTATCTATATCCTTTGGGCTTCGGTGCATTTGGGTCGATAGGTTGACTATCAGGTAGATGGATCACATTGGCCACCAAGAGGTGATCAAACAATGAGTCCATAGATTTTGCAATGGGCGTGAATTGTCATTTGGGGTGATGTTGTTGATTTTTCCCTTGACCATTCTAGTTATCCTTGGTATAGTTCCTAGGGATGGCCTAATAATCAGGCTTTTGAGGTGGCACGGCTTGTGCTAGCCCCAGGACACTAATTACAACCTAATTTACTACTATTGACTTTGGTTGAGTTGGGGTGTTTTTAGCATTCTTGTTCCATTCCTTCTTGTGAGGCTTTGTAATATCGCCCTATTGAATCTTGATTTCTTCAATGATCCTAGCCTGTGTTAAGGTATCTCCAATAGTAGGATATTCCTGCAACTGCAACAACAAGGTGATTGACTTCAAGCAACTTTTGGAGAACATTCGAGTCAAATATGACATGGGGAGAAGATAAGGTAGCTTGACAAGCAGGGTTCGCCATCTATTGCCATAATTTTTTATTGACTCATCATCATATTGTTTCAACCCAGCTACATCGGCCAGCGTTGCCTTCCTCTTGGTATTGAAGGTAAATAATTCTAGGAAATAATCTGCAAGTTGGTCTAAAGTGTGGATGCTATGCTTAGGGAGTTGGTAAAACCACTTGGAGGTGATGCTAGTGAGGGTAGTCACAAATGTCCTCAAAAGCAAAGCATCATCATCACGAATGTCAAATCATTGACCTAATAACCTAGTGACATGCTCCTATGCATCCTCTTCTCCCTTTAAGGTGTCCAATTAAGGCAATTTAAATTGTTCTGGATAGGGAGGCACATGTACTAAAGGATGGATGGGTTGACTATGCAACTAGAACATAGTGGGTTTTTGAGATCCTGACCCATAAGTCTTTTTCTCAACTGACTAGCCTCAGAGGTCATGGAGGTAACATTGGATAAGGTCTTGGGGGGCTATCTTGAATGAGTGTGGGTTGCCTCAGATGGACTTCCTGCCTATGTGTCTTATGGGTAGGGACCCTCTCTCGTAAAGTCTTTTGGAATAGCTTGTTGGTCTGTTGTTCAATCCTTTCTTTCTCAAGCTGGTGCAAGTGGTCTAATTGTTCTTTGCCTTGTCAAACCTTCTTGAACTAAGCTTGGTGTTCTATATATCTTGCAACCGCTTGCCTAATTTGATCCATAGTGCAAGTACTAGGGGGTATATGCATCTCGCCCTAGGTTTGACCTCATTCAAGATACTATGTGGTCTCCATAGGGTGCTTTCCTCTTTCAAGGTTTTCCGCATTGACTTGAGGTTCGGGATAGAACATATGTTCATTATACTCAACTGGCATAGAGGCACACCGAGCATGTGCAAAATATTGTTCTTGAGAAAATTTTGGGATCTCTTCATGTCTTCCCTCCTGAACAAGGAAAGGTAGGGTAGAACTGGCTCACCCTGATCGACGAGTGTCATTTCCATCAGGCTGCATGAGTTGTTGTATCCTATCAAGGTGATGCAGAGGTAGAGTCATGTCGACTTGCTCTAGCCAGTGTGTGAAGTTGTACTCTTGCCTATGCTTAGGTGTGTTAGCCCTGACAGGTACACAGATGCATGTCACCACTCTATATATTAGCACCTCGATGTACAGTTGCCTTTCACCAAGGAAGGCCTATGAAATATCTACATACCGAGAAAACTCTCCCAAGTAATGCTCTTCATCCCTTGGGGTGCCCTGGAGAATATCCCTTTGGATATGAGGCTCATGCCCTAATTTATTGGGGCTAGGTGGAGTAGAAGCTCACTAGGGAGGTATAACCAATTTCCTAGGGCTATATTAGAGATGATTCATGTCTCTCAATCCACTCTCCATAGCTTCCACCCATGTTTGGGCTTGGTTGCATGTGCACACCATCGTACTCCTCTATAAATACCTCAAGTGATTATCTTCTTTACAAAGTTTAATGAAATAGCAAACAAAAAAATAAAACACCCAACAGACAGATGATTATCTCTTTTAAGTTTTAGATGTGAGTCCCTAAACTATTTTGTGTGTTTTAGATGTGTTGTTTGCAAAGGATGACCTTGTGTCACGTGTTTGAAATATTGTTGGATGATGCACTCAAATGTTTAATTGGATTTCACTTTTCTACTTGTAGCTCAAAAACCTGACTATGAACTCTAAGTTGCATTATCCTTCCTATAATGTGTGGTGATGAGGTCCACACATGGCCAGGGAGCACAGGTCCTACCAGTTCCTCACCCAGTTCACTCGTAGTCTGTGATACACCTCCTTGAAGGGTGATGTGTGCTATAACCCATGGGCTATGACAGATCTTGGAGCTGTCCTTGGAAATATGGATTGGGTTCATGGGATTTGAGCCAAGTGGATGTAAATGAAACCCACCGTCACTTTCGTTCTATTAGTGGATGGTAATGAAGTCCACCTCACTAGTGTTTACATGAATCATGTTGTGTGTGGTTCTTTATTATCCAATAAAGTAAGCAAATAAGCAATAAATGATCATTCACTAAATGCATGCGAATAAGTGCATTTTAATTTCAGAAATTTAGGATAAAGAACCTACAAATGTACTTATGAATGCAAATCCTAAATGCTAGCTTACCGATTGGGTAAGCCACAAGAAATCAAGCCACATAGATGCATTGCTACTTCAAATTTATTTTGATTTTTATTCTTTCTTTTGTTATTTGATGTTGTAAGAAAATAAAAATTGTAAATTTTAACCTTTCTATGCAAGAAAATGAAGCAAGAAAACTAATTTTTAACAGTATCTAAAAATGCAGCAGAAAAACATAGGGTTTAGGCACTTACCTTATCCATTTTGAGACCAAATTCTAAAAATTTGAGCAAAAACTTCTCTAGTTCTTCAACGCTCTAAGGTGGGATTATTAGAAGCCTCACCACAATACCATGGTGGGATGGTGAATCCACCATCCTAGGGTGTGCCATATAAAGGCTCTGCCACCATTCCAGGGTGGGGAGGGGAGCACCTACAACACAAAAAGGGCAAAAATGATAGAAATGAAGTCAAATTTTCACCCATAGCATAAGGTAAAAGGGTCCCACCATGATTTACATTGAAGTATGGAAAATTGGTGCACCTAATTATGAATAAAAATATATGTATCTATCCTATATTGCTTATGAGCATCAAATAGAAGCATGCATGTGAAAATGAAGCAATACCAAACAATAAGGAATGAAATGAAACAAGTATATTTATTATTAATTTGGTGGATCAAATACAAGATTATATAGAATTACCATTGAGGTCTCAAATGTGATACAATTTTTACAAATTTTAGGTTCCCAAGGATCAAATCCTCCAAGAAATTCGGGTGCACATCCAGTGCATTTCCTCGTACCCATAATCAAGGTGAGCGGGCCAATTTCACCGCTACTTGTATCTTAAATATCTGATGTCTTATATTCCTTACCAATGCATCTAAATAACCTACATGTACACATAAGGAATCAAAATGGATCAAATAGCAAGGGTGTGTGGAGGGAAACATGCAATCCCCACATGCACAAAATGTCACATATATTAAAAATATGACAAATCAACTCAGAATGCCATGAAAAGTTATGGGGATGTTTGATAAGGTGTTTTTAGGGGATATAACTAAAAATAGATCAGAAATTGCATCTGTGGACCCCTCAATTTTGCGTTGCTTGCCTGTAAACTGTGAAGACCAAGACAAGCAAATCCTGCACCTAAAAAAGTCCAAAACATATGAAATTTGGTTATAATGTATAAATAATCATTATAAGACAACCCATATTGTTATATTTCAAAAATGATATGCATATCCACATGCATGCAACTGGGGTGCTCGGATGGGCCTAACGAACCTGCAAAACCTTAAAAATATGATATCTCGGACAATTTAAATCCAAATTGCATGAAATTTAAACCACATAATAATATGATAGTTTAGAATAATATAATTAAATAATAGTAATAAAATTGTGCAAGGATTTTTTCTCATACCAGGGGGGGCGGTGGTGACTACAACTAATTGGGGGGCACCCTGAGAGGGGATACCCATGAATTCTACACACTTTTTGCTACCAATTCCACTATTTAATTATCCTAAACACTATATGGGGTTTTTTCATTGAATTTGGTGAATAAATTCACCCGGATGAAAAAGTTACGCTCAAAAGACCCTCTTGAAGTCACTCGGTAACCTCCTTCGCAAAAGAGAGATTCCGAGGGCAAAAAGGCACAATAAGGTAAGGATAAATCTTGGTAGCACTCCATTGCCTATCCTAGAACTCCTATATATATTTTTGTGTGGATATTGAATCCATTTCATAGCCCAAAGGGTCTCATGTGCAAAAGGGCATGTGAGGGCATGCATGGCAGGAGGTGCCACTTGTCAAACAGGAGGCATGCAATGGATGTGGAAGAGAATATCCAATTTGGGCCTCCATTATGAGGTATTTCATAAGGATGTAGTGCCATCTGACCTGAATGCTTCATTTGGTGGGGTAAATGGCAGTTTTTGGGTGCCATTTTTCCCATATTTGACTTTTTCTAGGTCAAACTTGCTCACTGTCCCACCCTAGGATGATGACTCACCACCATCCCAGGGTGGGACAGTGGGAATCTGCCACCATCCCAAGGTGGGACGGTGGTGAATTTTGGGCCAAAACCTCCAAATATTATGCCAAAACATATTTTGGAGTGGCTAGAACCACTATGAGCCTTCTAAGGGTTGCCCAAGGGGCCATATGATGTCAATTTGATCATTGTTTATGGATGCTTAAATGGGTTTACCATATTTTTGTGTCTACAGTACCAATCAAGGGCTTGACCCCCAAGTGACAGGGAGAAGGTGCATAATATGAGGTGATTGCTACTATGAATATGGTAGAAAGTTGAACGATAGTTACTAACTATAATGTCCCCTATTCAGTGACATGGGGAGGAGATTTTGATGACCTATTCTGAGTCCTTATAGGTCATTCAGGGAATTGCTAAGGGACTCATCATCATGGAGGTTTTTTCTTTGATCGAGCTTCATCGTGGGGTTGTAATTTTGTATAAGGGATGATATTTTTGGCCTGAGAATGATTTATTTCCCTTTTATTATAATATATTCCTTTTTTTATAAAAGCAAATTATAAAGGGAAATTATAATATTAAAATATAATAAAGGGCCAAAGTATTTTTAAACAACATTATGAATACTATGTAAGGGGGCCAATATGGGCGTCCCCCTTGGGAAGCTTCTAGCATATTATTGAAGAGGTTAAGAGAAAACATAAATAAGGAAAAAGAGTGGTCATTTGGGGCATCCGTTCATGTTTGTTGTTGTGGTCATTTTTTGAGGACATTGCATATTTATGCCTTGTTGGAGCTTGTGGGGAGGATAAATCAATAAGAACATTGGTTTCATGTGTTGGAGAACTCACCTAGCCAATTATAAGAGTTTCTATTTTAGGAAACTCATTTTGCTTTAGAGATTTTTGAATCAAGGGTTTTGCAGATTAGAAAAGTTCATCATTGGAGCAAACCAACACATGGGTTGTGTTGATCTTCATTAGCCGTACAAGAATCCATAGTTATTTTGGATAACTAAAGGCTTATAGAGGTAACTTCATACTTTCATTCTTGACTAGTTTTCCTATAGCAGATCTAGATTTTCACTCATAACTTTAGATTTTGGCATCATATGGTTGTGCATATTGGTTCAAAGCATAGTTTTTATCTTTACCATCATTTTAAGTAGTTATATGGCAAAGTTCATGGTATATTTGATTTATTAAAGAAGGATTAACTTCTGCCCAAGGCACACCTCTTAGAATATCCACAATTTTAGCATTGACTTGGTGATTTGTGATTGCATTGCATCACACTTTAGAAGCATTTGGTATCAATTTATTGGAAATTTGGTGAGGATTATGAGCTTCATAATAATTTTGAAGACAACAATTTACAGTCATACTTTAGACTTCATAATAATCTAATTTGGAGGACATTCAACATCTAAATTGTGTCTTTGACATACTCCAAGTTTGGCACCCCCATTGATACTATTTCTAAGACAAGAAGGTGATGTGTGGTTAAGTCTGAAGCATTCATATCAGACTATTCTATGTTCTTAATAGACCTTAATTCTTTGGCATCCAAGGGTGATTTATGGATTAGTATTCAAGGATAATCTCCTCATTCCATATCCCATCCCTTGGTGCTCACATTGGTGCATTTTGGTGGCATTTTGTAATAAATTTCAAGTCTAAAGCAACATATATCATGTCTGAGAATATTTATACCAAAACTCTGTAATTTTGTTTTGAAAGTAAATTAAGTGTGGAATTTGAAATACTATGCTAGTTATTTATTTTGGCAATTAGTTTAGACTCTTGTTGCATGGCATATTTCATTTTGGCGTTGCAAAAACCAATCATATCAACAAACCTAACAAAAATAAAATTAGACCCAAACAAACTCAAACACATATTAGAAGATATGTGTTTGAGTTTGTTTGGGTCTGATTTTGTTTTTGTTAGGTTTGCTGATATGATTGGTTTTTGCAATGCCAAAATGAAAGATACCATGCAACAAGAGTCTAAACTAATTGCCAAAATAAAGAACTAACAAAGTATTGCAACTTCCACACTTAATTTACTTTCAAAACAAAATTATAGAGTTCTGGTATAAATGTTCTCAGACCTGGTATATGTTGCTTCAGACTTGAAATTGATTACAAAATGCCACCAAAATGCACCAATGTGAGCACCAAGGGATGGGCTATGGAATGAGGAGGTTCTCCTTGAATACTGGTCCACAAATCACCCTTGGATGCCAAATAATTAAGGTCTGATCAGAAGATAGAATAGTCTGATATGAATGCTTCAGACTTAACCACACATCACCTTCTTGTCTTAGAAACAGTCTCAATGGGGGCGCCAAACTTGGAGGATGTCAAAGACACAATTTGGAGGTTGAATGGCCTCCAAATTAGATAATTATGAAGTCTAAAGTATGACTATAAATTGTTGTCTTCAAACTTATTATGAAGCTCATAACCCTCACCAAATTGCCAATAAATTGATGCCAAATGCTTCTGAAGTGCGATGCAAGTTCAATGCAATGCAGTCACAAATCACCAAGTCAATGCCAAAATCGTGGGTGTTCTAAGAGGTGCGCCTTGGGCAGAAGTTCGGCCCTCTCTAATAAATCAAATATACCATGAACCTTGCCATATAAGTGCTTAAAATGATGGTGAAGACAACAACTATGCTTTGAACCAATACCCACAACCATATGATGCCAAAATCTGAAGTTATGAGTGAAAACATGGATCTGTTGTAGGAAAACCAGTCAAGAATGAAAGTCTGAAGTTACCTCTATAAGCCCTTAGTTCTCCAAAATAACTATGGATTCTTGTATGGCTGATGAAGACCAACAAAACCCATGTGTTGGTTTTCTCCAATGATGAACTTTTCCAATCTGCAAAACCCTTGATTCAGAAATCTCTGAAGCACAATGAGTTTCCTGAAGTAGAAACTCCTCTAATTGGCTAGGTGAGTTCTCCAACACACGAAACCAATGTTCTTATGGAGGTATCCTCCCCACAAGCTCCAACAAGGCAAAAATCTGCAATGTCCTCAAAAAATGACCACAACAACAAACATGAATGGATGCCCCAAATGACCACTCTTTCTCCTTATTTATGTTTTCTCTTAACCTCTTCAAGAATATGCTAGAAGCTTCCCAAGGGGGATGCCCATATTGGCCCCCTTACCTAGTAGTCATAATGTTGTTTAAAACAACTTTGGCCCCTTCTTATATTTTAATATTATAATTTCCCTTTATAATTTGCTTTTATAAAAAAAAATAATATATTATAATAAAAGGGAAATAAATCATACTTAGGCCAAAAATATCATCCCTTATACAAAATGACAACCCCATGCTGAAGCTCGATCAAAGCAAAAACCTCCATGATGATGAGTCCCTTAGCAATTCCCTGAACGACCTACAAGGACTCAGAATAGGTCATCAGAATCTCCTCCCCAAGTCACTGAAGAGGGGACATTACAGTCTCCCCTTCCCGAAATTGCTTGTCCTCAAGCAATTGGAAACCTGGAGTCTGCAGAATGGCCTCTCCCTCCCAAGTGGCATCCTCCTCAGGTAGATCCCACCATTTGACTAGATATTCCTTAATCGTTCTCTTCCTGAGGTTGCGCTCTCGCTGACCAATGACTACCTCTGGAACAAGGATGAGCTTCCCCTCATCATCCAATGGGGGTAAATCAACTGAAGGTGTAATGTTGTGTCCCAAAGCCTTTTTGAGGCATGAAACATGGAACACGTTATGAACTCTGCTGCTCTCCGGTAGCTCAAGCTCATATGCTACCTCACCTACCTTTCGTATAACTCAGAATGGCCCATAGAAATGAGGCTTGAGCTTCTCAGCTCCACTCTTCTTCAACGATGACTATCAAAAAGGCTGAAGTCTCAAGTACACCATGTCACCAATCTCAAACACTCGCTCAACCCTTTTCTGATCGGCATATCTCTTCTGTTGCTCCTGTGCCTGCCTGATGTTCTCCTGTAGAGAACGCATGATATCCTATACATCCTGCACCAACTCCCTCACTCGGGGTACTCTACTATCACCCAATACCAAATCCATGAAGCTAGGAGCTTCATATCCATAAAGAGCCATAAATGGTGACATACGAATCGACATGTGATATGATGAGTTATAACAATACTCACCCAAATGTATCCAATGCACCCACGCCTTCTGCTGCCCTGTCACATAGTTCCTCAGATAACCCTCTATCCATTTGTTGATGATCTCTATCTGACCATCAGTCTGAGGATGATAACTAGTACTGGGCGTAAGCTCTATCCCACACAATCGGAACAACTCCTACCAAAATAAGCTCATAAATCTGTTGTCCCGATCACTAACTATAGTCTTAGGCAGCCCATGCAGCCTGAATATCTCTCTAAAAAATAACTTTGTTATCTGCACTACTGTGAACCCCGAAGTAATGGCAAAGAAGTGAGCATACTTAGTGAGTCTATCCACTACAACATACAAACAATCCTTTCCCTGAGCCCTGGGAAGTCCCATGACAAAGTCCATGGATATACTCTCCCACTTCTACGAAGGAATAGGGAGTGGCTGAAGCAACCCTGCTGGGAATGTATGCTCATGTTTGTTCTGTTGGCATACAGAACACTCACGTATATACTACAGAACATCCTCCTTGAGGCCTCGCCAAGTGAACCTCTCTCTAATCTGCCGATAGGTCTTATAGTAGCCAGGATGTCCAACCATCGGTGTGTCATGAAGAAGTCTGAATATCTACCTCTTAAACTTTGAATCCGATGGAATCCAAAGTCTCTCCTTATAATAGACCACCTCATCTCTAACCACATAACGCTCATCATTGTGTACCCTATCTAAAATCTGGTGAGCGAAATCATCCTTGGCGTATTCTGCTATGAGCTTAGGTCTCCAATCCTCGAAAATCTCTATCAATGAGCACAAATGAGGACATCTGGATAAGGCATCAGCTACTATGTTCTTCTTCCCTTTGAAAAATTCTATGTCAAAGTCATAGGCCTGTATCTTGCTGATCCACTTCATCTGTCTGTCATTCAGGTCCTTCTGATTCAAGAAGTACCTAAGACTGTTGTGATCAGTCTTCACTATAAACCGTCGGCCCACCAAGTACTGTCTGAACTTTGCTAGCGCATGCATGATAGCTAGCATCTCACGGTCATAAACTGAATAGTTGGTCTCACCACCTCTAAGCTTCCTACTCTCGAAGGTGATTGGATGCTTATTCTGCATCAGTACTGCTCCAATGCCCTCACCCGAAGCATCACATTCTACCTCGAATGGTTTGGAGAAATTTGGTAGAGCTAATATAGGACAACTACACATAGCCTGCTTGAACCTATCAAATGCCTGTTGTGCTCTATCCATCCACTAAAATGCTCCCTTCTTAGTCAAATCCATCAAAGGAGATGCCAACTATGAAAACCCTCTAACAAACCGATGGTAAAATCCACATAAGCCGAAGAAACCTCTGAGCTGCATGAGTGTAGTAGGGGGCGGCCAGTCCATAATAGCCTGGATCTTCTCAGGGTCCATCCTAACTCCCTGAGCACTGATGATATGTCCCAAGTATAGTAACTCCGTCATGCCAAACTCACACTTAGTCTCTTTGGCATAAAGAGACTCTGCCTCCAGTATACTCAACACCTCATCAATATGCCTCAGGTGCTCCTCCCATGTACGACTATAAATGAGTATATCATCAAAAAACACCAATACAAATTTCCTCAACTGCCTCTGAAAGACCCTGTTCATGCAAGACTAAAAAGTGGCAGGTGCGTTGGTTAGCCCAAATGGCATAACCAAAAACTCAAAATGCCCATAATGGCATCGAAATGCAGTCTTCTCCACATCTGACTCTCTCATCCGTATCTGATGGTAACCCGACCTCAGATCGATCTTAGTGAAGTAAACCGCTCCATGTAGCTCATCCAATAGCTCATCTATGCGTGGAATTGGGTACCTATTCTTGATTGTCTTTTTATTCAATGCTCGATAGTCTATACACATGCGCATAGTCCCATCCTTCTTCTTAACCAACACTACTGATGAAGCAAAAGGACTCTTGTTGGGTCGAATGTGTCCCATATCAATCAACTCTCATATAGTTCTCTCAATCTCATCCTTATATCACCTTGGGTGTCGATATGGTGTACTAATAATAGGGTTGGTCCCCTCCTCTAACTCTATGATGTGCTCTGCTCCTCTATCTGGAGGTATCCCTGGTGGTATATCACTGAATACTTTGCTATGTTTGGTTAGCAAAGTCTAGATATCTGGATGGTATACTCGCTTAGACTCCTCTGTAGCTGAAGGTGTGATAACACATTGTGCTACCCACTCTACCTGATCATGCCGCATAAGTCTTTCCATCCACTTAAATGAAATTGCTTGAGCTCCACTGGTTGTCATCCCTCTCAACACCACCTGTCGCCCATCTGATCTAAATTTCAACTCCATCTTCTGGAAGTTGAAAACAATGTCACCTAGAGTGTGTAACCACTGAATCCCAAGCACAACATCCAAGTTCTTTGTGCTGACCACAAAGAAGTCATCACACACCTCATAGTTACCCAATGTCAACTTCATCTTGGGTACTTTCCTTGTGCAAGAAATGGAGAAACCATCAGCAATAATCACCTGAAACTCCTCAATCTTCTCAGTCTCCAATCCCCTACGCACTACCAATCCCTCATCAATAAAATTATGAGTGGCTCCAGAATCAATGAGAGTTACTACTCGCTGCCCCTTAAGAACCCCTCTAACTCACAAGGATTGGGCTCCCTGAACACTGTGAAGGTGTGCTGGCATGTTAGGACTCTTCTCTGTATGTTCTTGGGTGACTTCATGCTCTTCTAAAGATTGTTCCTCTTCGTTGACCACTCTTTCCTCTTGCTGATCAGAAATTTCAGACCCACTATCATCATCCGAATGGTACTCAATGAGCTGCAACTTCCCCTTAAACTCACACTTGTGGTTGGGGGTCCATGGATTTTGATAGGTAAAACATAATCCCTTCTTTCTAAGCTCTTGAAGGGTGTTAGGATCCAATTTCTTGAAGGTACTTCACTGCTGATCATTATTTGTTTTGAATGGTTTTTGTTCCTTATCCTTCTTGAAGTCCTTCCCTTTGTATTGATTTGAATCCTTTCCTTTATATTGACTCTTGGACTTAGAGGAAGTGACCTCCATGTCCCTAGCCTATCGAATAGCCTCATGAAGGGTAGTTGGGTTGAATGCCTTAACCCAACCTCTCAATGGCTCCATCAATCCATCAACAAATAGCACCACTAATCGCCTCTCCGACATATCCGTAACCATGATGGACAATCTCTGAAACTCAGCTATATATGTGTCCACTGAACTCCACTGTCTCAAGTGAGTCAATTCCTTAAATTCCAACTCCTGCTCCTTCTTATCAAATCACTTGTTGGAGCCTCTCTATAAATTCAGCGTATGTGTCAACTCGGTCATGTCCCAAAGTATGCATCCCATGGTGCCACCAGTCATGTGCAACTCCCTCTAGATGCAATGTGCAAAATTTGATGGCATCCTGCTCTATCATCTGGTTCAGCTACAAATATGTGTCCATATTTTGGACCCAAGCCTTCATTGTCATCTTCCTAGATGCGTCAAATAATGGTACATGTATCTTGCCTATCCTCTTCTGTATCTCATAACGTGGAGTATGTTGCCCCTGATCTCCATGTTGTCCATACTGATTAGGCCTTCCCCTATTCCTAGGAGTTTTCCTATTACGAGTGTCCACATAATCTTTAAATGACATCATCTCATGAAGCTCGGGACCAAGCTGATCCCACTCCTCTCTGTACTGCCTATACTGATCAACAATTGTACCCTCTGGCTCTTCCTCAACTGGTTGAGGTACAATAGGCTCTATGCGAGGTAGGAAAGTAGGCATGAAAGGTCTAGAGCTACTTGCTCTCTCTATCCGTGTAGGTGTACTACCCCTATTTGCCATTGATTCCTCGTTACCTGTTCGTTGCCCTGCATTATTCTGATCATGTTGAGCATTCACCAATATATTCAACCCATGAACCTGTTGTTGCATTAGACCCACTAACTATTGTAAACTGTGTTGCATATTCTGTTGTGTCTGTCTTATGTCCTCAGCCATTTTCCTTTCAAACTCATCCTGATTAGCCCTGTCACCCATCCTATCAAGCCCCTGATTTGACTGTCTAGCTCTTTGTGCAGTTGTAAATGTACTCTCTTCTGGATATGGGTTTGCAAGTTGGAACTGTTCTCTTCTCAAATTTCTATTATAGGCTCTTATATCCCTTTCACTCATGTAATTCCCTCTTCACAGGATGGCAGGAACAAGTGGCTCTGATACCACTATAATATACACCCCCTTATCTGATTCTTCTGATATGTGTTTGAGTTTGTTTGGGTCTGATTTTGTTTTTGTTTGGTTTGCTGATATGATTGGTTTTTGCAATGCCAAAATGAAAGATACCATGCAACAAGAGTCTAAACTAATTGCCAAAATAAAGAACTAACAAAGTATTGCAACTTCCACACTTAATTTACTTTCAAAACAAAATTACAGAGTTCTGGTATAAATGTTCTCAGACCTGGTATATGTTGCTTCAGACTTGAAATTGATTACAAAATGCCACCAAAATGCACCAATGTGAGCACCAAGGGATGGGCTATGGAATGAGGAGGTTCTCCTTGAATATTGGTCCACAAATCACCCTTGGATGCCAAAGAATTAAGGTCTGATCAGAAGATAGAATAGTCTGATATGAATGCTTCAGACTTAACCACACATCACCTTCTTGTCTTAGAAACAGTCTCAATGGGGGCGCCAAACTTGGAGGATGTCAAAGACACAATTTGGAGGTTGAATGGCCTCCAAATTAGATAATTATGAAGTCTGAAGTATGACTGTAAATTGTTGTCTTCAAACTTATTATGAAGCTCATAACCCTCACCAAATTGCCAACAAATTGATGCCAAATGCTTCTGAAGTGCGATGCAAGTTCAATGCAATGCAGTCACAAATCACCAAGTCAATGCCAAAATCGTGGGTGTTCTAAGAGGTGCACCTTGGGCAGAAGTTTGGCCCTCTCTAATAAATCAAATATACCATGAACCTTGCCATATAAGTGCTTAAAATTATGGTGAAGACAACAACTATGCTTTGAACCAATACCCACAACCATATGATGCCAAAATCTGAAGTTATGAGTGAAAACATGGATCTGTTGTAGGAAAACTAGTCAAGAATGAAAGTTTGAAGTTACCTCTATAAGCCCTTAGTTCTCCAAAATAACTATGGATTCTTGTATGGCTGATGAAGACCAACAAAACCCATGTGTTGGTTTGCTCCAATGATGAACTTTTCCAATCTGCAAAACCCTTGATTCAGAAATCTCCCCCCCCCCCCCCCCCCCCCCCCCCCACCCGCCAATTTCCCCAAAAAATGACCACAACAAAAAACATGAATGGATGCCCCAAATGACCACCCTTTCCCCCTTTTTATTTTTTCTCTTAACCTCTTCAAGAATATGCTAGAAGCTCCCAAAGGGGGCCCCCCATATTGGCCCCTCGTAGTCATAATGTTGTTTAAAACAACTTTGGCCCCTTCTTATATTTTAATATTATAATTTCCCTTTATAATTTGCTTTTATAAAAAAAGAATATATTATAATAAAAGGGAAATAAATCATACTTAGGCCAAAAATATCATCCCTTATACAAAATGACAACCCCATGTTGAAGCTCGATCAAAGAAAAAACCTCCATGATGATGAGTCCCTTAGCAATTCCTTGAACGACCTACAAGGACTCAGAATAGGTCATCAGAATCTCCTCCCCAAGTCACTGAAGAGGGGACATTACACTAACATGTTCTCATGGATCCTCTTTTCCTTTGTACTTATCAAACTTTGGGATATAAAAGTGATAATGATAAGGAGGAATAGTAACTGAGGGATGGATTGGCTCATTGCAGAGTTCATCATAAGTAGGTTTTTATGATCTGTATCAAGTGATATGATATTTACTTCATCTTGCAAGAGTTTAAGTTCAAATTTTATAGGTGAAAAGGATGATGCTAAGGTGGGTGGGACCTAAGAGTGTGGTGGATATTGGATTTTCTATTCTCCCCAATATTGGGAAGGGATGTATTACAATTTATCTTGAGGAGGTGGTTTTTGAATGATGTATGGTATCTTAGAGGGTGGAATACTAGATTGTGGAAAAGACATCTATTGAGGATAATAATATTATGTCTTAGGGGTGTGTTTTTTTGTATAGGTATATATTGGAGAGGATCTTACTATAATGGTTGATATGTAGGAGGTGATGACCAAGTAGGGAGAGGCATAAGAACGTGGATCCAGTAGATAATATTAAAGGGACCTAGATATATGGTGCTAAAGGTGGACTAGATGAGGTGTCGTATGATGGGACATGGATCTATACTGAAGGATGAGAGGTGGGAAAGCTAAACTAAGTAGAATAGCCTAGGGAGTAGGATTATAGGCTGAATTTCATGGACCATAGGTGGGAATGGGACTTACATTCAGGATCCAAAATGGAGGAGGAGGTGGTAATATACAGGTAGAAGTGTCTAAAGGTGAAATATAAGATTGGTTATGATATTTCCTAGGAGGACAAAATGTAGGTGAGAATTATGAGGAAGGGGGAGGAGAAAATTTTGAGGTAGGATTTTGAGAGGATGAAGTGGTAAACGTGTATACTCCAGGTTGGGTTTAGGCAGTCAGTTGTTACTATTTATGTGGAATTTATTGTGCTTGAGGAGGTGACTATGATATGTCCTTAAAGGATGGGAAGAATGATTGTTGAGGAAGTGGTGGTAGTAACTCTTTGGAAGAGTGTTTTTATGATGGTATGAGTGGCTCTTTCTATTGCTACAAGAGAGGTTGTTGTGATGGGGTTTGAAATAATGAAACATGAGTGCCTGGTGTAGAAGAAGAAGGGTCTAAAATAATCCCTACGATAGGGATGAATCATGTGACCTAGGGATGAGTACAATTTAACAAGGAGGAGTCATTCTTAAAAAGGGATTGAGATAGAATCTAGAATAAGGGGTGTGCAAAGGTAGGACAAGTAGGTAGGATATCCTTATCGATGGTGAAGAAATGAGTGGGATTTTCTAGATCTGTATAGATAACATGATCACAGAACATAGAAGGTGTGTTGGGTGAAGGAGAATAGGGAAGAAGTGGATCATATTCACCAGATGAGGTAGGAATATCATATAAGAAGACATGTATGTGGAATATAGAATGAATCTATGGGTAGATAAACTGTGAGTGTGTGGTTTTCTCATGTATAAGGAGAGGAATATGGATACTTACTGGAAGCGATGAAGAATACCTCCTACTCAAGGTGTGCTTTCTCGCATGCTTGACTGCATGTGGTGATAGTCATGGTGTTGTGTGTGATGAATGTGGGCTCAAAACTATATATAAAATTAAATTTGAGATTTTAGGTGTGATGTGCAAGGGGTTTTTGAGTAACCGTATGAAGTTTGACCAATTTCTAGACTTGTAAGTAGGATTCATAGGTCAGGGGGCAAATTGAGAACTGATTCACATGTTTGGGGGTGAATTGATATCAAATTGTGTATATGATAGACTAAGCAATAATATGCTATGGATAGCTAAAAAACAAAGTGTTAAACTATGAAATATGTTGAAACCAATCTATTATTATGAAAACAACATGAAATTGGAATCAGTTCTAAATATAGAAAATAGAATTTTTATGTGTTTTCTTGTGCTTTGATGTTAAAAATATATACTTCATAGGAAATATCATAGGTAGTGGGGTGATAACTCTAGAAATATCAGGAGTTTCATTAGCATCAAACCTCCTGCAACATCCAAAGGTGCACAAAATAGAATAGTGTCACAACAGGAAAATGGTGACATGTATGGAAGGTGCAGTAAAATGATAACCTACAAGAGC
The DNA here is from genome assembly GCA_028583015.1 of Wollemia nobilis. Taxonomy (NCBI): domain Eukaryota; kingdom Viridiplantae; phylum Streptophyta; class Pinopsida; order Araucariales; family Araucariaceae; genus Wollemia; species Wollemia nobilis. The sequence goes on from JAQPPZ010003427.1 coordinate 1,723,294, forward strand.
GAATTAAAATGTGCTAATGAGTCCTATAACCTCTTGTGATAAGAGGCGATGATGTTTAATACTTGCTACTTTCCTAGCCAATATTTTGCTTCACTCTCGGGTGAGCTTAGTAAATGAAAAAAATTATTGTGTTCACTAATTACATAAGCCTTGTGAATGAAGGCATCTAAACCAGTATCACTTTGGAGGCCCCTTCTGGTGATGAATTCTAAAAGACCAATCTCAAAAGTTTGATATTTTCCAATGATGAAATCTAGAAAACTTCTCTTGTGGGGATGCTAGGTGTCTATGGGGGTGAGCTGATGGAGGGTAAAACTCCTACCTCACTAGTCTTAGGTGACGGATTGGGGATGAAATCCAATCTCACCACTTGTGTGTACCACATGAGTGTGTGTGATTTTGTTGTCTATTGATGATATGAAAGAAAGAAAACTAACTAGATGAATTTTGAAATGGAAATCTAGCCCTATAAACATTTTTGGAGGCAAAGCTAGATTAAGATACATTTTGAAAGAAAAGCTAGTCTTGTATTCCTTTTTGGAAAAGAAACTAGGATCTATGCTATGAAGCATGTAAACAAGCAATGTAAAGCATGTGATAAGAGGGATTTGTGGAACCCTATTTTTGAAACATAAAAGAAATTTGAGAGAGATTGTGCAAAAATAAAAAGGGAATCCTAAACTAATGATATGGAAAGAGATGTGCAAATTACCCAGAGGATTTGTGAAAGAAATAGGAAAATTTCTAATCTAAAATTATATGGAAAGAAATTTGAAAATTGCAATTTACCCAGAGGATTTATGAAAGAAATAAGAAAAATTCTAATCTAAAATTATATGGAAAGAAATTTACAACTCATAATTTACCCAGAGGATTTATAAAAGAAATAGCAAGTCCTAACCTAATGACAAGAAAGTGATATGAAATTTAACTTTGTGGAAAGGGATTTGAAATTTGTGTCAGTGAAACATGCGAAAAGAGATGTGAAAAACCATAATCCTAAATGCATGAAAGAAATATAAAATTGATTTTTGTGCAAGAAGGAATTTGAAGTTGCTTTGATGAAAGATGCATAAAGAACTTTGAAAAACCTAATGCTAAATGTGACTTTTTAGAATGGAAATTTGAAATGTGCTTTGAAAGGAAATTGAGGGAATACCACAAGCAATAAATGGGAAACCTATTTAACATGTGATTTGTAAAAGGAAATGAAAATGTTCTTTGAAATAAAGTAAACTGAAATTTTTGATCTATATGCAGGTTTTTTAAAGGAAGAATTTGAAAAAAAAACTATTTAACACAATAGAGATGACTTCGAAGATTGACTATTCACAAAGAGAATGACCCAAAATAGAAGCCTATACTAATTATTTGAGCAAAAATAAATGCAATTCTGATTTAAGTGAGTAAAGATAAATCTGAAACAAACTGATATAAATGATTTGAAAATGACAAATGCATTGAAAGGGAATTTCATATAATGGCATGATGCATGTTTTAATGAAATATTTCCTTGCACATGAATGATAGAAACAAAAATTTTTATGAGAAATACCTGGTTCCTTTTACCCCAAATGGATTACTTAGAGTCTTTGTTGTAGACCTACAATTTTAGCAAATTTTGGAGCAGTAATGATGGATTTATAGGGTAGGGGGTGAATCAGATTTCAATTTTCATGTTTGGGGGTGAATCAGATTTAGGAGCCCAAAATTTTTGTTCTGATGTCTTGAGGAGGTTTTCATGGTTTTTATAGTCTTTGTTTGATCTAGAATGATACTTGCAACAACACAAAAAATACAAAATTATGTTATATTTTTAAAAATGCTAGTCTAGCACAACCTTTTTTGGGGGTCCCACCGAGCGTACCAGAATGAAGTGAGAAGAAGATGCCATTTGATCCAACAACAGGATATAACATAAATTATCCAAAAATGCTGATTTTATTAATAAAAAAATGCTTTATGTTACAAATAATGAGTATTTCCATTCTTGTTTCACAAATACACAACAATCCTAATGATATATTTTGAGGGCTCCTCAATGTAGGTGGGCTTCATGTGTAATGTGTGCCATTGGTAGTTTTGATGTTGATATTTCCCCTTTGCACCTATTTGGGACCTGCAAAAGAGAGTTAGTGTGTTTGGGGGCTTGCCTTAGTTAGGCCCCATTTTGAAGAAGACAAATCAACATTAAATATGTAGATAAAAGTGATGTAAACTGGAGAAATGACTATAAAAACATGAAAAGAAGTGTACCTGATAGATTTGCTATTGTAGACCTATTGTAGGGTCAATTTACATGGCAAGGGGTGAATTGGAGTCTAGATTCATAGGGCAAGAGGTGAATTGATCTATATGTACTTTATATTGTACATTCCTTATCTGGATGTGCTCCTAAGATGATATTATGATGTATGTATGGTGTCGATATATCAGATTGTATTTTGGTTGGATTTATGTAGAGTTTTTGTAAGTTAGCTAAAAGGGAAAAAAGGTAGAATAGGATGGGGAGCCCTCTATTTATATAAAATTATGAGGTCAAGAAAAGGGGTTAGATATACGAACACTTAGAGTCACTCCATGTTGGAGTTAGGTTAGGGTTTGAATAGGTGTCAAACCCTCATGTCTTAGAGAAATATCTCCTCCTCACACGTGTGAGTAAGAGTTAGGATTAACTAGGATTAGTTAGATCCTAGGTTAGGTTAGGGTTTAGTTAGGATATTTGGAAATATCCTAACTAATATCATGTGCACACATGTGTGGAAGTGTTCTTAGGGCTAATTTGGTTTAGAACCCTAATTAATATTACTTAAATAAAAAAGTGCATTTGATTAAAAATCAATGATGAATTAGATCACTAATCAACATAATTAGAATTTTTTATATGGATAAGGTCCCATGAGGTCTAATTAGGTGTAGGGAAGGGCTTAAGTTACCTTTGGGGGGCTAATATGTCGTCTCTTAGTGGGTAGGAGGTATTTTGAAGCCTAAAAATGACTAATATGGCCTATGTCAATATACAAGTGTGTATGTATATTTGCAAGTGTCTAGAAGTGAGCGTGTGTGACTTTTAGGTGTCTACACAAATCGATCAGTTTTGTAATCAATTTTTCCAAACTAGTAATAATTCTTTATTTGGTAGAATTGTTTTGCAGCTTTTATTATAAAATCAGGTAATCAAATAGTTTACATGATTTGTAACTATCCATTTACAATTTTTATGAACCCTTGCTATAGCTAACATTTAGAACTATCACCTTGAATCACCAATCCTTCCAAGACATATTTTGGTAAGTTTCCAAGTATCAATTGCTCCAATTGTCCATAACATGCAAACCCTAATTCACTAGCAATAAATTATAATTACCATGGATGATTCCAAAAATAATACAACTATTGGAAAACATAAAAATATGGTTGTAACTCATCATGTAATCCATTCCATACTTCACACCAAGTTTGTAGGTTAACCAAGATCATTAACAATGCAATTCCATCCATATACATGCCAAGTTATGTACAAAAAAATAACTATACAACATGAAGAAACTAGAACATATGGGAGAATTCAAAAGGAAAAGGAATTGAGTAAAATAACTATCATATTCAGATTATCAGTATCATTCAATCATTCATTACCAACTAAAAAATGAACAACAATTCTACTCCACAATCCATACTCCATGAGTTCTATATTAATATCGCAACACTAAACTATTAATGAACATGAATGAAAAATCAAAAAATGAATAAGGGGGGATATATAATGCATGCCCAAACCATTCCAAAGTGTTTTCTAAAGCATCACATTATTTACAACTACCATTCCCAACGAATTTAAAAAATAAATCTTTTTACAAGGTTTGTTAAGGTCTAATTTGCTTTTTATAAAATTAACCCCAAATGTACATTTCATTTCACATCGTACATGTGGAACCTTACACATTTTTCTCTCTACCTATACATTTTGACATTTGTACATTTTAATTTAAATTGAACAAAACTCAATAAAACTATGCAAATACATGGATCACTTTCTCTTCTTCTGGGAGGTGGATTTGTTGCCTACATATACAGCCTTGTCGCACTATCCTGGATGACTAAAAATGAAATATAGACCTTATACCCCTTGTTTCTAGCATGTTACTCTAGGTAGAAGCATCAGAAGCTATGTTGAGGGGAATGATATGCCAAAATGACCACGTTTCACTACATAATGTACAAACCATTATAACGGCCTTCATTGCTTTGATTAGATTTGCAATAATGGTTATGCTAAAGTGCCTCGCTATTCTTACCTCTTAAAAACTCCTACTTATCTTCCATACAATAAATAAAGTGCCATCATCTATGATTAACAAAGGTTATTGATGATTTTGGTGACTTCCTTGACTCACATACCCGATCAATGTTGCCTAGCAGAGTATTGTGCATAAACATGATAACACTCGTCATTATTCAACCATGAGTTATTAACAAAGAGCATAGTTAAATATCCCATGGTAGCCTAAATTTTTTTCTCATACGTAAAACAATAATTTTCATAGCCACATTTCACAACAACATGGAGAGTATTGAGTAGTTTCATTTGCACTCCCTACGCCTCTTCATTTCTAGTATTTTAGCAAACATATCAATGTCGTTCACTGAAATAATAATTTTGTGTTATTAATATGCCTAATTTTCTTTACCACTTTCCATGTCCATATTATTTTGACTTCGATGCTTCCTAAACCAGAACTCTACCTAATGGAGGTACGCTATCTGCTAAGTCTAACAGTGATCGAGATGAAGTTGCCATGGTGACCACCATTTTTTTATAGTGATCCTAAGCCTAGAAATATGTTTATCACCTGCAAAAAGACCTAAGTTAATTATTTGTCTCTCACAACCTTCATCATCGCTGAAATTATTTTCTTTGTAGAACTCTAGATGTCCACTTATCCTCCAAAAATTAGCTTTGGCAATATACGGTGCATGTAGAAGTTCACCACCATGTTATACATGAGTTTTATTTCAAAAAATATTCAAAGTGATGCCTAAAAATATCTCATTTGGCCATACCTAATGGAAATCACATGTGCATTTCAACAGAGTGCTTAAAACAAACAAAAAAACTCTGTCGAGCACAAAAATAAATTTTGAAACACATTTTTTTATCTTCATCTTGACTCATATCTTCTATAATGTCACCATCGCATCTAAAATCTTTTTATTCTATTATGTGTAGGTATAATAAAGGGCTATTTTTGTTTTATTTTAGAATTCAATATCAATTCTAAGCCATTCAATATTTGAAATTAGTGAAAGTCCTTTGCTCAGATTATCCATGTTTGCATAGTTTTCTTCAATAGTATTTTATCGAACCATGTTCTCGATATCCCTAGTTAGCATACAAAATAGGATCAATGGTATATGACACTAATTAAACCTACACCTACTGAAGACCGCGTAGCTTCATTCAATCTGAGTGGTTTTTTTTTTTTTTTACTTTCAAATGATTCTCCAATGCATCTGTAAGCTTGCTTCCTTTGCGTCCCCACAGTGGCCTACAATAGTCCACTGCACAAATTCATTTCCATATGTTAGTTGACGTAGCTCATCCATAGTGTCATCCATGTATTGAATTATCTCCATTTTCATAGCATCACATCTTCATATAAACACTCTTCATACACCACTGCTTTGTAATTCTTGAGATGGTTGTTTGGAATCAAATTTAACAACATAACTTCATGACCCCCTTTGTTATCATATGGTGAAACTTAAATTAATCCATTGTAAGTCACTTCTTATGGGTTTTGAGAGGGATATTCCCACTACTGAAGAACACCACAACACAACTTCCCATATCGATGTTTGTAGAGGATATTTTATTCGGGGACACATGACCTTTGTATATTTTCTTTCTCTCCTATGAAGTAAATCATGAGAAGTAAACAATATTTATTCTACATGCAACCCCTAGCTCTCAAACTGTATGTGCATCATTGCATGGTAAGTGATTCCACCATCGATTCTCTCATCATACATAGATCCATATTGAAATCATCCCAATGGGCTAGCTAGGGCTCCATTGGTGAATTTATTGGCTTTTATTTAAGATACAAATTAACCTTCATATTTTTTGCACATGCACTAACACCCCATGCACATTGATTCATCTGAAATTATTTGCTTTGCCATTCATCCTGGTAGTCATCAAGCTATCCATAGTCCACATCACAACATCCACATTCCCATATGGACTACCAGCTTTTATAAGTCTTGTGGGCGTCACTGCATCATTGTCCATGCCACTAGATATAGCTTTTCTATGGACAACATTGTGTCCACATTGGCCCCATGTGGTCCATGTTGATCTACAAGGGCATCCTTTTTAGCACCTACACACACTCATGAAAACTAAATCAGAACCATTAGAGTGGCATGGAATTATACATTATATACCCTAATAAAGCATTCTATATAGATATGCTTTATAGATATAAGCCAATGAGAAAATATAAAGAAACCTCACATGATTTACCTTATTTAATTCTAAAAGATTTTTTTTTTAGTTTACTTATGTCCTCCATTTATACATATGTAATATGTATATAAATATTTTTTATTACTATTTTATTTATTTTTATTTGTATGTATTTTGTTTTATCATATGGTTTAATTCAAACATTTAAATTATAATTTCAAAATGTTGAAATTAACAAAAAAAATTATAAGCCTCAACGACACACTGAACACTTTAAAAAAATTTAAAAGGAGATACAAACCAACAAAAAAACCTAGGAACCTATCGAAGTTTCACTCCAAGAACACCAAAATTCTCAAAACAACAAAATTTAAGGTAGGTCCCCAAATTTGGAGCTAGTTGTGCAATGGCCACAATACTATCCATGGAAGCCCTTAAAATTTTTGGTGATGCTTCCCTTCATTCCCTTCCTAAGATAGTATCATATCATGATCCTCTTGATATCGAAGGTCTTCAATTGAATTCTAATTTTAAAACTCCCTTCAAGTTTGAGTCCATTTGGGTCTAACACCCAAACTTTAAAAAACATATAGTAGAATGATGGAGTAAAAGCTTATAAGGTCCTATCATATCCCAAATTTCTAAAAAAATATGTTTCATCAAAGTCAACCTCCATTAATGGAACAAGGATATTTTAGGCAACATCTTTGAAAATAAAAAAAAATTATGAATTAGCTAGAAAATATTCAAGAACATGTCCAATCTAGAAACTCATCACCTCAATATAGAAGTGAGGAAAGAAAGCTTTTGTTAGATTTCTAGAATATTCTTGCAAACGAGGAAGTCTTCTAGAGATATAAATCAAGAGCCCTATGGCTGAAATAAGTGAATTCTCACACCATGTATTTTCATGATTCGATTCTCAAGCATCACAACTTAAATAAAATTAGAGAGTTGACAAAAAATTATGGGTCTATCAACAAAAATATATTAAATGTCAAAGCCAAAGTAGTGGCCCACTTCAAAAAATATTCTTGGTCCCTTCCACTCATGCTTTTCCTAGGCCTCTAACTCTCTTCTTCTAAACATCCATTACCTCATTATCCTTAAGGTTAATGCTTATATCCTCAAAATATTTTCTCAAGATAAAATAAGAGAAGCTCACTTTCCCATGCAAGCTAACAAATCCCATGGTCTAAATAGGTTTCATTTGCATTTATTTAAGTATTTATAGAGTATTGTTAGCAAGGATCTCATTAAGGCCATCCAAGAAATCTAGTGGAATAAATATATTCCTAGAGATATCAACACAACCTTCCTTGCTCTCATTCTAGAGTCCCTTGTTAGCAAATATCTCTTAAAATTTATACTGATCTATCTATGTAATGTTATTAACAAAATAATCACTCATATCATGACTAATAGAATGAAATAAATCCTTCCCATTATCATAGACCCATGTTAGGGAAGCATGAAGAACACAAGCTTATACTGAGAGGGGGTGAATAGTATAAGATCACTTTTTAATTTTCTTTCCCAAATAGTATTAATCAATATAATCAATGGTATTATTAATAACAATAACCAAAGCAATTCACAAATCATCACACACAATAGAGACACCAATTTTAACGTGGTTCACCCAATGTGGGCTACCTCCAAAGAAAATATTTATTCTAAATATTTCTCAAATAATCTCATGGGAATCCTTCCTAATTACAATGTTTATGGATATCTATCCAAAGGATATGTTTATCCCCTAAATCTCATATTTTTGGATCTCTTCCATAGGAGAACTCTTTCCCCTTATGCTCTGGCTAGTGATCTTCTAGAAGACTCTATCTCTCTGCTGCACTTACTGGTGGATCTCTCTCCACTTGAAGACTCCTCACTCAGATCTGTATTCAATTGTCCTGGATACTGGATCTCTATCCACTAAGCCTCTATCCTCTATACTCTATCACCTCCAAATCTCTGTATCAATACTGTACTAAACACAATCTAATCGGTCTAGCATAGCTCTGCTAAATATCTTGTACTAAACACAATTCATTCGATCTAGCACAACTATGCTCAATATCTTGCACTAAACATAGTTCATTCGGTCTAGCACAACTCTACTCAATATATTACACTAAACATAGTTCATTCGATCTAGCACAAGTCCACTCAAATGTGCACTAAACATAATTCATTCGGTCTAGCACAAATCTACTCAATAGGTCCACACAAAACCTTCTCAAATCTACTCAACAGGTTCACACATAACCTTCTCAAATATGCTCAACAAGTCCACATAGAACCCACTCAAATATTCTCAACAGGTCCACACATAATCTACTTAAATCTACTCAATAGGTCCATAGAAAACTTGCTCAAATCTGCTCAATAAGTCCTCTCTAGTACTTCCTCAAATATGCAAAACAATATTCCACAAAATATTACACAAAATTAGTCCACAAGCCTTCTCAAATACTTGCCTTAAATTAGTTTAACAAGCTCACACAAAACTTATCCAATCTCATAGAATCATAAAGAGAATTGTTAGAGACTCAATATGTTCTATACTCAATGCTCAATCAATATCTCAATTCAATATCATAGAAGCATAAAGAGAATTTTTAGAGACTCAATATGTTCTATACTCAAATCCCAATATCAACTCAATCTCAATATCATAGAAGCATAAAGAGAATTGTTAGAGACTCTATATTTTCTATTCTCAAATCTCAATCTCAACTCAAATTAGAATATAGAATAGCTTGTTTCATGGGACTTATACAATCACTTGACTAGGCTAAAATAACTCTACTCAACCAATAACCTCAAGGAACAATACTTTCCACAAACCCTAGTGGAAGCATGTATCAACCAACTCAAAATGTTTTCAACAATGCTCAACAACAAATCTCACATAACAATGATACTCATGTTCTTAACTCAAGTTCAAGTTCTTTGCATGACCAATTGGCTTCAAAAATAATGCTTATAAAAGAAGGTTTAATCACAACTCTCAAAATAGAAAACCTTGAAGCATTAAACCAAAAAATCCTCAAAAAGGAAACCATAATCAATCATTTTCTCTCCAAATATATTTTCAGATATTAGTCACCCAAATAATTCAATGAAGAATATTGCCCATACCTTTTTGATGCCTTATGATTTATCCACTAAATCTGCCACACTCAACACATTTTATTTTTCCAATCTCAAAAAGGGTTAGAGGTCTTGAGTAATAACACAATAATAAAAATAATATATCAATAACACCTTATTACTCCTACTCAATAAAATGCACCATATCCTCTTATGCAAGAAACAAATCTTCAAAAGAATGAATCAAACTTACTTTTGAAACTCCTTGACAAAACTAGAAATATCTCCTTGCACACACCTTATTTCTCCCCCTAAGAAATATAAACAAATATATTTCAAAAATATCTTTCCAATGATATATAATATGATATACTTCCAAAAATAAAATCAGTAGAAATCTCTATCTTTCCTAGGGCATACCATATCCTTATTTCTCCTTAGGCAACCTTGGAAAAAATTAAAATATTAAACAACATTAAAAATTAAATCCACTTGCATTGCCCTCATTGGGATTCGATCCCCCAATGTCCTCCTTCCCAATGCCTTAGCCACAACCAAGCCACCGTTGGGCCATGCGCCATGACGTGTCTAAAATGGCACGTCCACCATAAAGTTTTTGCAAACAACGCTTCTTCCTTGCAATCCAAAAGGCCTCATGCAAATCAAACGTAGGAGCTCCTCCTTAGTACCAAGCCAACATACCACTATTCCACACTGGCCTTTGTGCTTAGAGCCTCTGAACCTTCACACCTTTAGCCTTTGTATAAATCGTAAGACCTTCGAAAAAAAAACCTTTTCGCATGCGCTTCGAATAACAATTGCAAGGGATGCCTTGGTAAATGTTTTTTAATGGCATTTATATAATGCCTTTGTCCTCTTTTGCAATCACGTCGGTGCTTCAAATAATTTCGACGTCAGAGTGATTTTTAATTTATATTTAATTTAAATTTAAATATTATAAATTAAAAAGAACCAACCTTAGGTTTAATTTAATTAAACCTTAGAACCTTGTCTTAATGCCCAATATTGGTATAATTAAATATTATTTATAAAATTTAAATTCCTTGTGAATTTAAATAATTTATAAATAATTATTAAACCTCCTTTTTAACCTTTGCAATAACCCATATTGGGTTTTTATAAACCAATTACTTAACTTGTGCTCCCAATAATATTAAAATATTATGGAGCCTTTTTCTTTTCACTTCTACACTGATGAAGCTTTTTCCTAGATGACTTAGGCGACTTTATTTCTTGCTGAATTACTTAATAAGAGTGATAACTCTATCAGGTGACATCAATGACAACTTTGACTTAGAGGACTCAAAATGTCCAACAATCTACCCCTTTGTCATTGATGGCAACCCTTATCCTTTTACTAAAAACTGACCTTATTTTCTTCTCCCCCTGGGACTTTTCTCCCCCTGGATCAATGCTCTCTCAAATATCAAATCTCTACTCATATCAAATCTCTTCCCAATACACAAATCTCTCCCCAATACACAAATCTCTCCCCGTTTTACATCAATGGAAAAGGGTCACCTTTGGGACTCGGGGCTAAGAATGAGCCTCTTAGCTCCCCCACCTTCACATGAGGTGGTTAATTATCGGGTGGGAGTATTTCTACTCCCTGAAAGCACAGATCTATACCTTTATCTTTCTATCTTCTTCTGTGAGTCTTCTAAATCCTCTCACTGTTTCTTTCCAAGTCATCATCCCTGTTCTTGTCGTCACTTATGTTCCTATTCCTAATCTTGTTCTCATCCATGTTCCTGTTCTTGTTTTTTTTTTGAGTCTATATTCTTTTTTGAGTCTCTATTCCTGTTCATATTTTTGCTTCTATTCATATTCCTATTTCTGTTCATATTCTTGTTCCTATTCATATTCCTGTCCCTATTCATGCTTGTTTCTAGAATATTTGCTCTACACCATCTTGATATGTGACCATCATTATTGCACATATAACACTTAATGTTATTATTCCTTGGATGTGCAACTATTTTAGGACTTCTTCTAGTGAAGCCATATCCTCTTCTATCTTGAAGCCTATTCTATTTGGGATTAGATTTATCCCCAACAAAAATGAACCCTCTCCTATATTGGGAGAAGAAGATAAGGATGACTACTACAAGTCAATACATGGCTCTCAATGGGGTGAAGAGGATGAAAATGAACTATGGTCACTCCTAAACCAAATTCCCCATAAAACTATATGATTTAGGAGCATTAACAAGTTAGAATTAGTCCATCCTAAATAAATCACAACCAATTAAGATCTTGAAGAATATTTGAATAATTCCATATGGAAATTTTTTTCAAACAAATCTTCAATTTAAATTTTGTCCAACCTCATGACTTGGAACAACCATATATATATATCCTTAAGAACTTAAATAGTTAGGAGTTATATATGCCCCTCTCAATTTTTAGAATGAGGTTTATGTTAGGAAAAAACTTTAGATTTTACACCTGCAAGAGGAAGCACAATAACAAAAAATAGGAAATACAAAAACAACAACACAAGTGACACAGAGATTTACATGGAAACCTACAATATGTAGGAAAAACCATAGGGAAAGAGTAACTTCTCCTTTTATTATTTTTAGAAAAGCTTACATTCATGTTTCTCAATGTTTTCCACCTCTTCCATATGCAAGATATCAAGTCCTTTTTATAGAGTAGACAAGGAAGACCCCAACTGTTCATTTCCTCTCTCTGAGGAAACCCTTGCAAAATTGTTCATCTTCATATAGAACTAAATGGTTCATATTTCACAAACAATTGTCTACCTAGACATACACTACTTTTATGTCTACTTGTATTAACATCTACTTGGTTTTATGTCTAGTCTAGATGTATGCCAGATGCTACATCTAAACTAGATGTTTGCTAGCCTAGATTTTTGGTAGCCCAAATGTCTAGCCTAGATGTCTGCCAACCTACACATTTGGTAACCCATATGCCTGGCATAGAAATATACTAGCCTAGATGTCTGGTAGCCTAAATGTCTATTCTAGATGTCTACCATCCTAAATTTTTGGTAGCCTAGATTACTGGCCTAGACGTCTACCAACCTAGATTTTTGGTAGCCCATACATATGGCCTAGATGTCTAGTAGCCTAGATGTTTGGCAACCCATATTTCTGGCCTAGATATATAGAAGCCTATATGTCTAGCAACCTAGATTTCTATCCTAGACATCTAGTAGATTAGACATATGGAAATCCAGATGTCTGGCCTAGACATCTAGTAGATTAAAAATCTATCCTATTGCCTAGATGTCTAACCTATACATCTAGCAGGTAAAACATCTAACCTACTTTAGCCTACTACAATCCTTTTTATTGGCTGCTTGTACGACATAGTGACTTCACTTCCTAAAATTCTTCCACTTGAAGTCAATATTCAAGAATTCTTCTGCCAAAGATCTTCATCTAGTGCCAATTGTCCAATGCTACCTTTGTTACTTTTTCAACAAGCCTAGAGAAGTTATGCACCATTCAAAATTCTCTACCTTGACCATATTTGTAAGCATATCTACAAGATTCACTTTAGTGTCAATTTTTTGCAATAGGATCCTACCTTATTCCACCATGTTTTTTATAAAGTGGTACTTGACATCAATTTTTTTCATGCGATTATGGAATTTTGGATTATTCACTAGTTGAATAGCACTATGGCTATCATAATGCAGTGTAATTTTCTCTTGCATTACCTTGAAGCCACCCAAAAATTGATCTAGCCAAATTACCTTTTTTTTGCATGAGTTGTAATATATTTTGCTTTAGTGGTTGATAAAACCACAATAGACTATAACTTAGAAACCCAAATCACTTCTTCTCCAACAAGAGTGAAGGTATATCCTGTAGTGGATTTTCTCCCATCTCTATCTCCACCATAATCAGAATCTACAAAACTTGTAACTTGCAAATATGATGATCCAAAGTAAATGACAACATCTAAAGTGGATCTTAAATATTTGAATATCCACTTCACCACAAACCAATGCTCCTTACCAAAATTTTCCATGTACCGACGGACTACTCCCACTACTTGGGCAATATCCATTCTGGTGCTCACCATGGCATACATGAGGCTTTCTACTATTGATGAATATGGTACATGAGACATGCTTGTATTCTCTACTTCCATTCTAGGATACTAGTTGGAATACAACTTTAAGTGTGGAAGAAGTGGGGTACTAATTGGTTTAGCATTCTTCATATTGAAGTGTTGTAGAATATTTTACACATGTGACTTTTGTCTTAACCATATCTTTCTTCCTTTTCTATATCTATGTATCTTCATCCCTAAAACTTGGTTTTCTGCTCCTAAATCCTTAATTTCAATTTTCCTAGATAAATGAGCCTTAATATCAATAATTTTCTTCATTTCGGGGCCTACAACCAACATATCATCCAAAAAAAACAACAAAATAATAAAACTACCATCATAAAACCTCCTATAGTGTACACAATGGTCATATTCACTCCTAATATCTTGGCTCTTCACGAAGGTGTCAAATTTATTGTACCACATCCTTGGCACCTATTTCAACCTATACATTGAATTATTTAGTTTGAAAACCAAATTCTCTTTATGATGCAGGAGCATCCGGTGGCAGCAGAGCAATCTTGCATCAAAAAAAAAATTTCTAAGTTTTTTGCAAAGAAAAATAATAATAAATAAAATAAAATAAAATAAAATAATATGTGTCACGATATCGCAACCAAAACGGGAAAGAAGAGGCAGCGGGCTAAAGGTCGCAATATCGGGACATGTCACAAAATCGCGATGTCGCAAGACAACAGAAGGCACGGAGGTCGGAGGGTCACGAAATCATGACCGAGGTAAAGAGCAGTGGCTATGGCAGATAGAGGGTTGCAAAATCGTGACTGAGGTAAAAAGCAGTGGCTATGGCAGATAGAGGGTTGCAAAGTCGTGACATGTCACGATTTCATGACATGTCGCGAAATCGCGATCGAGGTAAAGAGCAGCGTCTACGGTGGATAGAGGGTTGCGAAATCATGACCATAAACAGTCGAAAGGTGATGGCGATGAGAATGTCATGATTTTGTGACATGTCGCAAAATTGCGACCAGCAGCGGAGGAAGAAGGTGCTGAGGATATTTTCGTGATTTTGCGACGTGTCACGAAATCACGACCAGAGCAGAAAATCATGAAATAATGACATGTCGTGATTTTGTGACCATGTCACGAAATCGCGACCGAGGTGAAGAGCAGTGGCTATGGCAAATAGAGGGTCACAAAATTGTGACATGTGATTTTGCAACAATCTCACGAAATCGTGACCAAGGTAAAGAGCAGCGGCTATGGTAGATAGAGGGTTGCGAATTCGCAACATTGTCACGATTTCATGACATGTCGTGAAATCACGACCGAAGTAAAGAGCAGAGGCTACAGCGGACGGAGGGTCATGAAATCATGACCATCACGAAATCATGACCAAAAATAGCCGAAAGGTGATGGCGATGAGAATGTCACGATTTCATGACATGTCACGAAATCACGACCAGCAACAGGAGGAAGAAGGTGTCGAGGATATTGTCACGATTTCGCGACGTGTCGCGAAATCATGACCGAAGCAGAAAAGCAGAGGCATCCGAAGGAAGATGTCACGATATCGTGACATGTCACGATATCACGACCCGAAGGCAAGGAAGGCGGAGATGAAGAGAAAACGTCGCGATATCGTGACATGTCACGATATCACGATCGAAGGGGAGAAAGAGCGCAGGAAAGCCAAAATGTCATGATATCATGACATGTCGTATTTTTGCACCGTAAGACGAGCCGAAGACGAAGAGTCGAAAAGGGTGACGTGTCGAATATCTGGACAACGAAGCGACACGGGGAGGCAAAACGAAAGGTTCTGGAAGAGTAAACGAAGGGCCGCCAGCTAGAAATGGAGTGTCACCTAAGAACCTTTATAAAGGAGAGCAAAGGCATGCACAGGGGATGGAAAAATTACTAAAACGATAATATTTTCTCGTGGTATTTCCAGATTGAGAAATTTTGTAAATGCGCAATTCCTCTGCGACTGTAATATTGTGTTGTGACTGATAATATTCTGTTGTAATAGTAATTTTCTGCTGCACTTGAATAAAATACAACTATTTTTCTTCTTGGTAATCTTTGGCTCTCGATCAAGTGGTATCAGAGCGGGAGTTCCTGAGCGTGTAAGCAGACCATCGAAAGTGAGGCAGCTTGCACCAGGACCAGTTGGGATTTGCGAGAAAGGTGAACAGTATGCCTCCAAAAAGAAATCATGGTCGTAGGAGAAATGTGGCACAGGATGAAGATTTTAGAGCATTGCAGAGACAAGTGCAAGCCCTGCAGGAAGAATTGCGAAAAAGGACCGAACCTAAGGGAGAAGACCAGAGTGACGATGAAGCCTGGGAAACTGAGGATCCATCAGATGATGAAGAAGCATTGGATCCTTCTGAAGCTAGACTATTGAAAGCTCTATCTCAGGCCAGGAAGAGACCGAAGTTTGATGTCTCTACATATTCTGGGAACCTCAACCCAGAAGAGTTGATTGACTGGATCAACGATATGGAGGAATACTTTGAGTATGAGGAGGTTGCGGATCCAGACCGGATAAAATTTGCAAAAACAAAATTAAAAGGCCATGCTAGTTTATGGTGGAAAGGAGTACAACTCGAAAGAAATAAAAATGGAAAGGAGAAAATAACCAGATGGGACCGAATGGTGGAGAAGCTAAAGAGACAATTTATTCCTGCAGATTACGAGTTGGACCTATTGAGGAGGATGCAGAGTCTGAGGCAATCAGGCAAGTCTGTCCAAGAATACACAGAAGAATTCTACAAGATCTCCATCAGAACTGGCCATTCAGGGGCTAATAAGGAGAAAGTAGCTAGATACATCAACGGGTTGAGAATGAACATTTAGGAAGAACTCAGCTTGATCAGAATAGCCACCATAGAAGATGCATACCAGTTGGCCTTGAAGGTAGAAGAGAAACTAAACAGAATATTCGAAGGCAACCAGAGAGGAAGGGACCATGGTGGAAGAACCGGTGGAAGAACCGATGGAGGAAATTACCGAGACTAGAAGAAGACTGGGGAAACAAGCAGACCCCAGGAATAGAAAAAGGAGAATACCTACCACCTACGTGATCAGAACAATGACTACCAGAGAGGAAGAGGTAGACCTGGACGTGGGTATGGAAGAGGGGTATTCCATGGAACCTGTTTCCAGTGTGGAGAAGAGGGACACCGGTCATACAAGTGTCCTCAACACCAAGAAAGGATGGACAAGAGACCTGAGGGTCATGCCAGAGCTGCTGTGGCAGATGAAGGTGCAGAGTCAGAACACTCTAAAGAGGCAGAAGGAGGAGAAGTGTTGATGATGAGAAGAACACTGTTGAATGAGGAAAAAGAACCAGAACAGAGGAAGAGCCTATTTCGCACAAGGTGCAAATGTGCAGGGAAGGTCTGCAATGTTATCATTGATAATGGTAGCACATACAACTTAGTTTTAGAAGAGATGGTTACTAAGTTGAAATTGGGAAAGAGAAAGCACCCGCATCCATATCGGATTTCGTGGTTGCAGAAAGACCACAGAGCACTTGTCAATGAACAGTGCTTGGTCGAATTTCACATTGGAAATTATCAAGATGAGGTCCTATGTGATGTTTTGTCGATGGATGCTTGCCATTTGTTGTTGGGAAGACCATGGCAATTTGACAGACGTGCAGTGCATGATGGGCATGCAAATACGTACTCTCTGACAAAGGATGGAGTACGTCACAAATTGAAGCCACTAAAGGAAGTGGATGAGAAAGTGTGCAATAGTGCCAGAATCTGCCTGGTGGATGGAAGACAGATTTTTGGATGGTCTGAAGAGGGATTCAATGTGTTATGCATTAATCCCTACTGTTAAGAAAGAACAGTACACAGATGTTCCAACAGAGGCCGAACACCTGTTAGAAGAATTTCCAGACATCATATCAGATAATGTGCCCGATGGTTTACCACCGATGAGAAAGATCAGTCACCATATTGATTTGGTACCTGGATCTAGTTTACCCAACAAGGCAGCCCACAGAATGACTCCTATGGAAAGTGAGGAGCTGAGCAGGCAAGTCCATGAGTTGTTGAAAAAGGGACTGATTCGAGAAAGCTTGAGTCCATGTGCGGTACCTATAGTACTAGCACCAAAGAAGGATGGGGAGTGGAGGATGTGCATAGACTCCCGAGCTATAAACAAGATCACCATAAAATACAGATTTCCATTACCAAGGATGGATGATATTATGGACTGTTTGAGTGGAGCCAAGTACTTCACCAAGATTGACCTGAAGAGTGGCTACCATCAGATTCGGATCAGAGAAGGAGATGAGTGGAAAACTGCTTTCAAAACCAGAGAAGGTTTGTATGAGTGGTTGGTCATGCCATTTGGGCTAACCAATGCACCAAGCACATTCATGCGGTTGATGAATGAAGTGCTGAAGGAGTTTTTAGGCAAGTTTGTTATTGTCTATTTGGATGACATTTTGATATTCAGCAGAACCCTGGAAGAGCACCTGATGCATATCAAGAGGGTTTTTGAGAAGCTGAGGGAAGAACAGTTGTTGATCAACTTGAAGAAGTGCAATTTTGTGAAGAAGGAGTTGGTATACCTGGGATTTGTCATCTCAGTTGAAGGTCTAAAAATGGACCCAGAAAAGGTGAGGGCTATCATTGAATGGCCTACTCCAAGGAGCACTTTTGAAGTGAGATCATTTCATGGTCTAGCCAGTTTTTACAGGAAATTCATCAAAAATTTTAGCAGTATTTGTGCACCCCTTACAGAAACAATGAGAGGGGATAGGAAAGATTTTAAGTGGACCTTGGGAGCCGACAAAAGCTTTGATATGTTGAAGAAGAAGGTCACTGAGCAACCTATTTTAGCACTTCCATATTTTAATAAGGTATTTCAGGTAGACTGTGATGCCAGTGGTAGTGCCATTGGGGTTGTGCTGAGTCAAGAAGGTAAGCCTGTTGCTTACTTCAGTGAGAAACTCAATGAGGCCAGGAAGAAGTATTCAGTGTATGACCAAGAATTCTATGCGATAGTTCAGTCCCTGAAGAAGTGGAGACATTATTTGCTGCCAAAAGAGTTTGTGTTATATACTGATCATCAGGCCTTACAGTATATAAACAGCCAGGGAAAACTGAACCAGAGGCACTTGAAGTGGGTTGAGTTTCTCCAAAGCTATACCTTTGTGTTAAAGCACAGAAGCAAAAAATCAAATAGAGTTGCAGATGCCTTAAGTAGAAGGCAGAATTTGCTGATTGAAATGACAGTGGAAGTGGTAGGATTCGAAGAACTGAAGGGCCTATACCCTGAAGATCCTGATTTTGCAGAAGCCTGGACGGCTTGCTTGGCACCTATTACTGTGGACAAGACAAAATGGTTGGATTTTCTAATCCAAGATGGAATGTTGTTCAGAGGAAGTAAATTATGCATTCCAAGGAGTTCCATGCGGGAAAACTTAGTCAAGGAGAAACACAACGGAGGACTGGCTGGACATTTTGGCCGGGATAAGACCATTGCCCTGGTGAGTGAGAACTATTACTGGCCGCAACTGCAACAGGATGTGAACAAGTTTGTGCAAAGTTGCAGAATATGCCAGATGGCAAAAGGAGTGAGGCAGAACACAGGATTATATCAGTCGTTACCTGTACCTGAGAGGCCATGGGAGGACATCAGCATGGATTTCATTCTTGGGTTGCCGAGAACACAGAGGGGAAATGACTCCGTATTTGTGGTGGTTGACAGATTCTCCAAGATGGCACATTTTATTCCCTACCAGAAAACAAGTGACGCGGTTCACATTGCAGGGTTATTTTTCAAGGAAGTGGTACGACTTCACGGTCTACCAAAAAGCATAGTTTCTGATAGAGATACAAAGTTTGTTGGGTATTTCTGGAGAACATTGTGGAAGAAGTTGAAGACAGATCTGAAGTTCAGTTCTGCATACCACCCACAGACTGATGGATAGACAGAGGTGGTAAATAGAAGTCTGGGTAATTTATTAAGATGCTTGATAGCAGATAAACCCAAGGGATGGGATTTGGTTTTGCCGCAGGTAGAATTTGCATACAACAATTTTGTCAACAAGAGTACAAACAAATCTCCATTCCAAGTCATATATGGAAACAGCCCAAGAAATGTTTCTGAGCTGAGGAAATTAGATAAAGGAGAAAAGTGCAGTGTCGAGGCTGAGGAATTTGCAAAACAGATGAAAAGCCTGCATGAAGAAGTAAAGAAACAAATTACAAAAATGAATACTCAGTACAAGACAAGAGCAGACCAAAAGAGGCGGTTCAAAGAGTTCGAAGTGGGAGATGAAGTCATGGTCCATCTCAGAAAAGAAAGGTTTCTAGCCAAAACTTATAACAAATTGAAGATGAAGAAATTTGGGCCATGCAGAATATTGGAAAAACGGGAGTCAGGCAATGCATATGAAGTGGAATTGCCAAGTGGGCTTGACATTTCACCTATTTTTAACATATCAGATTTAGTGAAATACCATGAAGGGGATAGTAGTGAGGCACCATGTGCAGAGTTGTGGAGTATTCCAGCATCTACTCCAACCACAGATGAGATAGAGGAAATACTGGACACAAGAGAAGGCAGAAGTACCAGAAACAGACAGTATTTTGAATATTTGGTCAAGTGGAAGGGCAGACCGGTAGAAGATGCAACTTGGTTGTCTAAAATGGAGGTTGACCGCCTGGGTCTCCCTCTAACAGTTCAGAAGTGAGGATCACTTCTCAATCTACCCCGGGTGTCTGATGCAGGAGCATCCGGTGGCAGCAGAGCAATCTTGCATCAAACAAAATTTTTCTAAGTGTTTTGCAAAGAAAAAATAATAAATAAAATAAAATAAAATAATATATGTGTCGCGATATCGCGACACAAAAAGTGTCACGATATCGTGACCAAAATAGGGAAAGAAGAGGCGGCGGGCTGACAGGTCACGATTTCGTGACATGTCGTGAAATCGCGACGTCGCCAAGACAACAGAAGGCGCGGAGGTCGGAGGGTCATGAAATCATGACATGTCATGATTTCATGACCATGTCACGAAATCGTGACCGAGGTAAAGAGCAGCGGCTATGGCGGATAGAGGGTCACGAAATTGTGACATGTCAGATTTGGACATGTCGCAAAATCGTGACCGAGGTAAAGAGCAGCGGCTATGGCGGATAGAGGGTCATGAAATCGTGACATGTCATGATTTCATGACATGTCACGAAATCGTGACCAAAGCAAAGAACAGAGGTTACAGCGGATGGAAGGTCGCGAAATCGCGATCGTCATGAAATCGTGACCAAAAATAGCCGAAAGGTGATGGCGATGAGAATGTCGCGATTTCATGACATGTCATGAAATCGCGACCAGCAGTGGAGGAAGAAGGTGCCGAGGATATTGTCGCGATTTTGTGACGTGTCACGAAATCACGATCGGAGCAGAAAAGCGGAGGCGTCCGAAGGAAGATGTCGCGATATCGCGACCCAAAGGCAAGGAAGGCGGAGATGAAGAGAAAACGTCGCGATATCGCGACATGTCGCGATATCGCGATCGAAGGGGAGAAAGAGCGCAAGAAAGCCAAAATGTCGTGATATCGTGACATGTCGTATTTTTGCACGCCGTAAGACGAGCCGAAGATGAAGAGTCGAAAAGGGTGACGTGTCAAATATCTGGACAACGAAGCGACACGGGGAGGCGAAATGAAAGGTTCTAGAAGAGTAAACGAAGGGCCGCCAGCTGGAAATGGAGTGTCACCTAAGAACCTTTATAAAGGAGAGCAAAGGCATGCACAGGGGATGGAAATTTGCTGAAACGATAATATTTTCTCGTGGTATTTCCAGATTGAGAAATTTTGTAAATGCACAATTCCTCTACGACTGTAATATTGTGCTGTGACTGATAATATTCTATTGTAATAGTAATTTTTTGCTGCACTTGAATAAAATACAACTATTTTTCTTCTTGGTAATCTTTGGCTCTCGATCACTTTACCTCTTTCTTCATAGCCCTCAGGCTGATCTATATATCTCTTCCTCAAGATCACCATGCAAGAAAGTAGTCTTTACATCAAGCTGCTCTAGTTCCAAATCCTATGCAGCTACAAGTGGAAGTAGAACTCTAATAGTAGTCATCTTCACAACTGGAGAGAAAATTTCAATAAATTTAACACTTGACTTCTGCACATAGTCCTTTGCCACCAAGAGAGCTTTATAGTATTCCAAAATCCCATTGCTATTTTTCACTTTTTACACCCACTTGTTTCCAATAGTATTTCTTCTATGAGGATATCCACAAGTTACCAAGTTTTATTCTTGTGAAGTACCTTTATTTCTTCCTCCATGGATTTCCTCCAGTTTTATGCATTCTTAGACTTTCTAGCTTTGTGAAATAAACTAGGTTTACCATCATCAGTTAACAAAGTAGAAGAGGATTGATACACATGAGAATACCTTTCTGGACACTTTTATGGATGTGTAGATCTTCTAACCCAATTATCTATTGATTATGGCTCTTGGTCTTGTGATCATTGTGGTTGCTCTACCTACCATTCTACTTGTTGTTCTGCATGCTGATCAAAAACTTTAGCATGTTGATTTTCATAGTCATCTTCACTCAATTCTACTTCAATAGGTACAACATTAGGATTTTTTTGTACCTCCTTCCTTTGCATGGATTTTTCATCAACAATTACATCTCGAATAATAATTACCTTATGGGCAGTAGGATACCACAGTCTATACCTCTTCACTATATATCCATAGCTAAGAAAAATGTATTTGATTAACTTTGGGTCAATATTGGACCATTTTTATTTGGGTACATGGGTGAACACATAATAGCTAAAGGTATGCAGATGAGAGTAATAAACTGGCTTACAACAACAAACCTCCTCAAAAATTTGCCCATCCAATGTAATTGTAGGTGACATGTTAATAAGATAAACAACTATATTAACAACCTCTAACCATAACATTTTCTCCAACATGGCTGCACTAAGCATGGTTATTGCATATTCCATTATTATGTGATTCATCTGCTCAACCACACTATTTTGCTATGGAGTGTATGGTACAATTTTTGGGTGCTTAATACCTTCATGCATATGAAATTTATCAAATTCCTTGGAGCAATATTCATCCCCATTATCTGACCTTAGACATAAAATTGACTTGCCCAAACTATTTTCTATCTATGCTTTGAACTCTTTAAATTTTTACAAATATTCTGACTTATTTAGAAAATAAACCCATACTCTCCTAGAATAATCATCTATAAAAGTAAAAAAATAGATGGCACCATTCAAGGACTAAGTGGGGACTAGTCCAAATATATCCAAATGTATAAGTTGCAAAAAATTAGAACTCTTACTAGGACTTGTAGTAAAACAAACCTTCTTTTATTTACCAAAAATACAACACTCACATAAGTCTAAATTACAAGACTTAATCCCAAAAATCATAACTCTATCATGTATAATTTTTAGGTCTTTTTCACTCATATGGCCTAGGCATTGATGCCATAGCATTACTACATCTTGAACAGAAGTTGTTTCTATTGCATGATTTGTCACTGTATCACTGCATAAATGGTATATGGTCCCATAATATTCTCCCTTTGCTACTAAAATAGCTCCTATGGTAATCTTGCACTAGTTGTTACTGAAGGTGACCGAATACCCTAGCTTATCCATCATTTTGATTAAGAGTAAATTCTTCCTTAAATCAGGCACATGTCACACATCACATAACATCCTTTCTCTACCATAATCCAGAATGATCCTTATATCCTATCTTCCCACAATTTCTAAAGGGTGATCATCACCCAAATAGACCTTTCCACCATCGTATGGCTAATATTTGTCAAACCAATCTTTGTGGGGAGACATGTGGAAAGACAAACCTGAGTCCAACCCGTAGGTATATAAAATCAATATGCTATTACTTATATAGAAGGCTTCACATGTTACCATCTCTCCTGAATTTTCTATACTAGCTTCATTTGATGTCTAATTTTGCTTTTCACCATTATTTAATTGCCAATAGTCCTTCTTAGAGTGTCCTAGCTTCCCATAATGCTAGCACTTCCTTTCTGCTTACATCATATAGAATTGGATCTAGACAATTTTCTACCTTGTTTACTCCCTTTGAAATATTGACCTCTCATGAATAGGACTTTATTGGTTGAGGGTTCCAAAGATGTTTTTTGCCTCAACTCTTCTGCCAACAAAGTAGCTACCACATCATAAAAATTGAGAGTTCTTTATGATGACTTACTAATGGTCATCACCATATGATCCCAAGTGTCCAAAAGGGAAAAAATTAGGGTGATAGCTCTATCTTCATCCTCCATATTCACATTAACTAAAACCAATTTACTAATTAGAGTATTAAACTCATTCAAATTATCTACTATGGATGAAATTTCCTTCATCCTCAAGCTATAAAGCTACTTTCTAAAAAAACCTTATTTGTTGCTGATTTTGTTTCATACAACTTTTCAATATTTTGCCAAAGGGCTTTTGTGGTCTTCTCTTTAACTACATTAAACAAGAAAGAGTCTGATAGGTAGAGACAGATTGTAGAAACTACATTCCTATCAAGCGTTTTCCACTCCTCATATTTCCTGCTGCTCAGTTTACTTGCAATCCCTTTCAAGGCTTGATATTGGTCATTCTAAACTAGTAAATCCTCCACCTTTATATTCCATAGAGAAAATTTCTTACCATTAAATTTCTCAATCTCGAACTTGGTTACACATTTTGTCATTGTTACAGCTCCCACTCACACAAAAACTTAGCTATAACACTATATGTAAGGAATTTCTTTAGAATTTACAGCTACAATAGGAAGCACAATAAAAAAAATAGAAAACACAAAAACAACAGTACAAGTGATACAGATATTTATTTGGAAACCTAAAATGTGCAGGAAAAACCATGAGGCAATAACAACTTCTCATTTTTATTATTTTTAGAAAAGTTTACATTCATATTTCTCAATATTTTTCACCTCTCCCATATGCAAGGGATCAAGTCCCTTTTATAGAGCAGACAAGAAAGACCCCAATTATTTATTTTCTCTCCTCGAGGAGACCTTCACAAAACTGTTCATTTTCATACAAAACTAAAATGGTTTTTCTTTCACAAAATATCATCTACCTAGACATCCATTGCTTTGAAATCTACTTGGCTAGACACCTACTTGGTTTGACATCTAGCCTAGATGTTTGGTAGCCCAGACATCTAGCCTATATTTCTATCAGCCTAGATATGTAGTAGCCTTGATATTTTGTCTAGATGTCTAGTAGCCCAGATGTCTAACCTAGATTTTTACTAGCCTAAATGTCTGGAAACCTAGACATTTAGCCTAGATGTCTAGCAGTATAGACATATGGAAACCCAGAAATCTAGCCTATATGTCTAGCCTACTTCCTATATGTCTAATCATATTTCTAGTAGGTCAAATGTTTGGCTTAATTTGGCCTGTAGAAATCGTTTTTCTTAGCTTCCTATACTATATAGTGACTTCACTTCCTAACATTGTAAGCTTTAATTAAAAATACCATAGAATTCAAAATTGAAATAGATCAAGTCCCATGCATTATCACACTAGGCTAGGTCCTAAACCAAAAAGAACAAATAGAATACACAAACCGATTAAAGGAATTATCTGACATATTCACTTGGGGATACGATGATATGTGAGGACTTGACCTCTAATTAGTAGTCCACCATGTAGTAGTGTGCTCCAATGCCAAACTCATAAAAAAAACTAATAAAAATACATCCAAGTGTCACCCTTCTAGTGAAGGATGAACTTAAAAAGCTATTAGATATTGGTTTTATAAAAGCCATAGACTATTCGGATTGGATCTCCAATATCGTTCATATAAAAAAGAAGGAAGTATCTATTCAAATTTACATCAACTTTAGAGATATAAACAATACTTTTCCTAAATATGAATTCCCTTTACCAAACATAGACATCATAATCGACTTCACTGTAGGGTATGAGATGTTATCCTTAATGTATGGATTTTCAGGTTACAATAAAATCAAGGTCATGGTAGAAGATAAATCTAAAACAATTTTCACCACCCCATGGGGGACCTTTTGCTTCAAAGTTATCCCTTTTGTAATTAAAACATGGGAGATACATATCATAGTGCTATGGCATACATGTTTCATGGCCGCATACATAAAATAGTATAAGACTACATGGATGGCATCATAGATCAATCTCAAGAAAGGAAAATCCATACAAAATACCTTAGATGCATTTTCCAAAGACTAAAAGACTATAAAGTCAAAATAAAACCCCTAAAATGTATTTTCAAGGTAAAATAAGGAAATATACTTGGGTTCATCATATATTATCATGGGATTATACCTCTAAAATCATGTCCATAACAAACATACCACCACCCAAAAACGTGACTGAGTTACGAAGCCTTCAAGAAAAATTATAGGTTATTCGTAGGTTCATATTGCAACTCACAACTAAGTGTCAATATTTATATAATTTATTGAATAAAGGAATTATATCTGAATGGGATGAAGAATGTGAAGGAGCCTTCAAAACCCTAAAAAATTATATCTTAACACCACCTATATTGGTGTCACTAAAATTAAATCAATCATTATTGATATACATAGTTGCTACTAAACATACATTAGGAGATTTATTAGCATAATACGATGAACAACATCAAGAAAGAATAATATACTACATTAGTAGGACCCTAATGAACTATAAAACTCATTACACACCACTAGAGAAGATCTACCTTACAGTGGTCTTCTCATCTCTTAAAATAAGATATTATAAGCTTAGCCAAAAAACTCATGTCTTAGCAAGGGTAGATCCCCTATGTTATCTCATGTTAAAACCTTATCTATCAGGTAGAACTGCAAAATGGATCATATCCCTTAGTGAATTTGATATAGAATTCATAAATAAAAAATCATTAAAAGGGCAAGTTATAGTAGATCACCTTGCCATAGCTCCTTTAGTGTTAGAACATCCTATTAACAACTCTTTTCCTGATGAGATGGTCTCATCAACAGAAGTCCAAGAAAATAAAACATGGGTCTTATAGTTTGATGGACCTATTAAAAGACATAGGGATAGGAATTATCATAGTCACCTCATAACAATAGCTCATCCCACTATCATTTAAACTTAATTTTTTATGCACCCACAATACAATAGAATACAAGGTACTTATTTTAGGTCTCAGGGCCACAAAAAAACTAAATATCAAAAACATAACAGTATATGGTGATTCACAATTGGTGATCAACCAAGTAAATGATACCTGTCAAACCAAATATGAAAATATAAAGCCATACAAAGATATTTTAGACATATTTAAAACTTGTTTTGATCAAATAACTAGAGAATCTATACCATGTTCTAGTAATCACCATGTTGATGCTATGGAAATAACTGCATCTCTCATACCTTTATATTTAGAATATGGAGAATATTCTATAATCATAAGGTCAATTAGTGAGCCTTCCACAATCGAATCATGCTTACAACCTATTAATATTTGTAATATTGAAACCTCTATATCTCAAGATCTATTGTATCAATGCATCTTCAATTTCCTCAAGGAAGGAATATTTCCTAAAGGATTCAAATATCAAAACTATAGACATATCAGGATGAAAGCTTGCAAATATATCATCATTGGAGATATCTTATATCAATGCTCCTTTGAAGGTATACTCCTTAGATGCGTAAATGCAAAAGAAGCCCAATATCTCATAAAATAATCCCATGATGGATCATGTGGTGGCCACTTTAGTGGACTAGCCATAGCTAGAAAGATCCTTAGAATTGGCTATTATTGGCCCTCCATGGTAAAGGATACTCACACCTATATCAAGAAATATGACAAATATCAATGACATGATATCCTTGTTCATGCTCCATCTTAGGAACTTCAACCTATCACATATCCTTGGTATTTCTCCTCTTGCGGGTTGTATATTATAGGTAAAATTAACACTCAATCATATGATGAACATAAATTAATTATTACAACTACATAATATTGTACTAAGCGGGTTGAGGAAATACCTCTATCCTCTACCACAATCATCCAAGTATCAAAATTTATATCGAATAAAATTGTTACCTGATATGGTATACCTTATACCATAATTGTAGAAAATGACACCCATTTCAAAAATAAAGATATTTCCAAGATGTGTTACAAATACAAAATCCAATAAAAATGGTCTACGCCATATTATCCATAAGGAAATGAACAAGTTGAATATTCCAAGAAAATGATAATAAAAATCCTTAAGAAACAAGTCAATAGCAACTGTTGATATTGGCACTTATAACTTTATCCTATACTATGGGCATATTGCACAAGTGTGCGTACTCCCACTGGGGCAACACCATATACTTTACTTTATGGTATTTAAGTATTTTTACCTTTCAAACTTGAGATACCCTCTCTAAGATATTTTTTACAAGATTCTTCGGTAGGAGATGAATACTGCTCAAGCTACTTACAACAACTAGAACTCTTATAAGAAAATCACATCATCCCTACAACACCTCAGAACATACCATAAAAGACTTTTTTGCGCCTATAATAAGAAGGTACATAATATATCATTTGAAGTCAGGGATCTACTCCTCAAAGAATATCAAAGGAATTCTAACATCGATGTTGACCTAAAAGAAAAAATTGATTCTAATTGGTTAGGACCCTTTATTATCACAACTAAGTTTGTATCATTAGCCTAATACGTAGCCACATTGGATGGACAAGAACACAAAGAAGAAATTAATATAATTCATTTTAAATGATATTATGCATAAAATACATCAAGTTGTTTGCTTTCTCATTTGATTGAATACATGACAAAAATCATCATATAATCATGCATACTTCACCCCTTGCATGTTCGTTTCATTTTCTTGATCATACCATCAATTCAAAAGGGTTTACTATAATTCAAATGCCAATACTTATTATGAATACATCTGCATTGCTTCCATATAGGCTAACTATATGTTGAGTAAAATATCTTAGTCCAAAAATGTTATCCTCTAAAAAATTCTTCTACATCCTACTTTGCTATTATCATACTTCTCTTTTTCTCCTTCTCTAGGGTTAAGTGATATCTAATGAGATCATCCATAGCCTTGATGACTCGACATTCTCCCTTTCTTCTGTCTCAATATTGGGGTAACCAATAGGTAAATAACAATCAATATTCATCTATCTCACTTCTTTCTTTATTAAAAAAAAACACTATGTATAGCCTCATTTTCCTCTATTTCTTACATAGTCACACTATTAACATCAACAATATTTCACAATATTATCAATAATACATAGCTACAATATTTATCAAAAAAATAATTTTATGTTCCATCAACACTCATGATTATTCAAAAGGCTCCTTAATGATACCTTTTTCCTTTTGTATTGCATCTTGTAAAATGATGTATTGCATAAGATAATTTTTAGAGCGGCCTATTTAATATGTCGTGATATCTACTTATCACATAATTCACATATAATGCTTTTAATCATCCATTCAGGGATGAGAAATTGCATTCAACCAATCTCTCATAAATTCATATAATCATTTGTGAATTCTACTAGTTACTGGTTTAATGGGGTTCTCTTCTCTAATTGGCCTATCATTCAAGTTTATAAATCATACATAATATATATCTTCACCTGCTTACTCATTTGGTTGGTCACATGGGCCAAGAGTTCCTTAATAATCCATTCACTTATGGATTAACAATTACTTATCAACTTTATATTGGAACAGATGATTAGGGGAACTCTTTCTCGTTCAACATACCATTTTTAGTATGCAATAAAATGTAGATTTAATTCTCATATGTTGTTTCTCTAATAAGTCATAGGGATTATATGGTTCCCTTGATTCAATGATGTGTAGGTTTACAACTTCCCCACAAATTTCATTAGTCAATGGATCAATGCTATCTTTACTTCCCCTCTAATTTACTGTGTGGGCATGTTATCTCATTTCCACAAGTTTCAAGGATTACTTTTTATAATCCATGAGGTTATCAAAAAATATATTGATCCAATATCTTGTAGGTCTACAATAATTTGTATATCTCACTAGGCACTAGATTAATATTATCATCATAGCCTCTTGGTTCATGTCATTAGCACTCTATCAAATAAAAATTGAATCTCTCATAGACTATTGTTCAAAAGGGTCTAACAGACTATGAGGCCCTATAGATCGAATGCCTTATGAGTATGCAATCATTTGTATGCTTTAATAGATACTAGATATATATTGAATTCATAGCCATATGAGCCTCTAAAAAAATATAACATCTACAAATCGTACTCTCACCATCAACTATTTTCCTAATAACACTATTGGATTAACAAAGTTATGTTTCCAATATTATGAATATATGTAATAAAACATCAAAAGATTAAAAAATAGCCACCCATAAAGCTAGATATTCTCTATCTGTTCACACTAAATAGGTAGAGAACTTCCTCGCTCTTGATATTTGATAAAACCTTATCACTTCTTGTTTTCTTCAAAATTAAAACATCCTATATAACTTATACGCTCTTTAAAATCATAGTAATTTAGTAATCAACACTTTAAGTACCCATAATAATTTATGACTTCATCAAAAAGTTGATTATTAGATATCTACACATCCTAATGGCCTATAGACTAGCATTGATGTCAAGTTTTCATTCATATAAATAAGATCCTTTAGACAAAAGGTAATTGAAGCATACCAAAGGCTAGAATTTGATCAAGAAAGTTAACTATAACAAGTCAAAATGCTTAGAAGTGTTTTCAACTCATTTTATTAATAATTTGATACAAGATTATAGGATGAATCTCCTTTTATATCAACAAGATGTTAAACACTCTAATGGTTTCTCTTGGGGCCCCTCAAATGTATGTGGGCTTTTATGCATGTGTTCCACCATTGTGTATTGTTGCTACTATTGTGTTTTCTGGTGTGATGTATATTTGTTGCTATTAGAGGGCTTGTAAAATAATGTTAATTTATTTTGGGGCCAACCATGGATCAGGCACCATATTGATGAAGACTAAAAGATATTAAAAACATGAAATAAACCTGAAAATGAAGTGAAATGCTATAAAAATATGAAATGAATATTACCTAAAGTTTTTGCTACTATATATTGAATAACACAAGCTTATACTGAGAGGGGGGGTGAACAATATAAGACCACTTTTTACTTTTCTTTTCAATTCAATTTTATGTAGTGTATAGCAGTATAATTATCCATAATCAAAGCAATGCACAAAACACCATCCACAATAGAGACACAAATTTTAAAGTGGTTCACCTAATGTGGGCTACCTCCACAGAGAAAACATTTCTTCTAAATATTTCTTAAATAATATCTTGGTAATCATTCCCAATTATAATATTTATGGACCTCTATCCAAAGGATATGTTGATCCCCTAATCTCAAAATCATGGATATCTTCCACAGGAGAACTCTTTCCCCTTCTCCTCTAGCTAGTGATCTTCTAAAAAAGTTTATCTCTCTACTGTATTGACTGGTGGATATCTCTCCAACTGAAGACTCCTCACTCAGAAGATCTGTATTCAATTGTCCTAGATCTTTGGATCTCTATCCATTGAGACTCTGTCCTCTATAATTTTTCACCTCCAAAGATTTGTCAATACGTCCATTTAGAACCTTATCAAATATTCTCAATAGGTCCACTCAGAACCTACTCAAATCTACTCAAAAGGTCCACTTAGAGCCCGCTCAACAGGTCCACTTAGAACCTACTCAAATTTGCTCAACAGGTCCACTTAGAACTTGCTCAAATCTCATCAACAAGCTCACTCATAACTTATCCAAAACTACTCAACAAGCTCACTCAGAACTTGTTCAAATCTACTCAAAAAGTTCTCTTTAGGACTTGCTCAAATATGCATTGCAAGCTTCCACAAAAACTTACATAAAATAAGTCCACAAGTCTTCTCAAACACTTTTCTGAAATCAGCTTAACAAGTCCACATAGAACTTGTCCAATATCATAGAATCATAAAGTGAATTGTTAGAGAATAAATTTGTTCTATACTCAATGCTTAATCAATTTCTCAACTCAATCACATAGAAGCATAAAGAGAATTTTTAGAGACTCGATATGTTCTATACTCAAATGTAAATCTCAACTCAAATCAATCTCATAGAAGCATAAAGAGAATTGTTAGAGACTTAATATGTTCTATTCTGAAATATCAAACGCAAATCAATTCAATATCATAGAAGCATAAAGAGAATTTTTAGAGACTCAATATGTTATATAATCAAATCTCAATCTCAACTCAAATCAATCTCATAGAAGCATAAAGAGAATTATTAGAGACTCAATATTCTCTATTCTCAAATATCAATCTCAATTCAGAATAAATAATAGTTTGTTTCATGGAACTTGAACAACAAATTCACACAATCACTTAAATAGGCTTAATCAAATCTACTCAACCAATCACCTCAAGGAACAAGCCTTTATCACAAACCCTAGTCCAAGAATGTATCATTCAACTCAAAATGTATCCAACAATGCTCAACAACAAATCTCACATAACAATGATACTCATGTTCTTTTCAACTCAGGTTCAAGTTCATTGCACAACCAATGGCTTCAAAAACAATGCTTATAAAACATTCTACACATAACAATGATACTCATGATTTTATCAAACTCTAACTTAGGTTTTTCACACAACCAATGGCTTCAACAACAATGCTTATAAAATAAGGTTTAATCACAACTCTCAATTTAGAAAACCTTGAAGCATTAACTCAACCAATTTTGAAAAGGAAACCCTAATCAAATCCTTTTCACTCCAAACTTAATTTTCAATCAATCCAAACACCTAACTCAACAAAGAAGAATTTTACCCATACCTTTTCTTGAAGAGTAGTTGCCTTTTACAAATCTATCGCATTCACAATTACTTCTTTGACAAACTCAATAAGGGTTAGAGGATAATTTTTATATCACAAAAATAATATCACAATTACACCTTATCACTCCAAATTTAAATAATAAACAATATCCTCACAATAATAAAAAACCCTTTATTCAAATTAACATACACCCACAAAGTCTTAACCTTTCAATATTCCACAATAGCAAACTTTAAGACTTGAAAACAAAACCAGAATTCTCCTTATACCTCCTAACAATATTTCTCAACTACCACCCTTTATCACAATGCAAAGACTTTAACCACTAAATTATTTATACCTCCAACTTGGGCATTAATAAAATAAAATATAAAAAATGTACCTTTGCCTTTGGAGAGTTTCTTGATGAGCAAGGTGCAACCAAAGTATTGTCATTGTTGTCAACATAGTTAGGTTGATCAGTTGATGCAATGGATAGGAGTTCATTGATGAGCAAGGTGCAGCCAAAGTATAATGGACAAGAGTTCATTGATGAGCAAGGTGTAGCCAAAGTATTGTCATTATTGTCAACACAGAAAGAGGATTGGTTGATGCAATGGATAGGAGTGTAGAGGTCATTAGATAGATGGGTTGATGAAGTGAACAAGAGTTTAGAAGCGATCGAGAGCATGTACGGTGAATTTTCAAGAAGACAGAAGTGGCTCAGATTCAAAGGATCAAAGAAAAAGACAAGTAAGAAAACTGTCACGATATCGCGACATGTTTTCTGTCGTGATATCGTGACATAATGGAAGAAAAGAAGCCAAGTAGAAAAACTGTCGTGATTTCGCGACATATCGGAGGAGAGAGAAAATATTGGAAAAACTGTCACGATTTCATGACATATCAGAGGAGAGAGAAAATGCTGGCAAAACTGTCGTGATTTCACGACATATCGGAGGAGAGAGAAAATGTTGGCAAAACTGTCATGATTTCATGACATATCGGAGGAGAGAGAAAATGCTGGCAAAACTGTCATGATTTCATGACATATCGAAGGAGAGAGAAAATTTTGGCAAAACTGTCTCGATTTCGTGACATGTTCAAAGAGAGAAAGCGCAAGGAAAACTGTCACGATTTCATGACATGTTGGACGAAAGAGAAAGTGCAAGGAAAACTATCATGATTTCGTGACATGTTTGAAGAGAGAGAAAGCGCAAGGAAAACTATCGTGATTTCGTGACATGTTGGACGAAAGAGAAAGCGTAAGAAAAACTGTCATGATTTCGCGACATGTTCGAAGAGAGAGAAAGCACAAGGAAAACGTCACGATTTCATGACATGTTCGGAAAGAAGGTGCAAGAAAAACTTACGGACATGTTGGAAAGAAGGTGCAAGCAAAGAAAACTATCACGATTTCACGACATGTTCGGGGAGAAGGCGCAAGCAAAGAAAACTGTCGTGATTTCATGACATGTTCGGGGAGAAGGAGCTTGTAAAGAAAAGTGTCACGATTTCATGACAATCTGCAAGAGAGGCAGTACGGACAAAAATGTGTTGCGATTTCGTGACATGTTTGAGAGAAAGAGCTTGAAAGGAAAAGTGTCGCGATTTCACGACATGTATGTTTCACGCTCAAGAGAGGGCAAAGTGTCACAATTTTGAAATGTCTTGCGGGGCAAGGCAAAACAGCGGAGTCCATTAACACCGGGCAAGAGAAAGGAAAGGCAAGCACGATTGTGACATGTGTTTTTGCTAATGCAAGCCAAGTAGAGTGTATGGAAGCGAAAAGTGTCATGATTTTGTGACATGTCATGTTTTCGCTAGTGCTTGCAAAGAAGAGTGTACGAAAGTGAAAGGTGTCACGATTTCACGACATGTCATGTTTTCGCTAGTGCTTGCAGAGAAGAGTGTACGAAAGCGAAAGGTGTCATGATTTTGTGACATGTCATGTTTTCGCTAGTGCTTGCAGAGAAGAGTGTACGAAAGCAAAAGGTGTCACGATTTTGTGACATGTCATGTTTTCACTAGTTCTTACAAAGAAGAGTGTACGAAAGAAAAAGGTGTCACAATTTTGTGACATGTCATGTTTTCGCTAGTGCTTGCAGAGAAGAGTGTATGGAAGTGAAAGGTGTCACAATTTTGTGACATGTCATGTTTTCGCTAGTGCAAGCAGAGAAGAGTGCAAGGAAGCGAAAGTGTCATGATTTTGTGACATGTTCTATTTTCGTGGGCAAGAGACAGAGAAGAGCTCAAGGCAGTGAAAGTGTCATGATTTCATGACATGTTCTATTTTTGTAGGCAAGAGATAGAGAAGAGCTCAAGGTAGTGAAAGTGTCGCGATTTCGTGACATGTTCTATTTTTGCAGGTGCAAGCTGAGAAAAGGACAAGGAGGTGAAAAGTGTCACGATATCGCGACATGTCATGTTTTCATGGGTAAAAGGTGAGAAGAGTACAAAGAGACAGAAGTGTCACGATTTCATGACAGGTCGCTTTGGCGCATTGAAAGAAGAAGAACCCAACCGAAATAAGATATGTGATAGTTAACTGAAGTCTTACAGCAGTTGTAGGGGACATTGCAAAGGAAAATCATGCAGCTAAAATAAGAAGAGTTAACTAGAGTCAGAACTGCAGTTGCAAAGAAAATCATGCAGGAAAAATAAAGAAGAGTTAACTGGAGTCAGAAACTACAGTTACAGGGGTAGTTACAGAATAAAATTATGCAGCTAAAATTAGAACAGTGCATTAAAGACAGAATGGCTATTACAGGGCCGTGACGCTGTGAAACTATTAGAGCGGTGGCCATACTGAGAATCCTAATTAAAGAGACAAATCTATTAATAGGTTGCATATAAAAATAGTGTGTCAGAAAGGAGTTACTTACAGGAGTAGCTATTAATAGGCTGCATGTAGGATAATGGAAGATATAGAAGATTTAGGGTTAGGGTTGAGCTCTAAACTATGTAAGAGAGCAGATAAGAATGTCAGAGAGCCGTAAATGAGGAGATAAGGCTATCAGAGCGTAGTAAGCAGAGCGGTAAGAGTGATCTATTAGGTTGAGCTCTATGTGGAAAGAGAAATATAAGAGAAAAGTTGAAGAGAAAATTTGAGCTGATTGAGAGCACTACTGAGACAAGAGCGGTAGAGAAAGAGCGCAGCTGATAGAGTGTGACTGAGAGAGTGTGGTTATAAGTGCGCAGTAGGAATATGTGTTTCATGAATTGAAACAGAGATTGGATGAGCAATAGACCAGTAAGGGTCTTGTAAAAGTGAAGGCATATTTATGTCAATCTAAGATTCAAAATAGAAATCCAAGTTGGTGCTTGGAATCAGGGGTTGGTGCTCATTTCTATTGGTGTAGATAAATTAGGGGTTGGTGCTCCTTCTAGTGGGTGCTGGTAAATTGATTGTAAATTTGGTGCTTTGCAAAGGCTGGATTTGGATGGGAGTCCAAGCAGTCTATTTTTGAGGAGTAGCCAAAGCGGTGAACCTCGTTACATCTTGTGTTATGTGATGCTCTCTTATGATACTTGTTGTTTCTGGTTTTAAGCTTTCATTTTTAGATTTAAGAGTTGTAGATTTGAAATTAAATAGCTACACTGATTCACCCCCCCTCTCAGTGCCATTGTAAGACTAACAATTGGTATCAGAGCCAAGTTCTTGAACAAGCTAAATCAGCTAGGGTTGATCTTGGATTAGTACACAATGGCTAAAAAGAATAGATCCTCCTTCAAAAAGGCATCCCAGTTAGTTTCAATTTTTGTAGAAGAGAAAATTGAACCAGAAAAGGTAGAAGAAGTGAATCCTAAAGTTTGTGATGAAAATCTTGAGATTGAAGTAGATTTAGAAGGTGAGTTGATCTCTGCACTTGAAGAGTTGAGTATAGAAAAGAAAAAGAACAAAAGAATGTCCAAGAAGTTAGAAGAATATGGGGATGAGATTGAAGATCTCTTCCTACAAGTTCAAAAGGCCAAGAAATCAGAAGAAGCCTTGAAGACACACCTGGATGATGAGGATGATGTATGCAGCACAAGTAAAGAGGAATCAAACAAAGTTATTGTTGATCTAAAGTTGCAAGTAGAACAGTACAAAAGGATTGAAGATATTCTCAGGTCTCAAATCAATGAGAAAGAGACTGTTTGCTACCAACAAGAAGAAGAGATTGTTTCATTGAAGAAACAACTAGAAGAGGCCAACATAAATCTCAAATATGAGAAGAGCACTAAATTACTAGATAAAATGATAAAGCAACAAAGAAGCTCCACGACTAAGCTTGGTCTAGGATATGAAGCTGAACAACCGTCATCTTCCAAAAGTACAGAAAAGAAGAAGTCCACTGCTGAAGGATCGAAGCAAGAAAAGTCTGAAGCTGAATCTTCAAAAGGAAGAAAATATCAAAGAAGATCTACAGCAAAGCAACCACAGCAAAAGAGGTTCTCTCACTCTCACTCTTTTAATAATAATGCTTTTAATGGCTATTGTTCTAAATGCAACTGCTATGGTCACAAGGCAATTTATTGTGGATTGAACAATAGATCAAAAAGTTATGCTGATAAAAACACATCTGCTTTCCTGAGTGAACACCCAGTGCAATGTTTTAAATGTAATGGCCATGGGCACATAGCAAGGTTTTGTCCAAGCACTTTTGTATCCAATCTAAGGCAAGACCATAGATTTCATCATACACATGAATGCAATGCAGACAGGGAATAAAACATGTGCAATGTTTTAAATGTAATGGTCAAGGGCACATAGCAAGGTTACGTCCAAGCACTTCTATATCTAATCTAAGGCAAAACCCTAGATTTCATCAGACACAAAGAGGGCAACATAGACAGGGAACATATCATGTGCATAAAAGAAAAGAAAATAATCATCCATCGAGAATGCACAAGAGACAACCCCGCAAGAGAAATGTTCAAGTTCACGAACAGGGGCAAAATAGGGAAGTAATTGAAAAACTCAAGCCCAAGTTCAGGAAAGTCTGGAGAAAGGCAAAAGAAAGGAAATCGTGTCTCCTTGGACTAAAGGAGGCTACTCCTCTATTGCACTAAGCAGCTCCAGGTAGCACATCCTCAGGGGGAGCAATGTTAAAGTTTTATTTTAATGCTCCTATGTATTTGTGTGGTTATCTGAGGATGAAAGGAAAGTAGTCAGGGAGTTGTCGTATAGTTGTCAAAATATGTTTCAGTTCATATAGATGTTTGTGGAGATAGTATCAAACTGATGTGCTTCAGTAGAACAACATGGTGAACAGCTAGGTTTTTGATGCAACAACTGATAGGCGTTATCTGAGATAGAGCATGCAGCATAGGTCGACGTGTCATGGAAGCATAAGCTGGCAGGTGCTGGTTTTGAAGCCTGTAACATTCCCAATCTATAGATAAAATAGAATCCATGTTCTGAGTGGGAAGGCGTGTGGTTCTTAACCAAAAATACAGCACATCATTCGGTATAAGAAAGCATTAATTCTCTCTAAAGAAGTAGCAGTGATTAAAGAGATGCCATAGTCAAAGCAAACAGTGGCACTAGCACCCAGTTGGTCAAGAGTACCAAGTGGCACATGCAAGGTAGAGACGTTGAGAGAATAGCACCCAGGTGGTGAAGTGTCAAGGAGGACGAGATGCCTATGCAACTAAGAAAGTCTTGCATTGTTTGAGAAATGCGAGATATTTCCCGAGCAATCCCTTGATCACAGCGAGGAGAAATGTTCCCTGGAATCATGTGAAGAACGTTCATCTAAGACACTGAGTAGCCCTGACATATGTCCTAGCAAGAAGCAGAATACCGAGAGTTGATGACTGCGTGTAGATTGAGGTTCCAATGCTAGATGTAACGGTCCACTGTTATTACCTACGCATGCAATAAAAACATTCATGGCAGCCGTTAGAAACCAGAGACATTGAGCTACACAACGGACGCGAGGCAAAGTCGTAAGTCACGGAGGAGGTGGCAGTCAAGAGGCCAAAGAAAATTGTGGAGAGTGCCGATGATAAAGTTGATGAAGTAGATTTGATTTGAGATTGCCATTCATAGTTGAGCTCAGTTTGAGTACTACTTAAGCATGATTGATTGTGCCTTTGAGAAGGCCTTTGGGAAATAGTTGTGGTACAGTGTTTGATGCTTACACAGAGTTGGTTGATACATGCTTCGACTAAGGTCTATGATAAAGGGATGTTCATTGAGGTGATTGGTTGAGTTGAGTTGAGATTGAGATTTGAGTATAGAACATATTGAGTCTCTAACAATTCTCTTTATGCTTCTATGAGATTTAATTGATATATTGATTGAGCATTAAGTATAGAACATATTGAGTCTCTAACAATTCTCTTTATGATTCTATAAGATTGGATAGATTCTATGTGAGCCTATTTACAAGGTACAGAGGATAGAGTCTCAATGGATAGAGATCCAGCAGCCAACATAGTTGAAGATAGATCTGAGTGAGGGACCACATTCTTAGGGGGAGCATTTATATATATGATTATCTTTTTGCTCATATTTGTAATTTTTGCTAACTGTCATAACGTGTGCCTAAGAATGATGTGCATAGACTCAGGTGGAGTTTTGCAGCCACCCTTTGGTATTATTGTCAAAGGGGGAGAAGAATTACAGGTAATTGCACACAATTACGTGTGTTGCCAACAATTCCAAAGGGGGAGATTGATGAGCAAGGTGCAACCAAAGTATTGTCATTGTTGTCAACACAGTCAAGTTGATCAGTTGATGCAATGGATAGGAGTTCATTGATGAGCAAGGTGCAACCAAAGTATAATGGACAGGAGTTCATTGATGAGCAAGGTGTAGCCAAAGTATTGTCATTATTGTCAACACAGACAGAGGATCGATTGATGCAATGGATAGGAGTGTAGAGGTCATTAGATAGATCGGTTGATGAAGTGAACAAGAGTTCAGAGCATTCAGAGCATGTACAGTGAATTTCCAAGAAGACAGAAGTGGCTCAGATTCAAAGGATCAAAGAAAAAGACAAGTAAGAAAACTGTCGCGATATCGCGACATGTTTGGCAAGAAAAGAAAACTGTCATGATATCGCGACATAATGGAAGAAAAGAAGCCAAGTAGAAAAATTGTCACGATTTCATGACATATCGAAGGAGAGAGAAAATGCTGGCAAAACTGTCATGATTTCGTGACATATCGAAGGAGAGAGAAAATGTTGGCAAAACTGTCACGATTTCGTGACATATCGAAGGAGAGAGAAAATACTGGCAAAATTGTCATGATTTCGTGACATATCGGAGGAGAGAGAAAATGCTGGCAAAAATTTCACGATTTTGCGACATATCAAGGAGAGAGAAAATGCTGGCAAAACTCTCACGATTTCGTGACATGTTCGGGAAAAGGCAAGGAAAACACGAAAAAAAGAAAACTGTCATGATTTCGTGACATGTTCGAAGAGAGAGAAAGCGCAAGGAAAACTATCACGATTTCGTGACATGTTGGATGAAAGAGAAAGCGCAAGGAAAACTATCGCGATTTCGTGACATGTTCGAAGAGAGAGAAAGCACAAGGAAAACTATCATGATTTCGTGACATGTTCGGAAAGAAGGTGCAAGCAAAGAAAACTGTCACGATTTCATGACATGTTTGGAAAGAAGGTGCAAGCAAAGAAAACCACGATTTTGTGACATGTTCGGAGAGAAGGTGCAAGCAAAGAAAACTATCACGATTTCGTGACATGTTTGGGGAGAAGGAGCTTGCAAAGAAAAGTGTCACGATTTCACGACAATCTACAAGAGAGGTAGTACGGACAAAAATGTGTCACGATTTCGTGACATGTTTGAGAGAAAGAGCTTGCAAGGAAAAGTGTTGCGATTTCACGACATGTATGGTTTTCACGACCCGAAGAAGAGAGGAGAAAAAACACGGCAAAAAAAAACAAGGCAGCAAAAAAAGAAAGCAAAAGCAAAAAGTGTCACAATTTCACGACATGTCATGTTTTTGCTAGTGCTTGCAGAGAAGAGTGTACGAAAGCGAAAGGTGTCACGATTTCGTGACATGTCATGTTTTTGCTAGTGCTTGTAGAGAAGAGTGTACGAAAGCGAAAGGTGTCATGATTTCATGACATGTCATGTTTTCGCTAGTGCTTGCAGAGAAGAGTGTACAGAAGTGAAAGGTGTCACGATTTCATGACATGTCATGTTTTTGCTAGTGCTTGCAGAGAAGAGTGTATAGAAGCGAAAGGTGTCACGATTTCATGACATGTCATGTTTTCGCTAGTGCTTGCAGAGAAGAGTGTACGGAAGTGAAAGGTGTCACGATTTCGTGACATGTCATGTTTTCGCTAGTGCAAGCAAAGAAGAGTGCAAGGAAGCGAAAGTGTCATGATTTCATGACATGTTCTGTTTTCGTGGGCAAGAGACAGAGAAGAGCTCAAGGCAGCGAAAGTGTCGTGATTTCATGACATGTTATATTTTTGCGGGCAAGAGACAGAGAAGAGCTCAAGGCAGCGAAAGTGTCACAATTTTGTGACATGTTCTATTTTCGCAGGTGCAAGCTGAGAAAAGGACAAGGAGGCAAAAAGTGTCGCGATATCGCGACATGTCATGTTTTCATGGGTAAAAGGTGAGAAGAGTACAAAGAGACAAAAGTGTCATGATTTCACGATAGGTCACTTTGGTGCATTGAAAGAAGAAGAACCCAACCAAAATAAGATATGTGATAGTTAACTGAAGTCTTATAGCAGTTGCAGGGGACATTGCAAAGGAAAATCATGCAGCTAAAATAAGAAGAGTTAACTAGAGTCAAAACTACAGTTGCAAAGAAAATCATGCAAGAAAAATAAAGAAGAGTTAATTGGAGTTAGAACTGTAGTTGCGGGGCAGTTACAGAATAAAATTATGCAGCTAAAGTTAGAACAGTGCATTAAAGATAGAACGTTTGTTACAGGGCCGTGACGCTGTGAAACTGTCAAAGCGATGGCCATACTGAGAATCCCAATTAAAGAGATAAATCTATTAATAGGTTGCATATAAAAATAGTGTGTCAGAAAGGAGTTACTTATAGGAGTAGCTATTAATAGGCTGCATGCGGGATAATGGAAGATATAGAAGATTTAGGGTTAGGGTTGAGCTCTGAACTATGTAAGAGAGCAGATAAGAATGTCAGAGAGCCGTAAATGAGGAGATAAGGCTGTCAGAGCATAGAGAAGGTTGTCAGAGCGTAGAGAAGGCTGTCAGAGCACAGTAAGCAGAGCGGTAAGAGTGATCCATTAGGTTGAGCTCTGTGTGGAAAGAGAAATATAAGAGAAAAGCCAAAGAGAGAAATTGAGCTGAGTGAGAGCACTGCT
This sequence comes from Wollemia nobilis, assembly GCA_028583015.1. Taxonomy (NCBI): domain Eukaryota; kingdom Viridiplantae; phylum Streptophyta; class Pinopsida; order Araucariales; family Araucariaceae; genus Wollemia; species Wollemia nobilis. The sequence continues at coordinate 1,765,174 of JAQPPZ010003427.1, forward strand.
GAGACAAGAGCGGTGGAGAAAGAGCGCAGCTGATAGAGTGTGACTGAGAGAGTGTGGCTATAAGTGCGCAGAAGGAATATGTGTTTCATGAATTGAAATAGAGATTGGATGAGCAATAGACCAGTAAGGGTCTTGTAAAAGTGAAGGCATATTTATGTCAATCTAAGATTCAAAATAGAAATCCAAGTTGGTGCTTGGAATCAGGGGTTGGTGCTCCTTTCTATTGGTGTAGATAAATTAGGGGTTGGTGCTCCTTCCAATGGGTGCTGGTAAATTGATTGTAAAGTTGGTGCTTTGCAAAGGCTGGATTTGGATGGGAGTCCAAGTAGTCTATTTTTGAGGAGTAGCCAAAACTGGTGAACCTCATTACATCTTGTGTTATGTGATGCTCTCTTGTGATACTTGTTGTTTCTGGTTTTAAGATTTCATTTTCAGATTTAAGAGTTGTAGATTTGAAATTAAATAGCTACACTGATTCACCCCCCCCCATCAGTGCCATTGTAAGACTAACATTTCTAATTCTCAACGTAGCCCACACAAATATTTGCCCACAACACCAACACCACATGAGCTTACAAACTCGTTAGGAAGGAAGAAGCACCACGTGCTTCAATATTCCTTCTAAGCCTTGCAAAATAAAATTTTTACACCTTTTGACTAGCACCTTCAACATATCCACCAAAGGCTTCTATGATATTCGAACTCCAAACAATGTGCACACCAAAACATAAGTTGCTACCCACTTGCCACTAGGCCAAAGAGCCTTGTTTGCATTCAATACATCAAAGTGCTTTCCTTTATCCTTTCCATCATCAAGTCAACCCACGAAAATTATGAAATACTATCATGGGCTCTGCATTAAATGTGATGCACTTCTTTTCAAATCAAGCAAGGGTAATTCGAACCATATATTTGGCATGGTATTAATATGCATTCCCAATGTTTTAAGCACATCAGAACTTCCCTTGTCTTTGTTTGACGTCATCGCTTTCCCTGGAAATAAACGTTGCCTTTTTTAAAGCTCTAAATCCAACCTTTGGATTTATTAACATAAACTTTGGTCTTTAAACCTTTAACCCAACCTTTTGGGTTTATTATTTTTATACTTTATAAACCCACTTTGCAATATAAAATATTGTAATTAAAATTACAATTATTTTATTTGGGTTTTCACTTATGGCACTTCTAACCATTATAATATTTATTTATAAAATTTAAATTCATCCTGAATTTAAATAATTTATAAAATAAATATTATCACTCCTTTTGAACTTCTATATTTTGCACTGTTTTACTCGAACTTATGCATTCTTGTTAAATATCAACTAAAATCTTTGTATTAGTGATGACTCCATCAGGTGGCATCAATGGTGACATCAATGACAACTTTTACTTAGGGAATCAAAATTTCCAACAATCTTCCTATTTGTCATTGATGGCAAACCATATCCTTTTACTGAAACTTGAACTTTATTTTTCTTCTGCTCCCCTTGGGACATTGCTCCCCCTGGCTCAATGCTCTCTCAAATATCAAATCTCCCCATATCAAATCTCTCCCAAATACACTAATATCTCCCCTTTAACATCAATGGCAAAGGGTCACCTTTGGGGCTCGGGTCTAAGAATGAGACTCTTAGCTTAGACCCTCCCCCACATCCACATGAGGTGGTTAATTCTGGGGTGGGAGTATTTCTACTCCTCGAAATCACTGTTCTTTACCTTTATCTTTCTCTCTTCTTTTTTGAGTTTTTTGAATCCTCTCACTATTTCTTCCCAAGTCATAATTTTTGTACCTGTCATCACTTCTATTCCTATTCTTGTTCTTGTTCTCATATTTGTTCCTATTCCTATTCCTATTACTATTCTCATCCATGTTCATATTTCTATTTTAGTTCCTATTCTCATCCATGTTCCTATTTTTGTTCATATTCCTGTTCCTGTTCATGCCTATTTCTGAAATGTTTGCTCTACACCATATTGCTATGTGACCATCATTATTGCACTTATTAAACTTAATGTTATTATTCCTTGAATGTGAAAATATCTTAGGATTTCTCCTGTTGAAGACATATCCTCTTCTATCATGAATCCTGCAATTCATTGCCTTGTGACAAAACTCATTACATGAGTAGCAATATCCTTAGAAATGTTATCATTTTCCATATTCATGTCTTTCATGTGTCCTGCACTATGAATCCATGTGCCCAAACCTCTGATATGAAAAGCATTTCCCATTGAAGCTTCCTTGCATTGACCTTATTGGTCTTCTATTATGATTATTGTTCCATATGTACCTTCTCTATGCATTGTTCCTATATTTGTTCAACACTTTATTGTCCAACTCATCTTTTGATGTCTCACTCCTACTTACATTATCTTCTACTGATGTATCTTATTTTGAATTTTCTTCTTATTCAAGAATTGAAGTAGAGTTTTCTTCCCATTTCTTTTGAATCTGTTTGGAACCAAGACCTGTCTTGTTTATTGCTCCTCTTTGTATCTTGACTATTTTATCCACATTATTTTGCATTGGTTACATACTTGTATAACTTATTCTTGGAATCCTCTAAATCTTCCTATAGTAGTGCCACTTCTTGTGTTAAATTTTCACATTCTAAAATATTTACTTCTAACTTATCCTTGAATTTGCTTGCCTTGGCCATTGACTTTTCTAAATCCTCTATGAGAAATAATCTTTCTTCATCACATTCTTGAATTTGACTTTCAATCTTAGAGTGTTGTTTTCTTACCTTATTTACCGTATCAAGGGCATAGATAAGTCCTCCCTTGAGATCATAGCCATTTTATACTGAATAATCCTCTATTTGTTTACCTTTGTCTACATCATTACTTTCTTTTGGCTTGTATTCTATAGGATCACTCACTTATTCTAATTCCATTAGAATATTTTCATCTGGTCTTTCAAGTGCATCTTCAAAATCATCATCACTAAAACTATAACCATCCCTAGTGCAATCATCTTCAAGATGTTCAAATTTACAACATCTAAAACACTTGAGAATAACTGAAATCCTTTTCTTAACTGGATATTTATATTTAATCATAAATAGGAATTCATCTCTATCATTGTCTAAAAAACTAGCATCACTATCAATTGAGTACTTACTTGCATTATTTGCATAGTAGCTTCTCTTTTGCCTTTGGAAGAACTTCTTCCCTTGTCTACTTTTTCCATCCTTGATTTTCTTCTGGTACCTATATGTTTCTGATTCCCTATACCTATGATCCTATTTTTCTTCATCATTGTTGCTCTTTGGTTCTTTGCATTCTATTGTATAATATCCATACTTTCCACACTTGAAGCACTTAATAGATCTTATATCTATGGTTCTTCTGGAAACTTTATCTCTTCTACCATAGTTAGCTTCTTCATCACTAGATGACTCACTCCTTGATTTTGTCTTCTTCCCCTTTTTATTTTTGTCCACTTTGAATGTAGCTTCTTTCAAAGGAGTAGGAAATTTTGTTCTTATCTCAAAATTTGTAAGCATACCAAGCAAAGCATTTATTGTTAGGCTATAACTATAAATTGATGTTTCTATAGTAGAAAAATTTTCACTATACATTTTTGGAAGAGTTCTCAAGATCTTATCACAAGCATCAGATTCATCAACCTTCATTCCAAGACCTTTCATCTCAAGTATAAGTTCATCAACCTTGCTGAGATAGTCATGAATGTTTTCATCATCCCGCATTCTTAAGTTCTCAAATTCTCATTTGAAATTTCTAATATTATATTTCTTGACACCTTTATCACCCTCATATATGGTATGCAATAGTTCCCAGATATATTTTGCTATTTTATGATTCATAACCTTCATAGATTATGATATAATCAATCCTTTTATAATTGCATTCATAGCTCTTGAGTTTTCATGCATTATATGCTTACCTTACTTATCTATAGGAGGATCGATTGTTGAATCATATCCAAGCTCCATTGGATCCCAAACTTCATTGCAAAGTACCATCAGGTGAAATCTCATCAGCACACACCAATACAAGAAGTCACTTCCATCAAATATTGGTTCTACATTATTGATGAATCCATACTTTTGATCCATTGTATTCTTATACCGCTTTTATATCAATATGTCAAACTCTTATGAAGGAACATACTATGATACCAATTGAAGACCACGAGCTTATACTGAGAGGGGGGTGAACAGTATAAGACCACTTTTTAATTTTTTATTTAATTCAATATTATGCAATGTATATATATCAGTATCAATAGCAATAATCAAAGCAATGCACAAAACACCATCCATAATAGAGACACATATTTTAATGTGGTTCACCCAATGTGGGCTACCTCCACATAGAAAATATTTCTTCTAAATATTTCTCAAATAATCTCTTAGGAATCCTTCCCAATTACAATGTTTATGGACCTCTGTCCAAAGGAGATGCTTATCCCCTAATATCAAATTCGTTGATCTCTTCCATAGGAGAACTATTTCCCCTTTTGCTCTAGCTAGTGATCTTCTAGAATACTGTGTCTCTCTATTTCATTGACTATGTATCTTTATCCACTTGAATAATCCTCACTCAGAAGATCTATCTTCAATTGTCTTGGCTACTAGATCTCTATCCACTGAGACTCTATCCTCTATACTCTGTCACCTAAAAATCTTTGTCAATAGGTTCATTCAAAACCTTCACAAATCTAATAAACAGGTCCACTTAGAACCTACTCAAATATTCTCAATAGGTCCACTCAGAACCTTCTCAAATCTCCTCAACAGATCCACTCATAACTTGCTCAAATCTTCTCAACAAGTCCACTTAGAACCTGCTCAAATATGCTCAACAAGCTCACTTAGAACTTGTCGAAAACTACTCAACAAGATCACTCAAAACTTGTCCAAAACTACTCAACAAGTCCTCTCTAGGACTTGCTCAAATATGCATTGCAATATTCCACAAAAGCTTACACAAAATCAGTCCACAAGTCTTCTCAAATACTTGTCTCATATAAACTTAACAAGTCCACATAGAACTTGTCCAATATCATAGAATCGTAAAGAGAATTGTTAGAGACTCAATATGTTCTATACTCAATGCTCAATCACTTTCTCAACTCAATCACATAGAAGCATAAAGAGAATTTTTAGAGACTCAATATGTTCTATACTCAAATCTCAATCTCAACTCAAATAAATCTCATAGAAGCATAAAGAGAATTGTTAGAGACTCAATATGTTCTATTATCAAATCTCAATCTCAACTCAAATCAATATCATAGAAGCATAAAGAGAATTGTTAGAGACTCAATATGTTCTATACTCAAATCTCAATCTCAACTCAAATCAATATCATAGAAGCATAAAGATAATTTTTAGAGACTCAATATGTTCTATTATCAAATCTCAATCTCAATTAAGAATAAAGAATAATTTATTTCATGGAACTTGAACAACCACTTCACACAATCACTTGAATAGGCTTAATCAAATCTAATCAACCAATCACCTCAAGGAACAACCCTTTCTCACAAACCCTAGTAGAAGCATGTATCACTCAAATCAAAATGTATCCAACAATTCTCAACAAAAAATCTCACATAACAATGATACTCATGTTATTTTCAACTCAATTTCAAGTTCATTGCACAACCAATGGCTTTAAAAACAATGCTTATAAAAAATTCTACACATAACAATGATACTCATGATTTTATCAAACACTAACTCAAGTTTTTTACACAACCAATGGCTTCAACAATAATGCTTATAAAACAAGGTTTAATCACAACTCTCAATTCATAAAACATTGAAGCATTAACTCAACCAATTTCAAAAAGGAAACCCGAATCAAATCCTTTTCACTCAAAACTTAATTTTCAATCAAGCCAAAAACCTAACTCAACAAAGAAGAATTTTACCCATACCTTTTCTTGAAGAGTAGTTGCCTTTTACAAATTTGCCACATTCACAATTACTTCTTTGACAAACTCAATAAGGGTTAGAGGATAATTTTTATATCACAAAAATAATATCACAATTACACCTTATCACTCCAACTTTAAATAATAAAAAATATCCTCACAATAATAAAAAATACTTTATTCAAATTAACATACAACCAAAAAGTCTTAACCTTTCAATATTCCACAATAGAAAACTTTAAGACTTAAAAACAAAACCAGAATTCTCCTTATACCTCCTAACAATATTTCTCAACTACCACCCTTTATCACAATGCAAAGACTTTAACCACTAAATTATTTATACCTCCAACTTGGGCATTAATAAAATAAAATATAAAAATGTACCTTTACCTTTGGATATTTTCAAACTCTCAACGCAGCCCACAAAAATCTTTACCCATGGTGCTAACACTATACGAGCTTACAAGCTCGTTGGGAAGGAAGAAGCACCATGTGCTTCAATATTCCTTCGAAGCCTTGAAAAAGAAATTTTTGTGCCTTTTTATTAGTACCTTCAACACGTCCACCAAAGGCTTATATGAGATTCAAACTCCAAACACCGTGCACACCAAAACGTAAGTTGTTGCCCACTTGCTACTAGGTCAAAGAGCCTTGTTGGCATTCGATACATCAAAGTGCTTGCCTTTGTCCTTTTCACCATAAAGTCAACCCATGTAAATTGTAAAATACTATCATGAGCTTTGCATTAAATTTGATGTGCTTCTTTTCAAATTGAGTAAGGGTAATTTAAACCATATCTTTGGCATGGTATTAATATGCATTCCCAATGTTTTAAACACTTTGTCACTTCCCTTGTATTTAATGACGTCGGTGCCTTCCTTTGCTTTGTTTGACGTCGATGCTTCCCTTGGAAATAAACGTTGCCTTGTTTAAAGTTCTAAATCCAACCTTTGGATTTATTAACATAAAATTTGGTCTTTAAACCTTTAACCCAACCTTTTGGGTTTATTATTTTTAGACTTTATAAACCCACTTTGCAATATAAAATATTGTAATTAAAATTACAATTATTTTATTTGGGTTTTCACTTATGGCACTTCTAACCATTATAATATTTATTTATAAAATTTAAATTCATCCTGAATTTAAATAATTTATAAAATAAATATTATTACTCCTTTTGAACTTCTATTTTTTGCACTATTTTTTTTGAACTTCCGCCTTCTTGCTGAATATCAACTGACCGTATTTTTTGCCTTTAATTTTTGCTAAAATAGTTGTATTAGTGATGACTCCATCAGGTGGAATAAATGGTGATATCAATGACAAATTTTACTTAGGGACTCAAAATGTCCAACATATATTAGCTTTACGGCCAACTCATAAAGTAGAGGTGATCATGAACTCAAATTTATAGGTCAGGGGTGAATCCAACTACAGGTGCCTTACAATGGAGATCCTTTATTTGAATGGACTCTTGGGATGCTCGGATGTTGTTTGTATGGTCCATAATCATAATAATATATTTTGGAAAGTTTTTGGTAGGGTTTCTATAATTTATCTAGGAGGGAGAGAGAGTTTAAATGAGAGGGGGACCCTTTATTTATAGGAAAATCAAAGGTTAGGGGGGGTGGTTAGGTATACCAAACCCTAGAGTCTATTCAATGCTAGGTTAGGTTAGGGTTTGGGGAGGTGTCATTACCACATTAACTAAATAAATATCTCATCCTCACACATGTGTGAGGAGAGATTAGGGATAGCTAGGATTAGCTAACTCCTAGGTCATATTAGGGTGTAGTTACGGTTTTTAGTAAATATCCTAAATAATCTAATGTGAACACATGTGTGAGGGAATAATTAGGACTAATTTAGGTTTAGGATCCTAATTAATATTTTTAAGTCATAAAGTACACTTAAGTGAAAGGTAAATTTACAATTAGATATTTAATTAACTTAATTAGGATTTTTGGGAAGTAAAAGTCCCATGGGGCCCTAATTAGGTGTAGGAAAGGGCTTAGGTTACCTTAGGTAGCTGATAGGTGACATCTTGATAGATAGAAGTTGGTTATGACATAAATTATGTATTTAAGTAGGGTTTCATACCTATAGGCCAATGAGATGGTCTACATAGGTCTACGAAGGTCTACGATAGTCTAGAGTGGTCTATGTTGGTCTAGAATCGCTATGCTAATCTAGAGCAGTCTACATTGGTCTAGAATAGTCTACACTAGTCTATAATAGTCTACAGTGGTATACAATGGTCTAGATTGGTCTACAATGGTGTAAAGGGGTCTAGGATGGTCTATGCAAACCTACAAGTATCTGGATAGATCTATAAGTATGTAGAGGTAGACATGTACAAAGTTTGGGTGTCTACATTTACCTCTTTTTATACTATGTAGTGTGAAACACATTTTAGTACAAAAATGTGATGGGAGAAAGTAGAATATGAAGGAATGAAGAGAATAATATAATATAATAAAAAGTATATAGCCACTCGAAGTGTGACCATACAACATTGACTAGGAATATCGAGAGAGAAGAGAGGAATAGGAATCCAACCAAAGGTATGTAGCTGCTCGAAATGTGATCATACAACATTGATTAGGAATCTAAGGAGAGAAGAGAAGAGGAGAAGGGAAAGAAAGAAAAAGGGGAAGAAAGAGGAAAAATAAAGAGGAGAAAAAAGAGAAGAGAAATAAAATAGAAATATTGATGATGAATGCAAATGGATGATTGCGGATGCAATGTGATGATTTTGCTAATTCTGTATAACATTTTGCAATTTCATACTAGTTGCTTGCAAAGGCAGCTTATGACTACTTTAATGTTTTTGACCAATGCAAGATGGTCCAAAGTACAAATAGAGAAAATGCCTATTCAATTTTTTTTTGTTGAATGATTGATGAGTGCATGGTGACATGTGTCAAACCATTTGAGCTAGGTGATATGGATTATTCAAATATGTCATTCATTGTGTATCATGAATTCTAGAGTGACATCTCTGAATGTTGCACATGGATTATTCAAATGTTTCATTCATTGTGTGATTGGCATACATGAATGCCAAAGTGATATCACCATTTTTGCTCATAGCTCTCGTGATTTAACAAATATATGGTTAATTGGGTTTAGTATTATCTTGAGATAATATTTAGCAAAAAATTGTATAGACAGATGTGATATATGTGATTTGAATGTTTGATTGTTTGGTTGCATGTAAAACTAACTTTTGTATATGAATATCCCAAATTAGGAATCAACGATGAGGTAAGTGGAATACGGTGAAATTATGGTGATTCGATTGCTAGAAGAAAATAGTTTACAAAAGATGAAAAAATTACAAAATAGCATGAAGATAGAGGGGAAGAATATTTTGGAGTGAAGAAAATTTGAATTTTTTTCTGTTTACTTCAAATCATAGGGTGACCTATAATTTAGGGTTGAATTCATAGGGTGACTTACGATTTGGTGCTGGATTTGCAGGGTGACCTATGATTTGGGTTGAAATCACAAGGTGAACTACAATTTAGGATTTCAAGGCATATAAAAGCCTTTTGTTGTGCATGTGGGGTCATTATCATGGTGTGCGAGTGGAGTGATATGCGAGTGAAAAATATTGATGCATAGTGCTTGTGAGTTTCATATTCAAATTGACTATGGTGATGGATCAGAACAATATTGGGAGTCATCATGAGGAACCACGGGTAAGTATTCGAACCTTTTATAGGTGAATTTTGGAAACCGCGTTATTGAAAATGACTATGGTAGGGTAGTGTTTTACTTATTTTTGTTACTTGCATGTTTAATTTGATTAAAATTTAAACACAAAGTATTAAACAAGCCAAATGGGTATTTGGAATGATTACCTTTTTTTTGTTTTGACCTATTTTGGTGATTATTTGAATGTGTAATTTGAGCGATAAAATACCTAGTTTGACCTCGATTTTCATGTCAAACCATGTGTTGTTTGCAAAGTATTTTTGAACTTTTATTGTGAAATAGTGAAATGAGTGTCCAAAAATGTGATTGTTGTTGTGATTGGACTTAATTTGATGATGTTTTGAATATGTACATTGTATGATGCAAATGAAAAATATGGATGTAGTTGTTTTTGGAAAAACAGTGTACTATTTTCAAAAAAATTCTGAACGTTTACCATAAAATGGGGAAATGGATATTCAAAAATGTGAATGTTATTTTATTTTAATTTTTTTGGTAATTGTTTTGAATTAGGTGATGTAATACATTATTGTTTAATATGTTGTTTGGTATTTTGGGTAAACAGTGTAATGTTTTCCTGATGTGTTTGAACATTCATCATGAAATAGATAAATGAGTGTCCAAAAATGTGACTGTTATCATGGTGTGATGTGATTTGGTAATGTTTTGAATAATGTGCCATGATGGGGGGTATGAATTCATGTGAATTGTCTTTTTTTGCATCGATTGTGTACTATTTTTTTAATTTTGTTCAAATTTTAGCCATGAAAGGGTAAAATGGGTATTCAAAAGTGTTATTTATTTTTCATGTTGAGGTATAATTAAGGTTGTGCATTTATAGTATCTCAAAATGTGTGAAGATATTTTTTTCTTTTTTTTGTACATAGAATGCAGTTGTATGATGAATGTATTGTAGTCATAGGACTAAAATTCTATATTTTGATATTAAAATAGTTTTTATTGTGATGTTTGTAAATGAAAAAAGTGAAGATAATTGAGCCTCATCATCATGTACCAATGATGAAGGTCATGTTAGTGAAGGAGTGGGGTGATGCTGATTTGGAGTGGTTGGATTCAGTATGGTTCAGAGGGGTGTGGGAGTGTGTTAGCATTCATGCTAACCAAACTTACATATCAACTCTATGTGAGAGGTGGTATCTTGATAGAAAGACATTCTATTTGCTGATGGATGATATGACGATCACCCTAGAGGATATCTATAGGATTTACAAGTTACCAATTGAAGGTGCTCCTATGAGGGTGGCCGATGATGGTAGGCATGATGTAATGTTGTATCGTACATTTTGCAAGAGGTGGATGGAGGTAGATACCAATAAGGGAATCAAATATGAATTCTATTGGTATCAAAAGATATTTTATAATCGCTATTGTGTGGTAATTTTGATGATTTTGATATGGGCACTACCTAATGGTTACGAGGTGAAGTTTACCTATAACATGTTGGATGTAGTATGTGATATTAAGGAGCACACAATTTTGTTTACATGGGAACCTATGCTAATAGCCTAGGTATATAGGGAGATATACGATGTGGTGAGAACATGGTAAAAGGGATTGAATTGGGTCCCTTTACTATAGTTTTGGGCATGGGAGCACATAGTAGTGGAGTAACCAGCACTATTGGCATACTTGGTAAATGAGAAGAGTAAGAATTTAATGTATATTCTAAGGTGGTAGATGAATGAGGAGAACAACATGAAGAGACCACATGAGGATGATTACTTATTTTGGAGGAATAATTTTATATATTTGGAGCTAAAATATATCCACTAGAGGCCCTAGAGGCAGTAAGTGGTGTAGGAGAAGGAAGATGAGTAGCTTAGGGCTATATGATGGGGCCAATGGGTCATAGGATGATATACCCATTAGGTTGAGTTCTTCCCCTTAAGTAGGGTTATGAGGTAGTTTGGATTATGATAGAGTATTCCAGATGTGCTTGTCATAATCTACAAGTGACAAGATGATAGGTATATGTAGCCTATGGTACCTCCTTTGTATGGCGAGAGGGATTCACCCATGGTGATTCCTAATGTAGCTAATGTGGGTACCACTCTTGAGTATGATACCTTGTAGGCTAGTTAGGATTGAGAGGTAGGTACTGGTGTTATAAAGTGTAGGATGGTGCTAGTTGGTGGGGTGCCTTCATAAGAGGGATAGGCACCAAGTGGATCTGGGGTGAGGACTAAGACATATATTTGATAGTAAAGGTAATTTTAGAGAGGGAAATCTAGCATACCTAATGATATGGGTGGGATTGCACAAGATGTGGTAGCTAGTGAGAATTCCATAGCAAATGATGTGGTGATCGAGAATATAGGTTTGGATGTAGAGGTTGAGGATATGATTGATTTTAGGGATATGGGAGATATCCCATTAGAGGAGTAGGAGAGGAGAGATTTAGAGGAGGAGTTGATGATGCTACATAGTTGACTATAAAATTTAGAGGGAGATTTTCATGATTGTGAGGAGTTATTAATAGCAATTGATATGGTGAGTACTATAGAGAAGAGAGACATGGAGCTTCAATGTGTAAAGTTATGAGGTAGACTTACTACAGAGGAGAGGAGGCATTATGAGTCTATTGAGAGTTTACGTATTCTCATGGTAGATGCTATAGTGACTGTAGATAAGTTCAATATGGAGGTGGTTAGGTTGGAGAAGGTGGGAGCATAAATAGAGGCTAAGCATGTTGCTTGTGCGGTGGAGGTGACCAATTTTATGATGAGGAGCGGTTACAGCAGGAGGTGAGGGTTACTCTAGATGAGGTAACTCTTTAGGATGAGATATAGTGAATGGGAAAGGGGAATGAGGATTTGGCATATATGTTAAGAGATAAGTATTTTATGAGGTATGATTGCGATATAGCCTTGATGGTTCGAGGGATTGCAATTCCAAATTATGATAATTCATGATTGAGGTTGAGAACATGGTCGTGAGCATGGACTTAGTTTGAGCAGAGTCATTGGAGTATTGCTTCCATAGGATGGGAAAAGGTGGGGATGGCTAGGTTTCCAGTAGTGCAAGTGGGTGGTGGTGCTCCAAGATTAGAGGGAGTTGTAGTAGTTTTAGGCATGGAGGCATCTAGAGTAGCTACTAAGTCAATCATGATGGTAGCAATGCATGGAGTGGAGCAGGTAGGTGGGGATCACGAGGGTAGTAGAGAGCCTCCTGGTGATCAGTAGGGGTGATGTTTATATGTATGGGTATTGATCCTTGTTGTATCCATTAGGTATTTTTGAGGATAGATAGTGGATATTATCTTATTTTATAGCTTGAGGGTATTTTTATTATTATATATACAGATACAACTTTTTTTTTGTGTAATTTTTTATTTGCATTTTGTGTTTCTTTTGTGTATGATTGTTGTGATGTATGGATTTGTAATGTAGAATTTTGGTATGCACCTATATGATAGATGAATTTTTGTGTATGGGGTAACACATAAGAAAATTAGATCATTGTAACATAGACAATACTTCTTAGTGATGTGACACTAATAAATGCATGTTGGAGAGATGTAATGTTGATATGTAATGCAATGTAGACAACATGTATGTTTGATAGATATAATTTTGCATGTATCTTGAAATTAAAAATGTATCAAGGAAACACTTGTATCATAACATAAAATTACATGGATGTGATTTGTACATAATATCATGGATATAATATGGTATAGGGGTATGTGTAAGACTCTTGAATAACATAGTTATTGCAATCAAACATCTCAAATAACCAAACTAGGTATTTATTGACAACTATGACTAACATAGATAGGTCAAAGTCTATCATGGACCAGTGTGTGCAAATGAGTGATGTTCATTTATCCATTTTGAGGGAGGTGGATGAACCCATTGTAAACATAGCTAAGGTAGCAAACTCATCCATAAGCACTTAATGATTTGTACAAAGGAAGGTTTCTAATGTGACAGATATGTCACCACTTATAAGACTATTCGACTAGAAGGCAAGATCTTAGGGCCTATAGCTAGTGATGAAAATTGTCTCATTATGTTATGTTAAACCTAAGGACCAAAGCTGATGAAGCATAAAAATTGTGTTTCTTGGAGGCTTTTCTTTTTGTTTTTTGCCCCTCGATTATTTCTTGTGTATTTTTTGTGGTGCTCTTTTTCTCTTTTTTTTGTATGGGTGTTGGATTTTTTTTATCACATATTTGTGATTATTTGTTATGGTTATCCCTTTATTTATCCCTAGGTCGTATGTTGATCATGAAAATGATATGATGAATAGGGGAAACCTTTCGCTAGATGGTGACATCTATGAAAGGGGTTATCTTCCCTAGACTCAAAATGTGCTTTAAATTTATGCCATGTGTGAATGGTCCCTAAAATAAGTTGTATCAATAATGGAAAGCTATAAGGAGTGTAGTAACCTATCATCTAAAGGTGACACTTTATTTTTTGTAACTATCATATGGTCAAAACTTACACAATACCCTATAATATGTGATCTTGATTGAAAGGTGTGGACATCCATGTGGTGATGCTAACAAGTGTGTATGCTATTTATTGCTATGAACATATTTTTAGAAGGAGAATATACAAAACTGAATAGAATTATGACATAAGAAGTGATGGATATATGCAATGAAAGATGTGAGGTAAGAGAAAGATTTTCTTACAAGAGGAATTTGCATGTTATGAAACTAGATGAATGTTTTGAAATTCATATTTATAGGTGATCGTGTGTAATTATGATGATGAAAATCACAAGATGCAGTGAGGTTACCCCAATTTGTAGGGGATGTATCAAACCTGAAGAGGTTATGCAGTTGTAGATGATGTATGTGATGAGAATTACCAAAGAAAATGCTAACTGAAAGAGTGATAGAGAAAAAAAATATAGGAGTACATAGAAGAATATAAGAAATGTGATAAAAGTAGAGTAATATGAGGAAGATGATAGAATTAGCATAGGTATGTAGCCACTCAAAGTGTTACCATACAACTAGGCTTGATAAATAGAGGAAGAAAAAAGAGGAGAAGAAGAGAAGAAAGATGAAAATAACCTAGATATTTTAGAAATTATGGGGGTCAGATCATGATCAGGTTGGTGATGTGACAAGATGACCAGGGTGTTGTTGATTTGTATAGTTGAACAACCATTGGAATTGACATGATGTTGTTGTACTGGATTCACAGGGTAGAAATGGATGAGATACCAGGTGATGTGGAGGGCTTTGAAGTTGGATGAATGAAGGGATGTGTTTGGGTGACTGGATTAGTTATTTAAATAGAATATAATTTATGAGGGTTTCAAAGGTAAAAAACATGTTGATGTCATGTACTAGTTGGTTATGGTAAATGTAAAATTTATCCTCATAAAATTTTCATGGCTTGGAGTGTAGTGGATCCATAGGAAAAATTTTAGGTAGGTCAATGAGGCCCTTATGCAATAACCGATGGAATTTTTTTTCTAGTGGTGCAGATCAGACTGGCATCAGGTAAATATAAGGTTCAAGTGGTGTTGAGTGGGAAAGGGGTGGGTGGAGGTGAATTTTTAGGAGGTGGATCAACAATCCAGTGATAGTCGAATACTAGGTCTAGTGGTCGACCTAGGATGATGTGTGGATATTTGGGTCATGGCAGTTTGGCATGAAGAAGTAGAAAAATGACAATGACTTAAATGAAGTTCAAAATTATTGAGGCAAGAGAGAATGTGTTGGATATCAAGTTAAGAGGATGACAGGATCAAGGGTGGAAAGGATTGGGATTTTGGTGAATATGTTGGAGTGTGGTATAACTGTGAAGATCTAGGTGAAGACGAAGGAGAGTGGAACTGCACCACTAATAATGAGATAGGCTAAAATAGAAGACCACGTAGTGTGAATGGTGATGTCTGTAGAATGGGAGGAGTGAGAGATAGCTTGAGATAGCATCAAATGTGAGCTAGGATATAGCACATGGAGGTGACTTGGGAAGCATGTGCATGAAGAGATTGAGCATATGGGGGCATACTACTTGAGAGCGGTGGATATAAACATGGAAGGTGTGTTGGGTGAAAGGTAGACCCCCTATTAGATGGGAAAAAATTTAAAGGGGGATTATGGGCCAAACAAGGTGGCAGGTAAGGGCCCCTCTCATCATGAGATAGAGGGGTGGAGATGCTTGTGGGTGAGGATGTGAGTGACCATCCTTGTCATCAAAAGAGGGTAATGAGACCTGACTATCACCAAATAAAAGTGAGTAGGAGTATCTATGAATAGGAAAATGGTTCTAAGGTGATGGGCAATGATATTAGTGGGAATATGGTAAGGATTTTCATCTATGGTTTGAGTTAGGCAGTTGTGTAAGATGGGATGGAGTGATTGGAACTAGGTGTAATACCAGGGGGTCCTGCATGGTGAGATCTGAAGATGTTATGGGTGTATGCATATAATAGTGTATATATACTAATGATATGGTAGTTGGTGATGCAAAACATTATAAAAACATATAAATACCAACAGTATATAAATGATACAAAAGAAGAAAAATGATGAATGTCCTGATTTTGGACCCCATGGTTTGGACAAGTGGGATTGCTTCTACCCACTTTGTGAAATATTTTGTGGTAGTTATGATGAACTTATGATTGCTTGATGAATTTAGTGTGATTTTGCCAATAATGTTGAGGTCCCACTGGGAGAAGGACCACATGGACTGGATTGGCTGGAGTGCTTGCAAAGGGATATGCATGAGATTTGTTGTTAACACTTGATGCATCATATTTCATACTCATAACAATCATGTTCCATTTTGAGCCAATAGTAGCCCATGCATAGGATACACTTTATGATGACCATACCATTGAAGTGGCCACCATAGGTATCATCGTGAGTTTATTGTACTACTTATTGTGATTCGTATGGTTTTAGACAACGCGAGAGGATGCCATTGTAACTATGGTGATAGAACATGTCCCCTAATAATGTATAGAAAATTACCCTTTGTTTGAATGCTTTACAATGAGCATGTGGCAAATCACATGGTAAGAAACCTAGTTTAATATATTCCTTGATTTGTGAAAACTAAGGATCATGAGGTTCGGTTTGGATAACATGAATACCTTCATCATCTGTAGTGGGTAAAGGTGCAATGGAAGATTGATTTAGAGTGTGAAAAAACACATGTGTGGTATCAAAAAGGGGATTTTGGGTATGAGAAATTCTAATGAAGCTATGGTATCTACAAAATAGTTTTATGAGTGCAAGGTGGCTTCTATAACATACCACTCGAATTGGGCAAGAAGTTTTTGTGAAATTTGTTTGTATTATTGGATAATTGGGTAGCTATATTCCTAGATCTCCTAGACCTGATTAAAAATTAGGAGGGAATCACCTATGATGTGAAGTAATTGAATGTGCATGGAGTGAGATTGTTTCAATCCCATTATTAAGGCCTCATATTATACATTATTTTTAGTGCATGGGAAGCCTAATTTGAAGGAAAATGAGAGTGGTTCCCCATCTAGTGTAAATAAAACGATGTATGAACCCTTGGTGTGAGTGTAGTGGGAGCCATCAAAGAAAATCATTAAATCCACTAGAATTTTGGGTTCAAAATATTCTTCAGCTTCTATGATGTAAAATATAGAGTCATCAAGGATTTGGATGAGAAGTGGTTGACCGTCATGCATTGGAGATTTAGCCAATTGGTCTATGATGACCTATCCTTTTATGTATTTTTTCAAAATGAATTCTAGGTTGAATTCAGTAAGAAGCATCATCCATTTGGCTGTGCAAGAGTTATGATAACACTTGTTCATCATGTATCAAAGTGGGTTGTCACGAGCAATAAAAAATGTGGTATGGTTTAGTATGTAGTGGCATAGTTTCTTGGTGGCAAAAACTATAGCTAAGCATAGCTTTTCTCTGTACATGCATAACATATCTCATAGCTAACTAAGGTGAAACTAATGTAATAGATGGATTTATCATGATTGAACACATTATTTTGTGCTAAAAATGTACCAAGTGAAAATTTTATACCGATGATGTACAAAATAAAAGGTAGTTGTGGGTACAGAGGAGATATTACTAGTAAGGAGGTGAAATAGTCTTTGAACAAGTCAAAATATTGTTGAAATTTATCATCTCATTTGAAAGAGACCCCTTTTTGCAAAAGGTGATTGAACAGATTACATTTATTTTTTAATCGAGCAATGAACCATTGGATTGATATGATTTTACCCTATAAGCTACGCAATTGTTTCAGGTTGGTGGGGGCAGGCATATCGATGATGGCCTTGAATTTTTTAGGATCAACTTTGATGCCTCATTGGGAGATGATAATCCCTAATATTTTACCTGATGTAACACAAAAGATGCACTTCTTTGGGTTGAGGTGCACGTTGTGCTCCAAGAGGTGATCAAATATTTTATGTAAATTGGCTAGATGTTGAGAGTATTCTTTAGACTTTATGATGAGGTCATATACATAATATTCCATGATTTTATGCATGTAATCATGAAATATTTATGTCATCACACGTTGGTAGGTTACCCCGATAATTTTTAGGCTGAATGGCATGATCTTATAACAAAATATCCCTTAGGGGATTATGAAGGATGTTTTGTGCTAATAGATAGGATTGATATTAATTTGGTTGCAACCAAAAAATCCATCCATGAGGGATATTATTTTGTGATCGGCAATGGAATCAACAAGCGAGTCAATGTTTAGCAAAAAAAAATATCTTTGGGACAAGCTTTGTTTAGATCATGAAAGTTAGTCTAGACTCAAACCTTGCCTAATGGTTTGGACACTGGAACCATGTTAGATATCCACTCAAGGTAGTTGATGGTTTGAATAAAGTCTATGTAAAGGATATTTTGTATCTTGGATTTAACTAAAAAAGAAACCATAGGGTGCATACATCGTAGTTTTTTCCAGATAAGCTTAGCATATTTGTCTAATGTAATATTGTGAACCACTAAAGATGGGCCAAGACCCAACATATCTTTGTAGGACCAGATGAATACCTTGATGTATTATTTAAGCAAGGTAGTGAATAACGCATGTTATTCAAGTGAGAGGTCGATAGTGAGTTTGATGATATGAGGATTATCAGGATCATCACCAATATCAACATCAATGATTTCTTATATCAACATGTGGGAACTATCATGAAGTTGTTTTGGAATTGGAATGAGGTGAATGTCATTGATGACATTAGGTATATTGTATTCATCATCTAAATATATTTTTGTATGATGATTGCATGGATGATGAAGGAGCATTTGCTGAAAATAGGACATGTGGTGATAATAGGAAGTCTTGTGGAGAAGGTATTGACAACATGTGAGTTAGGTTGATGAAATTTGGGTTGGAGATATTATCCTGATTTGTGTGAGATGTGTATCAAAGTAGCATGAAGAGGTCCACATTAACCATGTTAACATAATAGATGAATGAATTTGACAGTGATGAATATGATGATGAAGATTCATGAGTTTATGAGCATTGGGAAAGGTGTAATGATGAACACAAGACAATAAGTGGTGATCGAGGCCATGTTATGGATTTTGAGAGCTAGTGACACATGTGTGAGGATCTAGATAGATACATTGGTAACAAAGGGGGAAGTGTGATGTTGCATTGTGGGGATTCAGGTGTGAGGTACAATAAGATAAATTGATTAGATAGTTCATCAATTCAACATGAGGACATGTCATATAGGTAAGGGACTTCATGAAAGAATTCTAAGGGAACCATGATCATAGAGTTGGGACATGAGTTCTCATTGAAGAGATATATATCAAAATATTATTCTAAAGTGTGCACAATATGTGGTATGGGATGCAAGGAAAGATCTTGTAGTTCATCCTCAAGTGTATGGATAGCTATGGGCTCGTATCCTAAACTTGATTTTTTCATGGGTAGTTGGACACAAGGATTTATAGGTGTGCATAACCCTTTTTCATAATGTCCTAGCCCAAATTTGTGCCAATGAAAGCATAAAAAATAATGCAATGTAAATTGGGGGTTGGACATGTGATCTAATGTACCAAAAAGCTGGACTACAATGGTGGAGGGATGACAATCAAGAGTGAATAACCAATACCTGTTTACACAAATTTGGTATAATTTTTGAAGGAACCTAACCATATGAATGTATCAATGGTATGTAATGAATTGGATGGGTTACCAAAGTCACAAGTATACTAGATTGGAGGTACATGCAAACGAGCATCGTGGACATTGTAGTCACCAGAAAGAATGTTTTTCATGAATATAGAAACCTGGGGTGACATACGCATGGGTGAACGAGGTGGTGAATATGAATCAAATTATGATGATGCAAGTTGGGAATACCAAATGGTGGTTGTATATGATTGAAATTTTTGGTCATCAAGGCGGGTAGCTCATTGCTCCTTATCATGGTATTTGAAAGTTGTAGATGGGATGGGCTGGTAAGCATGTGGGAACTATGAGGTAGAGGATTAAGTGTTACTAGTGACCTACGAGGATATGTGAATGACCAATATCATGGGTGAAAAGAGAGTGGTAGTATTTACAATGTAGGTAAGATATGAGGTTTCATAAAGGAATATGGATATGAGGTGGGGGTTGACCACAACAAATATGACAAGCATACTGTCAATGCGGGTGGTGGATATGTAGATGATGAAAGTTGTGAAGGTGGTAGGGGCCACAAAGAATATAGTGAAAAGGGTACAATAGTAGGATAGGGTGTTGTACTAGATGATGATGGTGGTATGGACGTTGCTGACTATGAGTGCATACGTGTCTTGGATGAAGGTTGTGGTGAGGGCACTGATGAAGGAGGAGATATGAATACTCCTAGTGGGTAAGGATTAGAGATGGGAAGGACCTATGTCATAGATTAAGAAGATCTATGTGGGAGATCTATGATGTTGCAAAATTTGAAAGGGTCCCTGTTGATAGGAACACAATGGATAAACCCATTATAGATGTATTTAAGACAATGGTTTAATGTATATGGCACACACTACATATATCTAATCCATGGATGTCCAAGCAAGATATTATACTACATTTATCCATAAATAACATGAAATAAAATTAGAATAGTATGTACACCTACACAAATGGGAAGGACAATGGATCCTATCATAGGTTGCACTGAATCATCAAATACATGAAGGTCTAGTGAGGGTGTGGAGAAGTCAGTAGGTGGAATGTGCAAGTGATGCAGACACATGTGGAAATAATGTTGATTGAGGAACCAGTATCAATGAGAACATGTTTGTACATGATGTCATTGATGGTTCCTTGAATGTGAAGGGGAGGATATTCTCCTTTGCCTATGATTTTTGTGATCTCATAGTCATGGAAACTAATAGATTACTGAAGGTAGCATAGGATATTACCTACAAAGTTGATAAATGCATTGGTATCATGAGTATCAAGTTTTATAGAATGAAGGATGTCATTAAATGCCTCACATTGGGGATAATATTATCTTAGGAGGTCAAAGATAAATAATTTGGTAGGGGCATTATGGAACTAATGCATAAGGCTATCATGAATGGTAATGATATTCTCTGGGGAATGAGGTGGAGCATGAGGATACATAGGCACTTGTGGGAAAATAAATGGTGTTTGTGTAGAGGCTACCGATGTAGGCTGATGTGAAGGATAAAATTGATTTTTAGTGGTAAGGTTGATCATGTCCACTACACTACGCGAAGGAGTGTCATGGTGGATATTGTTGACTTGTCTTGGTGGACCTAGGGAATTATTTTAAGGTGTTTAGGGATTAGTACACTTGTGCTCAGGTAAAGGATTCTGATATATCCCTAGGTTTTGATTCTACAGTGTGAGAGGGTTTTAAATATAAATGGTTCCTTGAACAATGAGATATTGGACCATACAATGAAAAGAATGACATGATTCAATATCATGGCCACACTGTCTATGGTATTTATATAAGGCTTACTCGATGTATTCCCAAGGCTTAGGTGCATTTGGATTGAGAGGTCAAATTTCTGGTAGGGTGATGTGACCTACCTCGTATAACTTCTGGAATAAAGTTGGGAGAGACTTAGAAAGTGATGTTAAGTTACACTATGGAGATGGAAGATGATGTCCTCAAGCCTACTATATTATATGTGGAAGGGATGCATTGGTTTGGAATAGTTTTTGTTGTAGAAGAGGAGGTCGTGGGATAAATATTAGGATAAAATAAGTTGCTATCATTTGATTGGCTTGTGGTGGTCATGGGAAATGTTGGTTGGCCATATTTTTTTAAAGTGAAATTTGGAGTTGTATGAAGGCTTTTGTCTCAGTTTGATTTTGCCAAATTGGACTTTGATATCCTTAATAACTTTTTCTTGAGGAATGGCTTACTCGAAGGTGTGACTTTGGTAAACTTGTAGAGAGGTGGATATGTGTTTATGGCAACTCTTTGAGAAGTGTGTAACCAACTCTATAGATGGGATTTTATGAGTGAGGTCATGTATGATTGATCTCTATCTAGAGATAAATTCTATGATTGGTTCATCATCAACCTGTAATGAAGCATAGATGTCAAAGAAATTTATCTTCTTTTTGATGTTTATGGAAAAGTGCTCAAGGAATAAATTGGCCAACTACTCAAAAGTGTAGAGGTTGTGGTGTGGGAGCATGTTGTACCAGTCTAAGGCTTGTCCTCCAAGTGAAAGGGAGAAGGTACATAACATGATAGGATTGCTACTATGAAGCTAGTAGCAAGTTGAGTAGTAGTTACTAACATGTTCGTGTAGGTCCTCCTTGATTTTAAACTTATCAAAATTTGTGTTATCAAAGTGATAAGTGTACGGGGGAAAGGGATCTGAAGGATGTACTAGTTCATTGTAGGGCTCATTGTATGTGGGTTTTTATGGCTCATAACTGGTGGTGCAAAGGTTTAGCATCTTAAATTTATCTTATAAGAGTTGAAGTTTAGGTGTTAATGGCATAGGAGATGGCACTACTAGAGGTGAAACCTACAAACATGGGGGTATTAAAATTATTGTTATTCCTAATGTGGGGGAGGAACATATTGCAATAGATCTTGGGGATACTATTGTTGCATAGGATAATATGTCAAAGAAACTGGTATAATATACTCTAGGGTAGGTGGTTGTTGAGGATAATAGTATTGCAGGTGCATGGTTTGAGGTTGTTATATGGGGGTTTAATGAAGAGGAACCTATTGTATTGGTTTTTCTATGGGAGGCAATGACCAAGAAGGAGGTGGTGTAAAAAATGCAGGTCCAAAAAAATAGGTGGATGTGAATATGTATGGATGGGTTATGTAACTTGTAGATAGGACAAGGCATCTAAGGATGATGCCTACATCTCACTAGATGGAAATTATAGGAAAAATATTGGTTGGTAAGTTTAGAATTTTGGATATGTAGACTATGAAGTATGTTTAAGCTCAAATGTGGATAGGTAGCTCAAAGTTGAAATTTGAAATGGAGGAGGTGGAGGTAGCTGAAAGGGAGACAGAGATGAGGAAGGACTACGAGAGGGTGCACCAAACAATCCTGATGGATGGGATGTAGGTGGCATTGATGAGGCAGATGGGACATAGGTCTCCATGGTAGGAACCTGGGGAGGTGGTATGGTAAGTGTATTCACACTGGATTGAAAAGAGAAAGTTTGTTGAAATTATGGATATTGTATTTGTTGGTATTGTAGAGGTAGTTTTGATGTGGCCTCAAACAATGAGAAAAATTAATTATTTGGGAAGTGGTCATGGTGTTGCTTCCTCTATGTATTGATGTGTTGAAGTGGGTGGGGTCTATTGTTGTTGTAGTGGAGGCTATTATGATGGGGATGTATGTGCATCTATGATAGATATCAATGGTTCTGAAATAATCCCTATAGTAGGGGCAAATTTCATAAGCTTTGGATAGGTTTAATTGAGTAATGAAGAATCACTCTCAAAAAGGAACTAGATTTTGGAAAAATAGGTGAGCAAAGGTAGGGGATGTGGGACGAACCTTCTCATTGACAACGAAGGAAGGAGGTGGATGTCTTGGTGTCGTATAGATAAAATGATTACAAAATGTTGTAGAAGGATGAGATGATGGTGGATTAGATAGAAGTGGATTATCCTCCTAAAATGATGTGGTAAAAGCATCTTTGGATGTAGAGGTCTCACCCTGATACATAATATTGAATGGGTCTAGTACTACGAAGAGGTCTAATATGAGTGTAGACTTACCCCTTGTGTCTAAAGGGGGAAGGATGGACTAGCTAGAAGGAGTGTTAGTCACTTCTTCCCCAAGGTAATATGGTGTTCAAAAATATACAAAAATGGAAATCTAGTATTTTGGTTATGATCTGCATGGGGTTTTTATGCAACCTAGTAAGATCTATGAGGTTTTTGTATTTGAAAATTGAAATATTAGTCTAGGGGGTGATCTCAATAGTGAATTCATAGGGCAGGTGTTGAATTGGACTATGAGTGTAAAAAAGACACAAAACTAAAAATGATAGGCTATAAATAGTCCCTAGGTGGGCTACCAATAGGTGAATTTGCTAAAACCAATTTGAGTGAACATGCAAACATCATATAACTCGAGTCAGTTATAAATGTAAAAAATTAAAAGTGTTTTTTTATTTTGTGTTTTGATGTTAGAATCTCTTAGGAAGTATCACAGGTAGTGAGGTGAACTTCTAGATAAAACAAGAATGTTGTAAAACACATAATATATTGCAACACATAAAGATGCACAAAATAGAACAATTCTTCAATAGAAGAATGGTGATCTAATATAAAGGGACAACTAAAAGGATGCTAGAAGGGAGAGAACTCAAAATGCTAAAATCAGTTCACTGTATCCTCTTATAAGAAGAGGTGGTACTGTATAAGACCTACTATTGGTATACTCATATTTTTGCTTCACCCTCGAATGGGATTAGTCAAGAATGATAGTTATCATGTTCACTAATTATGTAAACCTTGTGAACGAAGTCATATAATCCTATCCCAATCTGAAGGATCCTTTTGATGATAAATTCCAAAAGACCAATATCAAAAGTGGAGGATTTTCTAGTGATATAGTCTAGAAAACTACTCCTATGGTGCTACTAGGTGTCTAGGGGATGAGCTGGTAGAGGGTGAGACTCCTACCTCACCATTATAAAGTGATGGATTAGGGATGAAATATATTCTCACCATTGTATGTACCACATGAGTGTGTGGGTTTAAGTTTTTTATCGATGATGTGAAAGTAAAGGGAAACTAATTAAATGCCTTTTTAAAAATAAATCTAGGCCTAGATGCATATTTTGAAAAGAAACTAAGTGTCTAATTTCCTTTTTGAAAAAAGAGAATCTAATCTTAGGTGCCTTTTTGAAAATAAAATTGATCTAATAAAGCATGGAAATAGGCAAAATAAAACATATGAGAAGGAAGATGACCTATCCATATGTATTGGAATGAATTGCAAGTTCTAATTTAGATGTTTGAGTAAAGACAATGCATGTTACCCTAAGGATTTGGAAAGTAAAAGAAAATAATCTCTTAACCTATATGTGTTGTGAGATGCAAGTGATGCAAAAAGAATTTAACAATTCTATTTTAGATACAATGTTTGAAAGGAGAAGGAAATTGGAAATGCCTTTTTGAAGAAAATGAAATTTGTAACCCTAGATGCAAATTTGAAAGAAAATTTTTGAATAATGTGAAATGCGATTTTTCAATTTGAATTGGAAGAAAACCTGAAATCTAATATTACATGTAGATGTAAATAAAATCTTACTCTAAATGTATTTGAAAGGAAACTTGAAAAGTTATTAATAAAGAAATCAAGTGATTTAAAAAATTATAATCTAATTATGTCTGAAAGTAATTATGAAAATGAACTATTCTAACTGTATTTATATCAATTTGAAACCCTAATTTGTTGTGTTTGAATTAGGATTTTGATATACTAAAATGGTACATTTTCTAGAGAACTATTCTTACAAATAAATGACATCACAAATGGTTCTAAGGAGAATACCTATGTTTTGAAGTGAAATTTAACTTTTTTGAGTTGTCTGTCGTGACTACTTGCCATCCTGAGGTTTGTAGAGCAATTTTTTTAGAAATCATAGGGAAGGGGGTGAATTGACCTTGAATTCATAGGTTTGGAGACAAATTAGATTTAGGAGCCTAAAAATACTATTCTAACGACCTGAGAGGTATCCTTGGGTTTTAGGGATCCTATAAAAATCATAGAAAACCAAAATTATATTATATTTGTAGTAAGATAACCTAATATAACCTATTATGGGTGGTTCCATAGGCGTGCCAAAATAAAACATACCAAAGGCTACCATTTGATCAATCAAGTTAACTATAACAAATAAAAATGCTTAAAAGTTTTTTCAACTCATCTTATTAAGAATTTGATACAAGATTATAGGGTGAATTTCCTTTTCTTAATCAACAAGATGTGAAACACTCTGATGGTTTCTATTGGGGCCCCTTAAATGTAGGTGTGTTTTGATGCGTGTGTGCCACTGTTGTGTGTTGTTTTTGCTATTGTGTTTTCTATTGTGATGTATGTTTGATGCTACTGGAGGGCCTACAAAATAGTGTTAATTTATTTGGAGGCCTATAATTGATCAGGTCCCATATTTATGAAGACAAAAAGATATTAAAAACATGAAGTTGTAAATGAAGTGTAAATGCTATAAAAACATGAAATGAAGATTGCCTAAAGTTTCTTCTATTGTATATCAGTTGTACGACCACATCATAAGGTAGGGGGTGATATAGAACTCAAATTCATAGGCCAAGGGGTGAATCCAACTATAGGTGCATTTTTATGGATATCATTTTTTTGGATGGGCTCTTGGGATGCTTGGATGCTATTTGTATGGTCTACAATTAGAATAAGGATTTTGGCATAGTTTTTGTAAGTTATCTAGGAGGGAGAGAGAGTTTAAATGAGAGGAAGGACCATCTATTTATAAGAAAATATAAGGTTAGGGGGGTTGTTAGGTAGACCAAACCATAGAGTTTATTCAATACTAGGTTAGGTTAGGTTTTGGGGAGGTGTCATTCCCACATTCCTTAAAGGAATATTCATCCTTACATGTGTGAGGAGATATTAGGGTTAATTAGGATTAGCTAACTACTTGGCTAGATTAGGGTTTAATTAGAATTTCTATGAAATATCCTAACTAACCTAATGTGCACACATGTATGAGGGAATAATTGGACTAATTTGGGTTTGAGATCTTAATTAACATTAAGTCATAAAGTACACTTAAGTGAAAATTGACTTTACAATTAGAAATTTAGTTAACCTAATTAGGATTTTTGGGAAGTAAAAGTCTCGTGGGATCCTAATTAGGTGTAGGAAAGGACTTAGGTTACCTTAGGGAGCTGATAGGTGACCTATTGATAGATAGAAGGTTTTTAGGACATGAATTGTGTAGTTTAGTAGGGTTTTGTACCTATAGGTCAATGAGATGGCCTACGTAGGTCTACAAAGGTCTACGATAGTCTAGAGATGTCTACACTAGTGTATAATGGTCTACACTAACCTAGAGTCATCTACACTAGTCTAGGATAGTATACACCAATATACAATAGTGTAAAGTGGTCTATAATGGTCTACGTTGGTCTATAATATCCTAGAGGGATCTAGGATGGTATATGCAAACCTACAAGTGTCTAGATAGATCTAAAAGTACATAGAGGTAAACATGTACAATTTTGGGTGTCTAAAATAATGTTGTCATATAGACCTCCTAGATAAAGGTATTTCTTTTTCCCATGTTCAGTGCATATAAATTTATTTGTACACATGTAGGGTACAAGATAAGAGCTTCTTCTTCTCTTGGATTGTTCATATGGAGCATTTCCCTTAGTATAAAATATTTTATTTACAATACAAAATCCACGAGTATTCCAACACATCAGATAGGGTAGTGAGTATCAAGCTTGATTCCTCATGTATATGTAAATTTTTACATATGCATTAGGTAACAGACTTGTATACTCTGGTTACCATTTATCATATGTTAATAAATTTAGTAACCTTAAATCCTTATTATTTAAAAGCATTCTACTTTTAAAATGAAAGAACAACACAATTATTATTTTGTAAACCTTTTGTAAAAATCTCAACATTGTTTCTTGTAAATAGTGATTTTTATATCATGATAAAAAAATAGCTTTCAAAAATAATTAAGCATCCATGACATTACATTACCATGCATCATCGTCAAAACATTTCAAAATATTTTCAAAAAACATTTCACTATTTGTAAAAAACGTTGTCATTATCATTCCATTACTTTAAAAGACATTTGTAAAGAATTTTCCATCACTTTACAAAAATATTTGCAAAGAATAATCATAAAATAATTTCATTACTTTGCAAAAAAATTTCAAATATCATTATATTACTTTACAAAACATTCCCCATCTCTTTGCAAAAACATTTTGTAAAGGACACAAAATCAATCACGAAGACATTCTCTTCATTACTTTGCAAAAAAATTGCAAATATCTCTCCATGAATTTGCAAAATATTGCAAAATAATATAAGAAAAACATATTACAACCAAAATAAAAATAATTCTCAAATTTCATATCCAAGATTTGTGAAATATTTGCAAAATAAAAATGTTCAACCACATAGTTGAGTGTTTCATTTAATATGGTACTTAAACACTGATGATAAAGCAATCTAAGCTCTTATCTGTGCAGTCAAATATTTCATAGAGAATGAAATTTGAACATTTATAAGAATCAATCAAAATTTATATATACATCTATTAAATATTTCATAAAGAATTGTATTTGATAAAAAGTAATCTAAGCTCTTATCTATGCCATCAAATGTTTTATAAATAATAGCATTTGAACATTGGTAAGAATCAATCAAAACTCTAGTGACTTTATCTACTCACAAAACTTCAAAATACATTAACTAGCTCCTCACCTCCTCCAAAGTGTAATGAATAACTCTCAAATATGTCACCATCACCTCCTTTGCTATCCTGCTAGGATCTGCACCTCCACTAAGATTTGGTCCTGCTCCACCAAAATCCTATTCGACTTCACCTAGACTCCACACATCTCCACCAGGTAGGGCATATTGGAGTTGAATAACAATCCATGGAGCTACATATAAAGAAGTTGATCTCTTCATATTATATCTAGCCACCATCCTCTACCATCCCTCTCTCCTGTAGTGATGCGTAGTCACTCATAGAGCACTCAATATATCCTAAAATACCTACCTCTAATCCCTTAGTCATGCACTCACTATCTATACCAAATGTCATAATCTATCATCACCCCACATAATCCAATTTTGGGATCAAGACAACATGATCATCCTCATCAACCTCTAGGTAGGTAAAAATATGCATGGGATCCCACTAGATCTCACGATGCACTCATCGTATCCAAACCTCCTCCACTACTGGTATACCCTATACCTCTCCAAACTGATGGGTCACATGATCATATTAGTATAAATCATAATACTTGTTCCCATAATCCAACCACCAAATCCATCACACTCTAGCTAGCTCCTTGTGATCCTTAGACCATATATACATCCCTCAATGGTCACCATATAACGTGTGCTACCCATATATCACCAATGAGATGTTGCACCTAGGTTAGAGTATATGATAAAGGGTGAATGCACCTCTCCCATATGTAAATCATAGGACTCTTGAGGTCAATACCCCTTGTCATCATAATGGATCATCGGATCGCTATATGATCCCATACCCAAACCTAGAGAAAAGTGTAGCATGTCAGACTTTGACCCTACCTATAGACTACATTGCACAAAGTATGATAAAATATGGACAAGATAGTTATAGACCAAGCATAAATAATTTGACTATCCCTCAATCCTTCTATAATCAGTCCCCATCCCCATGGCATAAAAATATTGCTAGTGTCAATCAACATGAAACCTAACACTACCACAGATAAGAGTGTAATCCTTTAAACAATGTGCCCACCCACATAAGCATAATTGATCCTTAACCCATTATTCATCCTTGATAACTCACCCCTCCTTGAGAATGATAGCTTTCTAGAACTAACATTAGTCCCCAATTGGATGGATACACCTCAAATTGGCATCTTGAGGATACACCACACATCCTCTAAAGTAATAGTCATATCACCCATTGATAACCTAAAAGTATTTTTGGATAGGTACGACCTCTCTACAAGAGCTATCAAAAAGGAGTGATCAAACTCCAACTTAGTCATATAAGGAACATCATAGATTTCTACCATCGATAGAACCACCACATAACTAAACCTCTACTGGCTTGCTAAGATGCTCTCCAAGCACTTAATATTATGCTCCCTACTCATAAAAATATTTATTTCCTACCAAAGAACCATATGAAATATTGGTTTATAAAACTCATAAAATTATATCAAAATTTCTCAAAAACACTACCATATGATAGCTCTCAAAAATGTCATTTTGACAAGTATAAATATACCTATATTTACACACAGATTAAGGTAAAAAAACACAAAATAAATTTGACTATCCTAAACCAAATTATCCATTAGAAACAAATTTGCCAATGGTTCTTCTACCAAATTCACCACTAGCACCAAATTCACCACAACTTTCAAATAAAATAGAAAAAAATGACATAAATGCAAATTTTTGAGCCAAAAAAAAACCTACCTCTCGATATCACTCTGATACATCCACTATCCCTTGAACCACATTTGCACGATGCATCCATCCTTGTATATGAGCCATTTTCTCCAACCTATCTATCTTGCTCTCTCCAACTTTCCATAATAGGTAAAGGTGTAAAAGGGGTTGCTTTCACCTCTCCTTTTACCTTTTAAACCCCCAACCCATCGGTGCTAATCGATCTAAGCATCTTGTGCCCTAAAAATTTGCCTTGAAACCTATCACCAATCACATGGTTTCTCAAAAGAGATCATTTTATTTTAATGAAAGAAAATTTCATGGGATAAAATAATATTCTTTAAATATTGAGGTACACAAAATGAGGTATATATATATATATAATCATCAAATATTATAAAATCTCAATCAAATCTACAACTCAGCAAAACAGTACAACAAAAATGCATCACAACATTAAAATTAAGTATCACAACTTAAATTTTTATGTAACATATTAGATATCACATCAAAACTAGGGCAAAATATAGACACCTAATTTTAACTCACTAGTATTGACCTCGTGAATTTGGTTGCAAACACTCTAAAACCTCGAAAAATTGATTCCATACATTGTAAAACATTAGTCTAATCATTCTCCATCACTTTGGGATTTAAATTTTACCTTTACCAAATTTTCCACTTTGACCAAATTAGCTAGTGGTGAATTTGGCAAGTTGAGTGGCAAATTTGGCAAAACTGCAAAATCAACTCTTTTCACTCAAAATAAATATTTTACCAAATTCAGCTAGTGGTGATTTTGGTAAAATTTCAAATTTCAAACTACTAAGAATAAGATTTTATTCTTTACCAAATTTTCCACCCCTATCACGAATTTGGTCAATAGTGGTAAATTTGGCAAAAATTATTGGGAATCTTTTGCACAAATTAGTTTAGCATAGATTGAGCCTCCTTTCACTACTACCATCGATTTTGCATGCTTCAAGAAGCATTGAGATTAATTTATTTGAACTGGTATTATCCATCCATTCTCTCCAAGTCCCATCCCAAATCATATTTAAGGGGGTCATGGTGCAAGCATTCCATAATATAATTCACTATAACAAAGCTCTGCCCATATTATTTTTGTATTCTTTCTCTTATAAAACTTTCTATTTTCAAGTTTTCCTCAAGCATTCCTAAGTATTCATAAATTATTGGAGCATATTTTGTGAGCATTTAGAGCAAGTCAAGCAATACAAGGAGGAATTTGGAGCAAGGAGGTCACCATTGGAGGCAAGAAAGAGATCTCTCCTAGCTTTGTTCTTCTCTCTTCTCACCTTGGCTTCATAGAATTTTGTTCTCTAGGTTGTAGCCATGCTAAATTATCATATTCCTTTTGACGCATTTCATGTTTTATGTTTTAACTTCTCTTGTAGGATTCTAATACTTGTTTTTAAAAGCCTCTAACATTGTTTTGTAGCCCTTATAACAATGTTTTTGTAAGCCCTCTTATTCCATCATAGCATCCTTATTATCATCTCTAACATCTTCTTACAAGCTCATTTTAGTTTACATTTTTTTCATCACCATACTTTGTAATAGCTAACACATTTCACCTCTCATTTCCTTACTACAATTTTATTTGTAGTCCTTTGATTAATATTTACAGTATATTAATACTTTTCTTTCATATCCATGCTATTTTACTTCCATGATTTTAGTATTATATCGTTTTGATTTGTTATTTCAAGTATTGTATATTTATTTCATTTTTCTTAAGCACTTTACATTAATCTCTTTATCAATTTCATAGATACTACAATGTTTAGGTATAGACAAGTTACCTTGATATATTTCTAATCCTTTTCCACCTCTAGATATCTATTCCTAGCTCTTTTATTATTCAAAACAGTCATTGAGGTATTCCCATACCCATTTTATCCAAGAATTCATTTGAATTATAAATTAGTAAATAATCTACATCAATATCTATTTATTTTATAATCATATCGGTAGTAGATAATATTATAATCATTCCTAATAGGTTCACAAACATCTTTCTTTTCATTACACTTTCATGTAGTCAAACATTCAGTTAACTTGAGCATTTTTAGTTTCTTTAAATTTTTTTAAAATTTCAATTTTTAAATTCTCTATTTCAGAGGCTTAGACCCCAAAGGTATCCATAAACCCTTTGGTCACCCAAAAGACCCCAAAGGTATCCGTAAAATCTTTGGTTGACCAAAATGCTCCAAAGGTATCCATAAACCCTTTGGTCAACCCAAAAGGCCCCAAAGGTATAAAATAACCCTTTGGTCACTCAAAAGGCCCCAAAGGTACCCATAAACCCTTTGGTCACCCAAAAGGCCCCAAAGGTATCCATAAACCCTTTTATTCACCAAAAAGTTCCAAAGGTATCCATAAACCCTTTGGTCAACCCAAAAATCTCCAAAGGTATACATAAACCCTTTGGTCACCCAAAAGGCTCCAAAGGCATCATAAGACCTTTGGTCAACCCCAAAAGCTCCAAAGGTATCCAAAAATCTTTTGGTCAACCCCAAAATCTCCAAAGGTATCCATAAATACTTTGGTCAACCCCAAAATCTCCAAAGGTATCCATAAACCCTTTGGTCAACCCAAAAAGCTCCAAAGGCATCATAACCCTCTTTGGTCAACTCACAAAAAACCCAAAAGGTATCCATAAATCCTTTGGTCACCCAAAAGCCCCAAAGGTATCCATAAATCCTTTGGTCACCCAAAATACCCCAACAACATCCACTAAGTCCATTGGTCATAGTAAAAATATTTATAATACAAATCAATATTTAAATGCTTTATCATTTCTAAGTGCATTCGTTCAAGAATCATTATAGAAAACAATTATGCACCCTCCCTTTCTTGGGGTAAATAAATAAGATATCAAAAGAAAATTCGAGCAAACTAGGCATGTTGTCTCCAAATTGCCATAAAGGCTAGGATTTGACTTAAGCTTGTCTCCTAATTGTCGTCAAGGCTAGGATTAGACTTAAGATTGTCTCCTAATTGCTGCCAAGTCTAGGATTAGACTTAAGCTTGTCTCCTACTTGCCGCCAAGGCTAGGATTAGACTTAAGCTTATCTCCTAATTGTCTCCAAGGCTAGTATTGGACTTAATCTTATCTCCTAATTTCCACCAAGGCTAAGATTAGACTTAAGCTTATCTCCTAATTGTTTTCAAGGCTAAGATTTGACTTAAGCTTATCTTCTAATTATCGCCAAGGCTAGGATTTGACTTAATATTATATTCAAATTGTTGCCAAGGCTACGATTTGAATTAAGCTTGTCTCATAACTATCACCAAGGCTAGGATTTGACTTAAGCTTATCTCCTAATTTTTGTTAAGGCTAGTATTTGACTTAAGCTTATCTTCTAATTGCCACCAAGGCTAGGATTTGACTTAAGCTTACTAAAATCAAGTTCTTTAACTCATCAAAGGCAATTATTAAATGATGTATGCTCTTTTCATGATTGGGGCATCTAAAGTTGACTAGATCAATGAACATAGTGATTCAATACAAGCCTAAATGCAATTGCTATCATATAGATTTCCTAAGAAGGCCACTTACGACTGAAATACTCCTTAGTATAAGGATATAAAATTACTATTAATAGTTGAGATCACACCTATAAGGGGACCTTCCCATCATCAAATAAACCCTCTAAAAAGGATCCAAATCAATCATATTGGTCAAGTGACTCATCACTTCATTCATTGTCCTTCCCTCATCGACTCATTGCTTGAGGGGGTAGTTAAAAATTTCAAACAATCATAATCAAAATCAACAAAATATCACTCGATCATGTCAAATTGCATTCATATTATGAATCATTGCCAAAAACTATCATAATATTACCCTTTGCTGGGGCAAAAAGCAAACATGTCAGTTAAGTTTGTAGCTCTCCTCTTTTCAGATCTATAGTAGCACTAAAGCTACCCAATTGTATAATGAATTATTACAATATTTTACAAATTTAAGCCTTCTATTCTATTGGAAACAATGATTCTAGGATGCATACCTTCTACATGACTAGGGCATCCAATGTTGATCTGATCAATGATCATCATACACCCTAAATATGACCCTAGATGGTTTATTTTTGCTCTATGCTATGTTTTCCTACAATTCATCCCAAAAGGGGTATTTGTAGACACCTAAAATATATCATGTTTAGGAGACTACTCATATGGGCACATCTATAGACAATATGACCAATCATGGACCTTTCCAAAATCAAGCAGTGGTTCTAACCACTCAAAAGGGACAGTTGTATCCTATTCAAGCCTAGCCACTATCGACTAGAGTGATCACCAATCTTGGCCACAGAAGCTGAGAGAACCCATAGCTAGCCATTGTTGATGATAATGACTAGCACTAAAATATGAACTGCCATGAGGGATTACCTAAATCATAGGCAAAAATGGTATTTTGCATGAATTTCAAAGGGATCTCAATGAGGAACTCCCAAAGTTCCTCCTGAATGTCCCTTCCATGCCAAGTCAAGACTGAACCTTCCATCTGGAATAATTAGCTGGC